>VMKM01000140.1:0-566557 GCA_008360985.2 Macquaria ambigua
TACTCTTTCTCCTTCAAGCCAGCTCCAACACAGATACACACATAACCACACAACACACACACACACACACACACACACACACACACACACACACACACACACACTGACTCTCACACACGCACAGCAACACACCATCGCCCGTTGCCGTAGCACAGAATAGATGACCGCACTTACTTTAAATGTCCCGTGAAGGAAAGTTTTCAGATTTTTTTCTTCTCTCCTCCGCCTCCCTCAGACCTACTCCGCTCTCAGTGCTTCGGCAAAGAGGAGAGAGGAGCTCAGGGAAAGTGCACCCGCCATAGGCACCCAGCTGTTAGCCTCTCTTATCAGATATCTATAGCTAAAAAAGCAAGTGGCTCCCTATCATTTTATACATTTTCCCTCGTATGGTCTTCTACCTTGCACGGATGCAGACTGTGCTCTCTGCATCTGGTTGCACAAGCACAATCAATATGGAAGGGGAGAGCTATTTTATGATTGGAGAAGTTGTTGTGTTTTTGGTGGTGAAATTCATTATTTAGTATCTGAACCTTCAGCAATTCAGTATCATTTATTCATAAAGTCCCTTTTTGCCAGGAGGAAATGGATACAGCTGCAGCAACCGAGAGAGAGAGAGAGAGAGAGAGAGGGAGAGGGAGAGAGAGGGGGAGAGAGAGAGAAGTAAAGAAAGAGAACGAGGGGGAGAAATGAAGAGAAGGAACACGTGGGGAGTGCGAGCAGGGGAGGTGGATGGATTGATGATATTGATCAGGCACCTCTTGAAATAAAGGCATCGGGGCTTTATTTTTTCAAGCTCTCATGATTGACAGATAAAGAGAGGAGATGGCTGGGAGGAGGAGCGGGCCTTGAACATCACATGCCGGCACTGAGCGATTAAAGGAGCTCTTCTGACAAGCACAGCGAGGCAGGCTCAAGCACACTACAGAGGCAGAGGGATGGATTTGTGAGGAATCACTCGAAAATGATGTTTGTTTACTTTGCAAAAAAACACAGGAGAAAGAAAGCTAAGAGGGGGAGAGTTGTTAAGTGGAGGAGTTGTGTGTGTGAGAAACAGCTTGCTTTGGAAATTTGTTCCTCAGAAGCTGCAGCTATGGACCGTACAAATGCTGACTAATGTCGAAGCTGCTGCACCGTTCTTTGAAATAGGAAAAGAAAAAAAAAAATACAACAGCTGCAATAAAGGCGCAGTTTAAAGAAAATGGCACTGCATTCTGTGAAAGCTGGAATCTAGAGTGTGTAGTATATTACAGAAATGAGAAGAGATGTATGAAATCATTTACTACGCAATGTTTTTCCATGCTTTTTCCCTGACAAGGAAATCTGTCTGCACTCACAGAAACAGGGAAAAGGCTTTTTTTTTTTATTCCTCCATTGTCTGTTTTGTATTCTGTTCAAAATAAAAGCAATTTGAAAATCGTTCCAGGTCTTGAATTATTTAGATTCAACTTAGCACAACGCTAGCACCAGAAATTGCTGAGATCCATCTCAGTCAGGCAGTAAAGAATGAGGTGCACCTGTAGCTGCTGTGGCCTTTGGCTTCAGAGCTGCCATGACTTCCTGTTTTGTATGTGTGGGTGTTGTATGTTCATGCGCGTGCTTGTGCTCGTGCGTCTGTGTTGTTGCTTGTTTGCTTCATCAGAATTAAAAGGAATTTGAATTGAATTATTAAATCATGTTTCTGCGTTACTTCAAATGTTAATAAAAATAAAAACACATGAACTGCTTAAATTGAACTCATCTGAATACTTCTTTTAATTGAAGGCCAAAGTTAGCATCTTATGGCTGAACTGAAAAGTTGTATGGATTGTTTACTGATAACAAATAATTCTCTTTTACTTATGAAGGCCAGGCAAAACAAGGGAAGTTAATGGCTTTTATTTCTAAAAATAATAATAAAAATAGAAGAAAGAAGCTATATATTTTTTTTACTTCCAATACTTAGAGAGATCACATCCTTATTACTACAGTAGACAGTGTCATTTGGTTTCATTCTTGCTTAAATATGGGTCTTTGTTCCAAATGAATTGCTACGAAGGGGCTTAAATGTGTGGCAATCCTGTTTTAGAATTTGATACTTGATAAAAACAGGTATTTATCTATTCATTCATTCATAATGAATAATATTCAGTCATAAATCCTTTTAGCCAAGATGCCTGCCTATGTCCTGCTCTCCACTGTGGCTCCATTGTGAGTTATAAAGCACAAAGTGGTTAGACGAAGGCTGCAGGCCACACAAGAAATGATGAAACCTTTAGCAGGATGCATTTTATGTTCAGATTAGAATATGTTTGAAATGCCCAAGTGTATTGATACCAATTTACCATCATTCAAAATTAAAGTCAATTAATGTTCAATTTTGTTTAGTTCGGTTTCTGTAGAAACTGTCAGTGGTCAAAGGAATAAAGGTGAATACAAACACACAGGAAATCAGTACCACTTCATAATGCCTGCACTACCATCAGCAAAACTTAAAATCCTCTTTGCAAAAGAGGTACTATGTTTTTATGACAGAGAAAAAAAATAATTGAATTGTCAAAGAATTGCACATACTGTAGCTTTATAACTACTGTATGCAATTTCCAACAAAATTTCTAATAGCCTGCTCCGTCTGCAAATGTGTGAAATGCTGCCACATTTGTGAGTATACCTACAGGGTGCTGTAAAAGCCTGAAAAAAAAGTGTATTGAATTTATATACTGTAAGCCATAACCTAAATGCTATGAAGTATGTTAGAATCTGAGACTTACTGTATGGCTTTTATTTTCCTATAAAATGATCTCTGTGAATCACCCGAACTCTTGGTACTTGTAATATTTTAAGACAAAGATATAATTGGAGTGAGACTGAGCCACATCCACATTGCCAGCCATGAGAAAAAAAAAAGTTCTAAACCATGTCGTAAATAAAAATCAAAATCAAATAATGGCATATAGAAAGAGGGGGAGGTCTTACACAAAGCACACACATATTACAGGCATAATCTGTGGACAACAATAAGCCCCTACAAGGAATCACATTCACTAAATCTCAAACTTAGGAAGATATAAGTAATGTTTTCTGGTGTTCTGAAAACATGTTTTTAGAAGGTTTGCTTACATCTCATTAAGTATGTCTGTCAATATACCTGTATTTTATACAACCATAAAAACTACTGATTTGTCCTTTAGATATCTCAAATAGGACTGAAGCAGAAAATGTACAGAAAAAAAACTGGGTTTCCTTTTCACTCTCAACAGACAAGCCTCAGGGTTTTACTTTGTCTTTGTCCCAGTCTAATGGCATTGCAACTTGTACCTGACAGGTGAACAGATTATTCCGTTAATGGACACACCTTTGCGAATTTAAACAGACGTCAAAAGTCAAGAATGGGTCTGGGCAGGTGTTTGCTCCAGTTTGTAACAGCATAAATCATTTTGGGATCTACTTTTTTCGTTTCGTTTCGTTTGTTTTTTTTGTTAAATTTCAGTTAGAAGTGAAAATGTAATGTTGCCTGGTGGATGGTTCAAAGATATTCAAGACCAAAATGTGCCATAACTGCATAACGTTTCCATTGCATCCAACTTGTTTAACACTTAAAATAACTGTCATTTAGAGTTACTGTATGGGTAATGCCTTAAAGTGTATTTTACTGACATAATTGTTTTAAAGCTGCATATTAAACAGAATCCCCTTTTTCTTCTTGACGTCTTAAAAGGTTATCCTTTGCACAGCGAGGTTGACTTGATAAATGTTTGTTGAACAAGAGCAAAATATATATTGATCAAAGGCCATAATGCAGTAGATTAATAGAGCAGTCATGTGATTTTTTTTTCAGTCTGCTGCCTTCTCTCTGATGTCATGGATGCAGCACAGGAGTAAGTTTAGACAATGCTAAATAAAGAGGCCGTATTATACCATCTCTTACCTCATAAGGCTGGGATGATTTATTGCACCTCACTTGATGTAAGAGCACTCTAGTGTCACATAATTAAATTAATAATATAAGTTGCCTGACAACCCATCAGCATTGTAGCGAAGCGGAAACCTGGACACCATTTCTCTTGATGTAAACTTTGCAAAGAATAGTTCCACATTGCAAACTTCACAGTGTCCAGAGGATACTGTTGCAACATGGAGCTGATCACTCTGAGAGAGAGAGAGAGAGAAGACAACAAAACTATATAGGAGGGTTGGAAAAAAATCCTTTCAAGTTTTTCTTGATCGGAAGACACTTGTATTGGGGCTACTTTCAGCTGTGGATTGACTGGCAACTCCGGAGCCAGTCATGTCAGCTGTCGATCAAACTGCCAAAGCACAAAAGTCTGGTTCCAAAGCCTCCATGACTGTGCGCGGTTTGCAGCACAGGGTTACCAGGGGCCAACCACATTAAAGCCCTCACTTCTCCTTCATTACCAGAGGGACACAATAGCTCTGCCTGCCAAAACCCCTGTGAATTCACACTCTATTCTGAATTACATGTACCTGCAGCCCAATGTGATACAATTAGGAGTTGATTATGTGTAAATCAAATTATGACAGCCTGACCGTGCGGCTGTCTGGCATGTTGTCATTCCCTGATAGCCAATCCACTGCCTCGGGAGAGTGGTAATTGATTCCTAGGCCCCCTGTGGGAATCCTGCTCGCCTCATCTTGCATGGCGCAGTTGCACAAGTATCCCAGACATGAGAAATTTCAACGAGTGTATATGTCCACGTCATTATTTCTCTACAAACCTTGACCCAGGACACTTTGAAATGGAAAGATTTCATCTCCTGTTGCACAGTGAGAGTGGAATATGGGAGAAACATGTAATAAATGTAGACATAAATGTGTGCATGCATACTTTTAGGTATATTAATTGATACTGAAAGGTGTTTTCATGTGTTATCTGTGTGTGTTTCTGCCTGTGTGTGTGTGTGTGTATGTATTTGTGGCTTGTGCCAAACAACAGACTTCTTTCTGAAGCCTCTTTGAAAAATGTATGAGATGTTGAACCATTGTGTTTGTGTGTGCACATCTTGATGTGTGTGTGTGTGTGTGTGTGTGTGTGTTTGTGTACTTCAAAGCGTAAGTGTGCATGTTAACCTTTACTTTTTTGCTTTCTACCTGAGGCCCCAACACTCACTGTAATGTGACTTGCAGCTTATTATTTGCTCATGATGTCTGCTATCAAACAGCCTATTTTGCAGGCCTAAACCATCAAATATTCTCATAATAAGTGACTTAAGAGATAGATGTAGGATTATCTTGTTAGGACGTGAAATGTCATGACCAATAATTTAGATTATCTGAAACAAGTTCTAAACATCGATATCAGTTAACTTTTGTTCTCCAAAACGCTGAAAGCTAATTGGCTTGGGGCTGTCGCACACACAGCTGCATGCCACATCTGGAAAGAGAAGTTAGTTTGGGAAAGTTTTGATACAAATGGTTTGAAACTTCCATTACTATTTAACATGACAGGCAAATTTAAATCCATTAAATTTTGGGGAATTCTGACACTAAAAATGAGAATTTTAAATTTCATCTTTTAGGACAACTTTTTACCCTGTTGCCTGACTACATTTCCATGGCCTATATAACCTATGCTGAAGAACAAAAATACAATTTATTCAAACATCTGCTACTGAGAAACTGAGACTAAGACATGCATTATAAACAGAGGCAGAAAAAGAATAAGTGAGGGATTACACACATTGTGACCTGTGAGTGTGTCAAAAAAAACGGCGTCTTGTGAGAGCACTCCAGTTACCAGTGTGAGAGCTATGAGTGCGCTTCATTGAGGATTAGGTCTTTCAGAATCCCTCGTCCACAGATCTCTGCCAGTATTCCCAGTGAGACTGATTATCCGGGCCTGTCGCAGACACAGAGGATAATTACAGGGTCTCCCTTAGGTCACTGCTCTCTCCATGCCCCACGAATGGAAATACACTGCTGAGCGAGATGCCAAAGACTGGGAGGGAACACAGGTTACTCTCACACACCCGCATACACAAAAACTACACACAAACAATTTCTCTTACTCTCTTGTTGCTACTGTTTTTGTCCCTCTACATTTTTCTACTACACCTCTCACATTTCTCTTCTTCTCTCCTTATCTGATATATCAGGTCTTCCTCTCCGTCTCAGACGTGTTCTCAGTCACAGTTAAGCTGCCTCCCCTCCTCTCTCTCTTTCAGGTGCTCCCATTGTCAACATTGCTCACCCTTCCCTTTTTCACCCTCCACTTTTGTTTCATATCTCCCGTGTCGGCTCTACCTCTCCCCCTAGTGGCCTATTCATAAGTTGCACAGTGGAAGCTCAGGACACTAACACAGCACAAACTCATCTTCCATGCAGTCCACAGAAGTAATTACCATTCCTGTTGGTTGGTGACTGAGACGTACAAAAGACAGGGGAGAAAAAAAATGAGCTAGGGATAGAAACTCCACAAGGACAAAGTGACACTGGAAGAAATCCTAGACCTCCATTTGTCCCAGAGCCCCTACAGGAACATAACACCAAAGCCCCCTTTCCTTCCAAAATAAAACTGCCTGCAGACTGAATCCTCTTACAGGACTCACCACAATAACACTACGTGTGTGTGTTAAAAAGAAGGACTAAACAAATAAGCTTTTTAACCTTTCTTAGCTAGGTCCTGTTGATTGTGTGTAGAGCCACAAAGCAATAGATATTTTTTTTGTCAGTGTATTCTTGACACAGGTTTTTCTTTTCTTTAAAACTTTTTAAAGGTGTTAATAATTATTTTAGTTTCAACTTTCCAAGCTACTGTTGCCAAAGGGATCGTATCATGCAGTCAACACACTGAAAGAAATGAAAGCAGTGACATCACTGTTGTTCTGTTGAGCACTGCACTGATAGTGGCTCTCATAAATAAATGAAAAGGCGCAGGCTGAGCCAGGTTGGGTCATAGGGTGTTCTTGTTCATAGGATAGGTTTGACCCAATACGTCTAGTCGTCTGAGAGAAATCTATGAAAACTAGCAGCAAACGGAAAACAAGGGACACAAGTCAGAGAAGATTGGGGGACGGAAGACAGAAAATAAAACAAAGACAAAGGAAAAGACGTTATAGTGCATTACAGCTGTGCCATTTAGTTAAAAGAAAATGCACCCTGCTCCATTTTGTCCTCTGTGACAAGCTTCAGAGACATTAGCAGCATTTAGGATCACTTCAGAGCCAACCTTGTGCACCGTCCAGGACCCCACCCTCCCTTCACCCTCTCACTCTGCGTGTGGCTGCTTAATTATTGATGCTTATGTATTGCTGATTTTGGTCTTTGTGTTGTCCCCAGTGAATGCTCTAGTAAGGCGGATGGAGGTATTTATCTAACTCAGAAAGTAGGGCTCTATTCCTCATCCTGTCCACACACACCGCCAGGCCATCCCAATGGATATGACCTCAGCACTGCCGCACCGAGAGGACGTTCTCACACACGCAGGAGTATATGTTTTCATTTACCGCTGAAATTATATACCGAACAGTGCTGAGGGCTACGCTTCAGTCTACAGTTATTCATGAGACAGCACTGTAAGAAAACGGCCATAAAGTGGGCCATAATGATGGAAATCCATGACAAAAACATACACTGCTGTCCGAATGAAATATCAAATCAAAGGCCATTTAAAACCATGTTTGGAGTGTTTCCTACTTGATATGTGAAAATCCATTCATTTCCTATTTCACACATTCATTTACAGTATTTACAGTCATTTTGTTAGGTTGTGTGATATCATACTGTCCACAATACAAGTACAATGTGGGTACATAACTGCTGGATTTCTGCTCTTGTGTTCTGAGGAAGTGCAATGGTGCTCTCTTGTGGTGGAAATGCATCATTGCTGTTTTTTTTGTAATTTCAGTGGCAGTGTTCCAAATCCATACTACAGTACATACTAATTCTATAGAGTATATACTACTGCCAATTAAACTTTGCAAATACACATCAAGATGTTTTTCCTAAGATTTAATACTTATATTTTTTTTGGAGCTGTTTCACCACCACCCATTATTTATTTCAATTTTTTCCAGCAGTGAGCGGCTCCTCCATTTCCTTTGTGCATTGCATTGTAGCAGAACATTAGTGTTCGTGACAGCTCACTCAAAACCTTTTTTTTTGTCTGCCTGACAGTGTGTTTTCCAGTGTGAACACACTACACACTCAAAACTGCTTAGATTTAGTCTGTAATGTGGATTTGGGACACCGCTAGTGTGTATTTAAATTGTAAAAACTAATAACATGATAAATCATTTTACAGAAATAATCCAATGGTACAACTGTATTACATAGGTGGAATTCAATCACTCATTTCCAGTGTGTATTGAACTCATGTTTTGTGTATTAAATCAGATGCTGCCATGCTTTGTGAATCAATATTCTGTGGTCTCCAATGGTCTGAGTAGAGCTACTTTGAGGAAAAATACTCTTTGGCCATTTTATCCCGCAGTCTTCCGTTCTCAAAAAGAAGATAAGACCTATAGGTCTCCTACTGTCTCAGAGCTGTTCAATAGATCTTATCAAACAGATCTGGTTACACAAGCTGTAGCTCTAAGAAGGTGGAGGACCTCCAAAAACAATATTAGCAGTATTGACATCTTTAATGTGTGGCAAAGGTCTAATCCCAGAGGCCACCGCACTAATGGGGAAATATTGAGTGTTGCCAGAACAGAGGTTTTCTTCTAATCTGTCCATTATGTGCTTTGGACAACCACTTTCACCAGAGATGAATGTAGGGAGATGGATGGGAGATAATGTGATCAATTTTGATACAATAAAAGGGGTGATAACTCAAAGTCGGTCACACTCTCCGATGGTTTGCTCGTGCTTGTCTGAAAGAATACTATTAAACTACGATCTGTGAGCCATTTCCTCTCTCAGTCTCTCTTTCTATGGTTCACTGAGTAATCCAATCAATGTAACCCCTTCACTTTTCATCTTTCCCTATTTCATCCCTGACTTATTGCAATCCTTAAAACTCTTTTGTGTTGTCTCAGAGTCAAACATTTTTCTCTTGAACCTTACCGCCAATCAACCATTTTCCACATTCCTCCAGCCGCCAGTCCATTAGATCAACCTTTTCACATCAGGACACCTGAAAGAAAGCAGGATGAGTCATTAGGATGTAGGACAGCAACCACCAGTCTCCACTATTTAAGCCACACATAGCTTCGCACGTTTGACCAAATAAGGGAACTGGCAGGATGTGAGAGACAGTGAGGGAATTGGGGAGCTGAAATTGGGCAATTGAAGAAGACGTATCCAGTTCTCTGATGCATAACTAAGACAACACTGTGGGTCTGTGGTTTAGCGACACACAATGCTCTTCTTTAGCCCTGGGCGCCCTATCTCTCCTCCACATCCAGCCACGCTGGGTCCACACATCAGGCCAGCCAGCCAGCGGATGGCACTGTAGCTGGTGATAACACATTGCATTGTCTCTGAGTTTGGAACATGTTTGGCTACAGTCTTGCGCTGCAACTCCAGCTAAAGCTGCTGCTGGGTGGGAAGAGGTGTGTGGAGTTTATGGAAAAAGGGACAACTGTGGAGCTAAAAATCACATTTGTCATTTAGATGTAGTTTGTATTATTTTATTTAAAAGATCTCTTATGAAATGTTGGGCTGCAACTAATGATCATTTTAATCGTCCTTTAATCTATCGGTTGTTTTTTTCGATGCCCATCTCAAGTTGTTTAGATTGCTTTTTGTCCAACAAACAGTCCAAAACCCAAATATATTCAATATACAATGATTTAAAAACACACAGAAAAAAGCAAATTTGTACATTGGAGAAGCTGGAACAAGTGAATGTTTGGTCTTTTATGCAAATTACTTTAACGATTTAATCAATTCTGAAAATTGTTGCAGATTCATATTTAATAATTAATGATACGTTTAGATTTAATCAAAGTTTTAGCTTTTCCCTCTCTCTGCATAAATTCTTACCACAATGTCAACCTGACCCCTTCTAGCTTCTAAGAGACCTGACAATTGTTAAACTTTTGATCTTTTTTACACGTACAAAGCCTCACTTCAACTGATTTTCAGCCCAAAATCAATCTTATCTTAATTGGTAAAGGTTTTTTCCACACACACTGAAAACGTTGGTTCTAAAAAGCTTGAAGTTTGCCCATTAACTGACACCAGCAGCTGTGATCATCTTGAATCAGTCAGTTACAGCAAATGGCGGCCCATTTTCACAGACAGCGATGATGCAGATTTTTGTAATTATACTGATTACTGTGTGTTATTGAATTATTACTAGATTTTGTGTTTATGTAAATATTTATTCTTTGTATTCTATCTATTTTTGGTGTTGTTTTATGTAAATATTTATTCTATCACATGGTCAAAGGTCCACCCACATGGTATTTTCCAACTAATTGCCTGCAGCAGGAAGGTATAAATGGCAGTTAGCTGATTTCCGAACTTGTTGGCCTTAGTGTATCTTTTGGTGTCATGTATGGAAAGCAATAAATGCCACAACTGGTGGAGTTCATTTTAACTCAGTCTTAAAGGTGTTTACACATAGGGGCCGCGACGAATAAACCACACAAAAATATTCGTGTAAAATATTTGCAGGCGAGTATTTCGCATCAAAACTATTCATACTGGCAGCGATGCGAATTTGCAATAGATAGATAGATATATTTGTGCCAGCTCATTCTTCAGAAAACAAACACTGGAACACTCATATAAAGCTGTATTTGGTTAATATGATGAGCCAAACCTGCCATGACACTGTTGCCTTGCTACTTACTTACTACTACATCCAAAAGTAAACTGCATAAGCTGCTCACTATACTGCATCCGGCGATGCTGCTCCACACGCTGTCTTTGAGCTCATTGTCTTTATTATTTTTGTGTCCTTTGTCATATAATACAGGGTGATGAGAAACACAAAAAATCAACAGATCCGGAATTGAGACGTGACGTCCGTTCCACACAACATTATAGGTTGATGCCTTTATTCGCCTTGCTCAGAGAGATCGACCTTGTTCCGGAAAAACAATTGTGCCGCTTTTTCGCTGCATAATATTTGCGTTCTGTGTGAAAGTACTCATGACAAAAACAACAGTTTGATAAAATATATTGATGTAATTGACGTAATTTCGGTGTGTAAAGGCCTTTATGCCTCTTTGTTGTAAATATGTGGATGCTGCCAGTCAAACTGACACTCATAAAAAAAACGTCTCAAACCACGTGTGCAAAATTGTCCACTTTTCTGTTGTCCATCTATATACTCAGAATGTTCCTCATAGTTTCACCGAAATATGGCTATTATATGAAGATTTTAAAAGAATTCTGCATTTTTAGTGACTTTGTTTTCTTGTCCTTCATTGTTACCCACTGTCATATTATTCTGCCTTTTTTCCCAACAGAGCTGCATGCTGAGACCTTTCTACCCCTGCTTGTGACCTTTACAAATTTTACTCTTTGCTGCTGCTTTGTGTAATCTGACCTTATTAAACTTTATTTTATACCATGTGGTCACAAGTGAGAGTCAAGTCCTCATCTGAACACCATGTCAGTGTCACTCTTAAAATGGAAACAAGCACAGGCATGGAAGACAACCATTACAGTGAAATTCAAGTCTAGTTAATGTATGAACACAGAGTGAGGCACAATACAAAGAGAAACAGTAAGAGAGAGATACAGAAAGAGGAAGAAGGTGAGAGAGGGAAACAGAGAAAAACAGAGATGCAGGCTTTTGACAAAATTCCAGTACACAGTGACTCATTACTCTACATCTGTGTGTCTGGCAGGGCGGCACATCTTTACGCCACAGCAGCTGCCCAGTGCAGTCTAGCCAAACTTCGATATGCTTTACCACCCTGCAGGGTGGAGACACCATGCATAATCTCTGTCTCACTCTGTTTGTCTCTCAGGCTCTCTCTCTGAAGGGTTTTCTCTTCCTTTCCCCAAACATCATAAAAAACATAAAAACTGAGGCATGTAATTAGGAGCGTGTGGAGGGCCAAGTGAATAGCTATCATGCGGAAATGTATGCCTTTGTTTTTTAAGCCATGCTAGTGGCACGGCTCTAGGTACGGCAGTGTCGGTCAGTCAGTCCACATCTTTGGTCTTGACTGAAATATCTTGGATACTATTGGATGGATTTCCATTACATTTTGTACCAACATGTAGGGTCCCTAGAGGATGAATCCTAATGACTTTGGTGATCCCCTGACTTTACCTCTATGCTAATTAACAAATGTTAGCATGCTAACATGCTAAGCTAAGATGATAAAACTAGAACATTATCTTTTAAACATCAGCATGCTAGCATTATCATTGTGAGCATATTAGCATGCTGACATTAGGGTTAGGGTTAGGGTACAGCCTCACACAAACACTCTTAAGCACATAAAAGCATGAGATGAGGCTTTGAAAAGAATGACAGTATGATATTCATACTTGTTCATCTGTACATTTTTTTTCTTAAAAAGGTCTCACTGAAAAAGATATATTTAAACTACACATTAAAGAAACCATTAGACGTCCCTCTTCCTCTTTACACAGGCTGAACCCCCACTAGGCTTTCATGAAGGATCAAGGCAGAATTAACCAACTTCCTTCCTCATTACTTGAAGTAAAAATAGACCTGCCAGTGTTGGATTGGTAATGACAACAGGGCGGGTAACATTTTTTCCCCTTTATCCAATCATGGTTCTGATGTCCTAGAGGATGGCTGACAGAAAGATGGATGAATCTTTTGAGGGTTTGATGGCTAATTCTATCAAGGATGTAGTCACCGTCCTCAAAATGCAATTAAAAATTCCAGCTAAAATTACTTACTGTGTCTTTAAAAATGTTCTGGCCCCTTAGTGATCTCATACCAGTCTGCAGTCATTTCAGAGCCACATTGCTTATCACTTAGACCTCAGTTCTTGCTTTGGAAATGGATATTTTCAAAGGATATTGGCAATTTGCTCCAGTTTTAGATTCTGCACTTTGTAGCATCATCATTAATTGATCTGTTATGACTGATGCATGAAAATGTTTGTGCCATTACATACTAACATTTTGATAACTAGATTTCCAAAATGTATATATATATATATATGAGGCTGCTCTCAGTCTCTCAGATCAAACAACATGGGTTGTATATTGTTAATTAACAGAAGTACTTCATGCCAAAATCCACAAAAATTAAAAACTGTGGCACTCCCATCCCAGGAGAGTTTCTGAGAAATACCTGGACCATTTTCTATAACCATTTGTGTCAAATTTCCAGCTCATGTAGTTACTTCTTAATTTAAATACTAATAAACATATGTCAGGTATATTGTAGTTTTGCTAAACTACATCAAATCAAAAATCACTCTCCTGTAAAATTAACTGATTTGCAAAGAACCCCAGTTCACGATGGTGAACCACAGTTAGACTCGTGTGCCTGGTAGGCCATGCGGGATTCAGGCTAGGGGTTATATTCATCTTTGCCAGACTGTGGTGTTTATATTTTTAGTATTAATTATATAAACTTTATCCATCTGAGACAGGAATTAAAGCTTAGAGCCGGCAGAAAAATAAATTAAAAGACACATTTAACATATGACTCTTGACTCAGGTCTGGATCCCATCTTTAGATTTAGTGACATGGACACTAAACAGCTTTTCAGTTTCAACTAATAGCACAGGGCGGACAAACAGGACTTGTAGACTTGAGTGAGGTCATATTTAATTGCTGTTGAAAGAGACTTCATATATCACCTTTCAGGCATGTACTGCTAATTAGAAGAGTTTTAATTGAGACAGACACAAGTAAATTTTGCCCAAAGCTTCTTAAATCCCTTATCCCTCAGTAATAAAAGGAAATTTGATTTAAATGATGAGAGAAAAAATATAATGGAGGCTTTACAAATATACTGAAAGCGGTTGAAAGGGATTATTATCCTTGTTTGAGATGAAACTTTACTGATCCCCATGGGGAATTTGGAATCTGGCAGCAGCAAAAGCAATAGGATTTATCAGGAAACAGAACCGATTTAGGCACACAAATACAATACAAACAGTCGTGGGGGCCTATATGCTGTTATGTTATACTATATAACATATAACAATACTATAAAACTGCAGTGGTGGACGACATGAGGAAGAAGTATGATTATTACCATGTATGATTACATTTTAATACAATTTTAGAGTTTTGTTAAATTAGAGTTTTGGATACAAATGTTACTAGATTCATAATGGCTTACTTAAAATGGGAATAAAAATACAATGACTTACAGAATGTATTCTTTCGAATTTCTTTAATTTCGAGGTATCTCTAGACAACAAACTGTTAACTGTTTAAGGCATTCTGTACTGGTATGGATCCCTTTAATCTAACAATTAAGTAATAATATATTGAGGAAAAAGTGAAAACGACACCAAAAATGCTAGCTTATTCCACAGTTTCACTTTTGTACGTGTTGCAGTACATTAAAGTTCTTCTGAGAAGTTATACTATAATGATTCATACACACCCACCCACAGACACACACACACACATATGGATGTATGTACAGATACAAAGCAGCTTAATAAGTGCATAAAACATGTATCATCATGTATTCTGAGAGAAACAAAACACCGCAAATAGAGAAAATAGAGATTTAAGAAAAAAATTAAGAATGTGGTTTGCAACATTTAAATTCAGATCGACAAGTCTGCAAAAAGCCACATTATATGAATGAACAAAAAGTCTCACAGCATGTATAGTTTACAACTAAACTCCTTATTCACTTCCACAAACGCTGATAAAATATACTCTACAGGTTGTGCTGTGCCAACTGTCGCCTTCACAACAACTCTAGCATACAGATATCAAATATGTAAAAACTGGAATTATGCAAAAGCTGCATTGTTAACTGTTCATAGTAACATTATTGTCAGAACATGGATCTCTACAACACCTTAGCTAATAGCTAATAGCAGGGGCTCATGACCTGGGCTGTTGGTTGCCCCCCCATACCAACCACCCTTTCCCACTGGACTTGTGCAATAACACTTTAAGGACTATGTGGTACCTTTATTGGCATCTTTTATTCATGTATTTATTTATTTATTTATTCTTCCAAGTAATTGTATTGTCGTGAATCTATTTTTATATGCTAATACAGATTGTGTGTGCTACTGCTATCTATTTATCTATCTATAATGTAATTTATGATGTCTTTTATGCAGAAATATGTCCAGAGGAAAAAATGCAGAAGTAAATGATTATATATTTATTCACCCAGAGCCTGTTGATGCAGAGAACAATCCAGGATATTTGGTAATCTCAGGTCAGTACAGACGGTCTGCTTCGACGCCTTCCCAGTTTGCAGAGTGACTAAAGGGCCATTTAGAAATGAAGGAGTCTGTTAGTGGGTGGAAAGGATGAGCACCAAGAGACCTTCATGCTGCACCTTGGGGTGCTGAAGCAGATGCAGAATATCAGCATAGAGGGGGTGGGAAATGTTATTGAGGATGGAATTTGGTTTAGTGTTTGTCTGCAGCCTCAGGGTTATCCAGGTTCAGACAACAGAAACATTTTTTTTTACCCTTAAGTTTGGTAGAGATCCTGCCTGCACCCTGTTCTGTTTTCTCCCCTGCAAACCACTGCAAAAAAAAAAACAGTGTGCTGGCCACCACTGATAGAAGTGATAGTTTTGAAGAACAGTATCCTGCCACCTCTGGTACAATATGTTTTATTAGTCCTGTCCAGCCTGTTGTTGATATGCACCCTCAGGTACTTGTAGTATGGCACCCATGTCCACCTCCTCACCCTGTATTTTGACAGGTGTCACTGACTTCCCGCTCAGTAATAAGCAGTAAAGCCACTGTAAATGACAACCTTCATTCCATGAGGACAAATTCTCTCTTGATGAGGGGCCACTTCAAAGGTGACAACTGCCCGAGAGAATGAGTTGTCACTGTATTATTTGAGGAACATAAAAGTGACAGCCCATATGTGGTGGCTGTTTCAGTTGCCATCTCAGCCCAAATGAACACTTGCAGCACACACTTGGCTGTGGATTTCTAAATTGTTTTCCACCACCACATAGCAAAACACCAAATATAATAATAGCTTGTGGAAGACTGGTGTTACATCTTCCAGGCAGAGTTCCAGACATTTGTCGAATTCAGAGCAAGCTGCATTAAAACTGCTCTGGTGGTTGGTAAAAGCTTGGCTGAATTGGTAATGTTATTTTTAATATTAATATTGCTTCTATATTTGATCTCATAAAATATACAAAAAAATCATTAAAAGCAACTCTAAATTGTGCATTTATATATATTTTACACTGGCAGCAGCAAGCACAAAAAAAGATGAAACAAAATGAAACCTTTAAACTAAAAAGCTATAGCTTTTTGAAACATAAAATGTATAACAATTTTAGCTTTGCTATCAAGTGGGAGGTTGTGAGGGTGCTGGTGTCTGTCAGATGGTTGGTCGGTTTAGTGTAAACCACTTTGGTGCAGTTTGGTAAAAGCAGTTGCCAAAGACTTCTGGGTGTTTTCACGCTTGCTTGTTTGGATTAGAATGAAACAAACTCTGGTGCGATTGCTTGAATTGTGTGGTTTGTTTGAACAGAAAGGGCTGCCAGCTGAACTCTGGTGAAGATTGTGTAGCACTGATGATGCAGGATGACTCTTGGTGTTCAGTTAAGGCGGTGTGAATCCTGAACAGATTAGGATTCTGTTTAGGATTCAACAGAATGCAACAGCAAACTGAACTGTGAAGCAGCCCTCAATTTGCTTTCCAACTTAATCCTGCAATAATTGATTCTTTTGGCTACTTGGGGGCAACAAGCTGTAAACTCAACACCTTCTGCAGAAAGTTTTAGCTAACTGTTGCCTATTTACACATCCAGCAGATACACAATAACATTTATGTGGAGCTATGCTTCATGTGAAGTCAAGTGTACATCTAATTTTCACTCTCCTTTTGGCTCTGTTTTGGTCTACAACAACTCCTGAGGGAGATATCTGGCTCTTTTAGCTGCTAATGATCCACTATGTTCACCAGCTAATCGCCAACTTTGTCTGTCTGCCATTTAGTGCTTTAGGGCAGGTAGTGCGCAGTGGGTTTATCAGACATTTTTCACAGAAAACAGCTGCCTGCTGCGGCTGGAAATGACGCTGATGAGAGCTGTGAGAGTCAACCAAAACAGTAAAGTTGCAGGCCGTTAAAGCAAAACAAGTTAAAAGAGGCTATAAAACTCTTCAGAGCTGAGGGTAACTACACAGTAGGATAATAATTCTCTTTGGGTTCGTCTCTACGAGCAACTTCTTTCACATTACACATAATCATCTGACCCATTGTTAATATAAAAATATTGATTAGGGCAGCTTTAATTTGTAGATACTGCCACCACGTTTAGTTAACAAAAACGATATAATTGATAGCAGCTTTGTTGATTTAAATTTCTTTTAAATGGGGTAATTTCCTTTTTTTCCCTAGCTAATTCCATCTTTTGATTACAAACCATTTGTTTTATCTACCATCAAGAATTTCATCAATAACGTGTTCCAACACTAAAATATTTTTGAAATAGTTTTATGTTAAAATAATGTAAAATTAATAGGGTTAAAGTCAAAATGCAAATACTGTTTACATACATACTGCGTACATTAATATTCGTTTTAGTAGCAGAATCAGTCATAATCAGAGCAAGTACCTGTTTCCATAGTTTCTATTGATTCCTTCAGCTGTTTATTGGTGACAGGATTGATTTCAAAATGTTGTTCAATTGAATCCATATGTACAATACTGTACATTACAGGCATGAGAGTGGAGTCCCTCTGCACTGAATTCAGAAGTGGTACCTTAGAACAGGCGTTGTGGTAAGCTACGGAGTAACATAAAAAGACAACTTGTTAAGTACAGCAAAACACAAACAACAGGGAGCGCTGATTGCTTGTGTAATGAGCGATGACCAACAAGAGTTTATGAATAAAACACAGTGGTGTGTGTGGAAGTTATAACACAAAATCAGAGTACAGCACACTGCATATGCTGCTACATACAGATTACGTTTCCATATTGCAGAGCTGAATTATCTGTTATCTAATATTACTTAATTCTTGTAGAAGAATCCTAATTTATTCATTTAATTTTACATACCAAGATCAAAATGACAGGGCAACTGCAAAAACAGCCTTGTTTTGAAAACAAATGTTATGACAGACAGTTTTCCCTCAGTTATCCAGATCTGTGCTTTAATAGCTTTGATAGAGTCATATTATACAGATGATGATCACCCCAACTTACCAAAACCAAACATAGTAGCTTTAACCTGTAATTGACATCATTAAAGTCTGAAAAAATGGTCAAGATAGTAGTGATTTCAAAAACACCAAAGCTGATATTATTAGAACAAGAGTACATTTTTAGGCTCATATCAGAATGATGCTTATGTTGGTTAAAAGTGGGTCTGCAAAATCACTGGCTCCTTCCTACTATGCAAAGAGATGCAAATTAGCAGCTTGAGGCTTTAAATGCTGATGGCATCACAGGTTTGGGCCTCAGATCTCTGGTTTCTGGATTTGGGAAACATCCAGACTTACAAATACAGAATGAACTGTAACAAAGGCAATAAAAATCAATGATTTCTCTGCTGACTCATTCGGAGAATAAACATTTTGTTGTTGTCTATTAGTTTGCTGATTCAAGTTAACTCTACTGTGGTATTCATTTCTGTCTGTTTAGATTAGTGTCATTATGACATTGTCAAGTTGAAATTAAACTATCTACTGAACTGTTGTTTTCGTGATTCATTCAAGATGCTTTATCATTAACTGGCTTGCGAGAAGTCCCAAGTATTTAAACCTCTGCAGGTTGTGCACACCATGTCACATGAGGGGTCGATGAGGTCACAAGGGTAATTGATTTAAGGTTAATTCATTTAGTTTAGGTCATTAATTCATTCACTTAATCCATGTGACTATAATAGCTCTCACTTGACTGCCATGTGATGTTAACAACCACCACCATGCAGCGGTGGAAGAAGCATTCAGATCAACAATGTAAAACTTCATTACAAGTAAAAGTCCTGCATTCAACATTTTACAAAGGTAAAAGTACAGAAGTATTAACAGGAAAATGTACTTAAGTATCAAAAGTAAAAGTACTCATTATGCAGCAGAACAGTCTCTGACAGGGTTACATTATTATACATTACGTTATTGGGGTATTATTACTGATAAATATGGTTGTGCAATATGATTATGATATTTACCATGGGAAGAATTTGTCAGCCGTCTGATTTTGCCGTACTGTTTATATGCTAATAATATGTCTGGTTGAATTAGACCCTTGCAAGCAATACAGCAAATTCCTCAGACTGCTTCATGGCAATGCAATATTAGATTAACAGGATTTCTTTGCATTGATGTGATGAAGTACCTTGATTGTTCATGTTCATGGTGTAAATGACCCACAGAGGTTTAAATACCTGAGACTCCCCACCAGCCAGTATTAGTCTCTAATGAAGCATCTTGAATGAGTAGTGAAATATCTTTAATTTTACAATAGACCAGTGGATAGTTTATTTTCAACTTGACAGTATTTCAATCCATCATCTCAAAATTGCTTGTTTGGAAGAACGCTAACAATGCATATAATTTCTTGGATGAAATGAAACACTAATCTCCTGCTAAATGTACAACAAATGACTTTTACCCAGAAAAGTCATTTTTAACTGTGACATTTCAGTCTTTGAATTCCTCTACATGCATAATCCTTACTAACCCCCCCCATACTGAGTTTGAGTTGCTCCCCTCAGGGCCACGCTACAGAGTACCCCTGGCAAACAAAAAGATCTACAAGGGATCTTTTGTTCCTAGTGCAATAAGTTCCATGAACAAACTGCACTAATCTGCACTCCTCTGCGTCGTGTATGTATGCTGTACACTCTGTGTATGCTATATTAATTGTCGTATACAATTGTGATGTGATGAGATTTAGACTATTCTATTCTATAGTTGTATTATAGCGTTGTATTCTATTCTTAAGCACATCTTAATGAGATGTACTAATCATGTGGAATAGAGGTAAAGTTAGGGAGAATACTAAACTACAAAGTTCCCATCATCCTTGTTTACAACCCAGTCACAGTACAAACACAACTTCTATACAGCCATAATCTACTTGTTGAAAATCTACAGCAACATCCTTCTTATTCAATAACTAAGATGATTGACATCCCTTTCCATGGCTCCTGACAACATAAAAGCCAGCCTGCCAGTAAATCGGCCAACACTACTAATTCCTTGAAAAAACCCCACAACAAACGTCCCTCCACATTGCCCTTCTAAATGCCCGCCATCCATCCCCCAGGATTTAAGCAGCCCTAATAACAAGCAAACCAAGGCCATGAGCCCTGCGATTATTCCATCCCTTAATTAGAATTCTCATTATTTACAGAGTGAAGGGAAAGACTCTGCAGTCACATTCACATCAAAGGCGTCATCCGAAGGCAAAGATGATAATTAGATAGTCTAATCTGTTCTCTGAAGTGTCTGTTCCAAATCAACATTTCTGGAGTGTTTGTTTTCCTTCCCCCTCTGCCTTTGCTTTGCTAAGAGACTGATCAATTAAAAAAGATTCACTGGTGACTCATTTCCATTCCGCCATATGCAGCTCTTTTTCTTTGCTCCGTTATAGCTGACGAATGTGATTTCTATGTATTTCTCTCAAATTTGTTTTCAGGAAAGAGGCCTGGGAATAAATGAGCTTCAGATGTGATTTTGTAAAAATTGATAAGAGTGTTTCAGGTATACACATGCATAAAAGTTGTCCTTAAATTTGTGTCTTTGCTGGATTGTATCATCCCTCACCAGTATCAACAGATGGCACTGTTTCCCTGCTAAGTGAAACCTGACCACTCTCTCTCTCTCTTCCTTTTTTTGTCCGTGTCTCTGACTCTTTGTCTGTCTCATTCCCTTTTCTCATTTACTTAAGCAGAATGAGGGCACCGGAGAATCATTAAGTGTAACCGCTACCTGAGATTAGTGAGAGGGGCTCAAATGAAGTGTCACTAATATGAGGATTACAACAGCAAAGCCACCTGAAGTCCTCCCGGATCTGCTTCTAAACATGAGACACAGAATGTGGTGGTGAGAGACATGGCAAAAACAACGTTTACAACACTTTTATCAATTGGAGAAATAACATTTGTTTCCTGTTTGTTTCTATATATTCTAGCACCATATTAACTGCACCCAATGTCAAAAACTCAAAGTAATAACCTTTCTGTGATATAATAAAAATGCTGAGAGTATAACATTATACCTTTCTGGATCTAATTCAATAGATTATTACAATTTGCTGTAGTATTTCATTTGGTGACTATTCTTTATGAAAAATGTAATAACTTGACACATTTTAGCTACAAATGAAGTCTTATGTTCACGTCCATTTTAAGTATTTCACAGATAATTTCTTGATAAGTATTTCAACTGTGTATGTGAAAGCAAGGACACACAAATCTAGGTTCATATATCTATTACTGTGGTAGAGAAGTGTCCAGGTGTTTCACCACTGCACACTATTGTTAACAGGTGGGAAGCCAGTGAGGGATGATTTCCTGTTTGTTTTGCAATGGAGACTGTAACTGTTTGCTGCTGTAGCCTCATGTTACAGACTAACTCAGTGTGGTTCGCCCTTCCTGTCCATCCAGTGTTTTGGTTTTAACCCACACACAAGTACAAATTGTTACAGTCAGATTTGCCCGACCAAACAGTTAAGAGCCCCACTGCAGAACCAGGACATCATCCCCCGCTGGCTTCCCACCAGCAAACACTGCCAGTTATGTTGGTTGGAAACCAGAGGCTCCACTGACGGGAACTGAACACAGGTCTCTGCTGGAACACCTGGACTCGTCATTGGTTGCCTTCATTTTTAAGTCTTGATCATTAGCTTTCAAACTATTTGTATCCCCTGTGTTTACTTATTTTATTGACTTTTATATATTTTTAACATTTTATTGTATTGTTGTTGTAATTTTTAGACTTGCAAAATTCTATTTATGATTATCTTTTTCTTTGTCTGTGCTGTTTTATCCTTGCTCTGTGAAGCACTTTGGGCTGCATGTTTGTATGACAGGTGCTATATAAATAGAGTTGAGTTGAGTTGAGTTTAAATTCTGTTGCATTTTTCATAACAACAAAATTATAAGCAGTACAGAATGTAACAACTTTCATTTCGTTATATGTGAAAAGTGTTATTACATGATACATTTCTCAGTACCTACAATATGCTGAAATGTTGTGTACTCATTTGTGTAAATGTTATTATTAAAGGATAATTCCAGTTTATTACAACTTGGGTCTTCTTTTTGTAGTTTTTTGCCATCATTCCTTTTGGTAATAATAACATTGTACTTACAAAGTTAAGTGCTGAGATCTGGGAACATGGTGACACCTCTAAAAGAAATGCAAACACAGAGACAATCACACAGGATTTAAACAAAACCCCAACTTATTTTAAAGAGAAAACTAAGGCAAACAGTAAAAATGATTACCCCAACTGCCTGTTGTAAATATCTAACACAATTTACAGACTGAGGCCCTGGTTCAATTTTGACGTACTGTACTTACCATAGTTGTGCACACACAGTTTTTCTGTGCAATGAGGGATTACTGACATTTTGGGTACGCTCACTTTCAGTTTTACCTCCAAATAAAATAAAATAATAAATAAATAAATAATCTGTCTTTACAGTGGGCTTGTTCACAACCTGTCTGATTGTCTGACTGCTCATTTCTTGCCCCATCGAACTTGTTGTAGTGAAGTTGCCATTTTCCCAGATCTGAACAATCATTTTGGTAAATACAGTGTTATCAAAAGGGATGGCAAAACTATGAAAATAAGTTGTGATAAAGAAGAATTACCCTTTTAAAAAAAAATAAGTGCTTCTACACTGTGCATCTAGGGTACTACGCTGTTCTTGAAGGCACAGAGGTTGAGCTGTTTTTTGTCTTCATCAACTCTTCTATTCATGATTCAGCTTGTTCTAGAGATCTGTTACCTGTTTAGTATGTGTTCATGGACATCTATCATTACCCAGACATCTCACTGAATCAATCAGTGACAGTACTCTGCTGAGCACTGGGAAAATAAAAAGCAGTGAAAAGAAACAAGTGTTGGAACTAAAACTGAGTTCTTATTCTTAAATCATGAGCTCTTGTCCTTGCTGTGCTTCGAGACAGAATGCGTTAGTGAGATGATCAATAAGTGTAGGCTGCATCACTTGGAGAGCACTAGAAAGAGAGAGACAGAGACTTGGAGATCTTCAAAAAAAACTAACCGAAAACAATGTTTTTTTTGCAAAGGATATTAAAAGAGAATTTTTGATGGCTGCACTCACACAACATGCTACTGAGAGTCTGGATCATCAGTTACCACAGTCCACATAACAGAGTATCGAGGGCTGAGAATTGCTTTCAAGTAAATAAAGCTCTTCAGGCCCAAGATTTCATCAAAACAGAGAAATATTTCTGAATAATGATGCTGACTGTGGATTGCGAATTGTCTTGTTTTTATTTTTTAGATTATTGTTGCTGCATTTTGCCGTCATTAGATGGAACACAGAGGAGAGAGACGGGACAGAGAAGGAAAATGCCATTTCACCATGGCTAGATTTTAAACCAGGATGTTTGTGTGGTACGAACTGTAGCAATCCGAGCTACCGGCGCACTCTTCTGCTGAGGAAACATCCTGCTGTGAGATTTATACTGTTTGTCTTGAGGTCAGATTTTAGGTGTATAACTCAGAATATACACAAGATATAAAAATCATCTCATTAGCTCAATGTTGAGATTTATTTATGGTGTTGAACATTACTGGGAGAAATATTGCAGGATAGGCCTGCTGTAAGTGAAGTCCAGTAAAGTTACCTCACACTGAGAACGTCCAGTTTACAGGTACCGCAGCAGGGATGAGAGACCTATACTGTACAGTACAGTTTTTTCCATTTGCCTGCACAGGTGCCATTGCCCAAATAGAATTTAGGACTGCCTATTCTCTTGCCCTTTCAATACCGTATTTGCCATCTTTCCTTGGGTAGAAAGTGTTCAAAGTGCTCATTGATTGGTTCTATCAAAGGGAATTCCTCACATCAGGGAACATAAATAATGGAAAGGTGTGCAATGAATGGCTGGAAGGAATGTGAACTTTTCCCTGTGTCCAATTAATGTTTTAGCTGACTTCAGCTAGGGGCAGGTTCACACAATCAAGATAACAAGGTGTTCAACTGAAAAAGGGACAGCTGCGTCGCACAGAGGGAAGCAGTCACAGTAACAATAGGCAATAGTTATATATGGATCTACTTCAGTGTATGACCGTAGAGCTGAACAATCAATAAAATGAAATTTTAAAATGAATGGGCATTTATTAGACTTTGTAGAGTAAATTCAATTGTCAACAGGGGTATAAAAGCAATAAGGTGTAGAGATGAATTTTTCAGTGTATGTTTTAATATAATATATGAAATGGATCATCAGATTACCTGCAAAAATGGCCAAAATGTAACTACTAAGATTAGCTTTTACTCTGGTCCACTGTAGAAAATAGAACACTATACCTCATTACAACCACAGCTGTGAACATGAAAGCAATAAGGCACATTTGCATAAAATGCATAATTTACATAAGCCATTGTACTAGCTATTTACTTGAAGTCACATACTGTGCAATCTAAATCTAACCTACTTTTGTTCGCATACCCACAAGTTTGGTGTGTTTTGTTTATTCTAAATTGTAGGCACATTAGAAAGGCTACGACAACATAATACACCAGTGCCATTATACAAACTCTAATTGGGCAGTATAAGACTCTCAGCAGTTGGGCTACTTCAGAGATGCATCATACTCATAAAACAAAAATTACACACAAAGTAGGGAAAGTAAAAACAGAACAAAAACTGTTCTCTTCAGCTCATGTTGCTTCACATTCAAACAGTTACATCCATATGTCTTGAGTGCACTCTTTTACCACTGGCCACTTGGCTGGTCCACTCAGTTGAGGGTCTAGTGGCTTCCTTAAAAGTGTCTTGACACTAAAGGGCCAAGTTTCCCTTCCTCTGTATTTGTGGCACCCCACTAAAATATATATGGCATTTCTGCCATGGAACAGAACAACCAAACATCGGTTTTGATAATATTATAATGAAGATTTTAAATATCAAAGGAAAATGTTAATTACAAGCTGGGTATTATTTTCATAGCTCTGGCGGTTGTTTCTTATCAGTTACAACATTGTATTCACCAAGTTCATTGCTGAGATCTAGGAACGTGGCAAACTCACTACAAATAGGTCAATCAGGGCAATAAACATGAGCGGTTAAATGATCATACAAGTCGTAAACAACACAACAGTTCTGCCAGAGTAGCAACCTCTACAACCTTCAATTAGCACCGAACTGTGCCCGAAAACGGTGTGAGTGCCCACAACTACGGCAAGTACGACAGGTCAAAGTTGAACCAGGAAGGGTTGTAATTTAACAGTTTGCCTTCCTTTTCTTTCCCAAACAAATTTTACTAACCTGTCAGCTGGTTTACAACCTGTTTGATTGTTTGACTGCACGTGTTTGTCACCACGTTGGACCCATTTTTAGCAACGCTGCTGCCTTCCAAGATTTTAGCAATTACTTTGGTGAGAACAGTGTTATCATAATTGATAGAACTGATGGCCGGAGCAACGGAAATAAAACCTAAGTTGTGAGAAGCCATTAAAAGGTTTTTTCAATAAAATGACCCATATGATTTCTCCAATGGAGATCTAAACAATGGTAACGCACAACCATCTCCATTTCTTGAGCTGCAAATGACTAGAAATATTATATATAGATACTGCAAGTCACATCTCATAAAAAATGCATGCAAGAGAGTTTATTGCACTTTCTAATGGTTTTGAGCACTGTCCCTCCTCTTTACGTTCCCACAAACCTACAATAACTGACTTGATACACGTACATGCACTCATACACCTCATACATATAAAATGTTCTTATGTTCACTTGCATGTATTGGTACACAATGTCAAGTCCAGTAAATTCTACAATTCATTACTCATGCATGGAAATAGCCATCTGGATTTTTATTTTTATTTATTTATTTTTTGCAAACACAAGCTTTATAAATTAGGTCTCAAGAGACATCAACGTTGCTTAGATGAGGAAAGACATACATGCACATGCAAATATGCAGTATGCAGATGGATTGCACATGTAAGAAGATTAATCATTAATGACACAATCTGAGCATGTATTTTCCTTGATGTTTGTATGGATCTGTATTTGGGCAAACTCCTAACCTTCGTGAATCAATATGTAATTGCTTATTGTTAAGCAATTGCTAACAGGAAAAACAAACTCAGTGCTCAGATGAATAGATGAAAGTTAACGTTGAAACTTTCTGCTTGAGTGTGATGATGTGTCTGTCACGTATTCTCATATGCTGCACAAGCAACGGCACCCTTAGTTTGAGGATTAAAAATTTGCAGAAGTAAACAAGTCAATGAGCTGAATTAACCAGTGCTCTGGAACACAACGTCAAATTTCACATACTTTAAACAAAAAGCAAAACAAAAGAAAGAGGGAAAAAAAAAAAGTTTGACTGGTTCCAGCAGAAGAAATTCTGGTTCCAGCACTGTCACCACATTTGCTGAACTTCCACAGTGTTGTCAAGGAAACCAAATTACTTTAGCTTATAATCCCAGTGTGCCCCAGTGGTTCAAACCAAGTCAGTCTTTAGCAGCACCCATGCACATGAGACAGAAGTGAGGTTAAGGCTGCAGAAACAACAAATAGTATGATCACATAACTGTTGATGCTGCCCTTCTGATTTATCACATGTATTCGTCTTTGACAAGCAGTAATTGGTAGTAATTTATGGGGTATTATATACAGAAACTAAAAAAAAAGGTGAATTCCACCATTATTTTTTTCCTGCTGCCACCACTTCTACTGCTGCCATAAAACAACAGTAAAAAAGAGGCCAGCAGTTGTCACTTCTTTAAGCGTGTCTGTGTAACGAGGTACAGATCAATGTTCTCATCAAATGGGCGCCACAATCTTATAAAAGTCTTGCTGCTTCTCCCTCTTTCATCTCTCTGTAGGCCACACACATGGACATGCTGTCAACTTAACACAATTTGAGTGGTTGCGATATTTACTGCTGGAAACGTCAGTCTGAGAATGCCTCTAGACGCAGCTATCCCTCTGACTGAATTTATAGTTGTGGTTGTGAAGACAAAGTAATTCCCTGTCTTAAGATTATCTTATAGCTCTATAGCTATCATTCTGCGTTTGAAGGAGGCTTAAGTATTGTTGGAATGGTGCAACAAATGTGAAAATGAATTCCCTGTGAGTAGTGCTTCTCTTTCTACAGTATCCATTTTCAATGAAACAAGTAAGCGATGCTTAGCTTAGAAGTCAATGTTCGACACATTTATCATATGACAAAGTGAAACAAAGTGTGATCGCTGTAATCAGATTGTATCTCACTCACTTAGTGCACCTACATCATATCATATTCTTCAGACGTTCTTCTGCATTTTATGGATATTGCCAGTGGATAGCCAACCTAATGTGTACTGCCTCTAAAGCTATGATGCTTTACAAAGCTACACCGAGAATTTATGTTTGACTGTTCCGTAGAAGTGTTACAAATCTTTGCTTTCCCATCTGTGACAGCTTAAGGGGCACAATCATTATCTAAGACATTGCCTTTAACTGACAAAGAATCTGTAGCTGCCCTGCTTATAATGGAAATCAGTTTTAGGAATGGGGATGATGGTGGGGTGCTGCCTGATGGAAAATAAATAAATAAATTCCAAGTTCATCATGCAAATTCATCCTCCCAACCGTGGCACATTCTTCAAACAGACACCTCCTTTGGAGAGAGGGAGACACAGTCTGATAAAGAGACAAATGAGCTAGTGATCTCCATACCAGCCTCTTTCCTTGTGTGCTCTGTTCTCCTTATGTGTGTGTGTGTGTGTGAGCGAGCGAGTGACAGAGGGGCGGTGTGGGGATGGCAGGGTGGGGGCTTCAATGACCTTTGCAATGATGACAAGCATGTCCAGGAACAAGACTGTGCATGTGGGCTTTCTTTATCCCAAGTGATTACTGATCACTGCTGTACCGGAAGGCGAGCTCATAAATACTGTAGTTGTACCTCTTCAAGAAATCCTGCATCTTTCCTGTGTCACTGCAGCAGGAACCATAATTATATAATTAGACAATAATTATATGTAATTATATGATGGTATACTGCTCAATAGAACAGATTCTGTTGTTGTGACACACACACACACACACACACTGTGCTGTCTGAAATCTGACAAATCAACAACAATAGGTACCTAGCTATTAGGGCTGCAAGACAGATTATTTTGATTAGATTAATTGATTAGTCGTTAAATGTTTTGTCCACTCAACAGACCAAACTCCATAATTAAAACTGAGAAAAGAGTCATTTGAAAGGTGGGAATTAGCAAATGTGTATCATGAAGACTCTTCCAGTGTGGACTTACAGTACAGTACAGCAGTAGTGCCACAAGCAATTGTGCAATTGCTCACTGAACACCAACAATCCTATGTCTAACATGTTTCCTCCTCTCCTCTCCTCTCAGCAGATAATGTATTCAGATATTCCAACAAGGTGATAACAAAATTGCCTGACATTTCCAGATTTATTGCTGTATTTTCTTATTATCGCCAAAGAAATATACAGAGATTCTGTCCCATAAATCATAGTGAGAGAGCAATGCAGACACTATTGTGTTTAGCTCATTGCAACCATTTTTGGATTAGAAATAAATTGCTGGCTCATTTTCACAAATGGAAACGAAACACCACTGGTGGAGCCACAGCGTGACTTTCTCAAGAAAGTGTTTATCAATGGATGGATTTCCTGAGTGTTGCTGCTACATGAGGATCAATTCCGATTAGTTCTTACTGGTTTTGACAATGTACTTAGATGCTTCTGCATTTTGTAATATTTGTTTCCTCTCTTCTCTCTCTCTGCATTTGCTGGAGTGCCTCGCGCTAGCGTTAGATTAGAATACACACATTTCTACAGAAAATACACTTTAATGCAATATAAAAGAGGAGGATTTATGTATACGTGTCATGACAACGGATGACATACATTTGTGATTTATGGGCCAGCCTCGCAATAAACATTTCCATGGCCATACAGTCGATGCTCTGCCAGGGACTCCCTTCTTTCTTTCCCTCCATCTTCCTAGTATACATAATAATACATTATGCACAATACCAAATTTTATATGAACATGTTTAAATAAATATTACTCAATATTGATTTTATATTATTTTGCAAATAATATATTTGCTGGTTTAATGATGTAGTTGGGCGACCTGGGTGGTTGTGATACAGAGTTATTTTGCACAGAATGATGATGATAACATTGCTCAAGCAGAGACCTTACACACTGTACACAAGGTGTCATTTTTTGGTGTTAGAAAACAGATTTAGACTCGATTGGGCTGTGACCTTTCCCAGCACTGTGGAGGGCAAAGGATCCGACACAGACTTTTTTAATATTTATGGGCTTTTTGATGCCACACAAGGTCAAAGCAGATGCTCTTCCTACACTTCCTAGATAGTTCTACCCTTTGAATCTGAGAAGATGTTTTCCTGTTTAGAAATCACTTTTTCATGCTCAAAGTCAGCACATCACTGGGAAAAAGGATTTTAGGCAGTTTACTTTCAACTCGGGGACAAGAATGTTGGCCCTAACTTTAGGATTTGCCTGCCTGGTTGCTCTGCTATCCACAGCTTACATCTTATATTACCATTTCTGCAAGGTTAAAAGCTTTTGTGCTCTTTTATTTATTTAGACCAGGGGCTTGGTGATATGGGCCTACTGACGAACAGATCAGTTCAACGCTGGTGTAAATCCTCTGACTCTTTTAATTATTTAAAATGTTTATTTAAAATGTACAAGACACTGAGCACATGCAGGTGTCAAAATATGTCCACGCATTATTCTTCTAATTCATGCTGAGAATAAAACTGATACTTCCTTTGTTTTCCTCTTTGCTGTGAGGACTATAAAACCTAATAGTCCTCAAAGTAAAGCTTTATAGCTACACATCAGATTAAAGATATCCCATGTCTGCATCACAGCTATAGACAGATGTTAAACAATGAATTATTCTGGTTATTTGATACTAAACCTATACTGCACATTATCATAAACACTCCAGTTATTGCTTTATAAGAGATTAACAACTACTGTAACAACTCTTTGAGAAAGATGAGACTAAAATGACTTTGTAAATGAGGAACAGGTGACGGCACACGTGTGAATTGATTTTCACACTGCCAACATTAAGTATTCTAGTATATAACACTTAAAACCATCTAACAAATTACACGAGAAACAGAAAAAGGGAAATGGTGTTGCTCACAGACTCACAAATGCATCCATGCTCGAAGGTAAAATTTGCACTGCCACTGCGCACAGAGCAGTAAAGCAGCAGAGGTCTGTAGCAGCAACTATAAAAATGAATTTGGTCTCATCATTTGGAGAGCCACAGCAGGACCAGGAACTCAGAGCTTGGTGTGTATGTAATGGGCATAGACTGTATATAAAGACGGACGGCACGTCTCCACTTACTCCCACTGTGCAAAAATGAAGCCAAAATGTCCTGGATACGGGCGCTGCCATCTTGCGCTGGTGACGTCTCTGCACAGTAGTGGTATCGAGATCCTGCTCATACACCCACTCGAACCAATCGCGAGCACCATTTTTGGGAAAATTTGAATTCATGTGTACTTTGATTTTTCAGTTTGGCCCATGTCCCATCCGCTAACATGGAGGAGGCGGGGTTTATGATCTATACTGCAGCCAGCCACCAGGGGGCGATCAAGATGTTTAGGCTTCACTTTTGGGGATCTGTCATGTCGTCCATCTTCATATACAGTCTATCATAGACATATATACGTAGACGCCGCAATGACACCTTCGGAACGTTGCTGTGATAGGTCAACGCGTCGGCCATATTGGAAAGGGCAAGACTGGCCTGTAAATAAATACAAGTAAATGGAGGAGCTGCATTTTTTCTGGATAAAAAGCACTATAAAGTTTACATCTCTCAACCGATTTGTGACTCGTTTTTATATTCAAGGGTTTATGATCTATGTGGAGTAGAAAAAAATGTTTTGTCTCCAGTTACTTAGAATGTTGATAGTTAGGCTATAATCATAGTAATTGAATACCAGTATCAGTCCCCTCTCTATCAAAACCTTCCATCACTGTCAGTGTTTAAGTCTAACATGAAAAAACACCTGTGCCATAGTTAACATGCTCAGTGTTTATGTGTTATGTGTTTACGTTTGCTTCATTTATAATTATTAATATTACTACTACTACTTTTTTCTTCTTTTTTATCTTATCTTAAGGAAACAAATATCCATAGTATTAGGATCAATTGTAAAGAATAGAGGTGAGGTTTTTACTATAAGCCCTCTGGGTCTGCTTTCTATATTTTGTTACATATTTGTTATTATGTGTTACAGCAGCTCAAGGACAGAATAAGTACAGACAGACAGAATAAAATACAAATAAAGACTAACAACAGAAACTATACAAGTCATTAAACTCAAAATTACAGTACACGCGACCAGTGTTGCACTTAGCCTAACAGTTTCATCTCAAGTAAAGTGACATAGTCGTGGTATAATAGTATAACATATTTACATGATATGGTAAGAAATAGTAAAAATATAGTACAGTAAACAGTATGAAATATAATAGTATAAAGTGATATGTAGTAGTAGTACAACAATATAAAGATATATATTATATACTATAGTACAGCAGTATAGCATATTATTATTATTGTTATAGTCTATAAATACAATAAGGTGTAATATGAGAATTATAATATTATAGTAGTAATATAATGATAATATTAGATTTAAATAGTATATGCAGTATAAACAGTAGTATAACAGTAGTACAATATAGTAAATAATAAAATAAAATAGTGAGTAGTAAATAGTATACCGGTAATATAATAGTATAAGAAGTATAATGATATATATAATGTTATGTATATTGTGCAATTATACTCCAAATATCGCAAGAGTCAGTCCTCAATATGATCGTGATTCGAATATGGACACCTAAGTGGTTAAGACATTTTGACCGGTTAAAAAAGTGAAGGGCTTTCCATCTTCTCCAGTCCGTTCTAGTCCCGCCTTCTGGACAAGTTGCCCTTCCCAATATCGGGGCGACGTTGACGTACGATCCAGAGGCCAATGCAGCGTCTACGTATATATGTCTATGCAGTCTATGGTAACAGGGGTCAGTCTACTCTTGACTATCCATATACAGTTTATAACACCCCCGTTAAATCTCTTTATATCGCTGATAGTGGTAACAGCCAACAGTCTCTGCATTGTGTTGGACTAATGGCTGTTCTGACAGTTAGCTATGGGTGACTCCATTGAAGAGGCACAAATAGCTCCGATGTCGATTCAATTATGATTTGTTTATTGCTTACAAACACTTTGGGATCTGGGGAATACAAGCCTGGTCTCAGTAAAACTACTCAGTATAAAAGAAAATCATAATCAAAGGAAACTTACAATACTAATGACTCAATAACCCTTAACTGACAAGTTATAGGGCCAACGGTCTAACCTTGACCAGGATTGAAGACTTCTTTTACAAATTACACAAAGACACTACCGATACAGATAGATCAGTACACATAGATAATCACTCTGGATGTCAATATAGTTACTGTCTCTCTCAGGTAGGCTAAGGCTATACATTAATATTTACAGGTTTTCATTAAACAGTCAATCACTCACCTGGGGGATACAAGCCCGGTCTGACTTGTTCCCCCGGGGATGGGCTTTATAGCTGCATCGTTACCTCGGATACTGTGTAGCCTAGTATTAAATATGAAATATAAATTAACAGCATAAAAACATGAAAATATTAACACAAATATGTACACCTTACAACTATCAAAAACAGGTAAAATTACTATTCTATATGTAAGAATTTTGCTATTAGACATAGTAACCGTTTAAAGCTCAAATTATGGATTTAATGTAACATGCAAGAGGAGATGTTACATGTAGACACAATAATATTACAAATAAATAAACTCAATAAACATATACAGTAATGTTACACATAAAATAAACATTTCCAGGTTGTCAAAAATAGGGCTTACTCATACAGCCACAGTACCTACTGAGCCAAGATATTACCTACAGGAGCACTGGAATGAGTCCCTCAGTAAACATAAACCAGTAAATTTCATTTTCCTTCATTTCCTTAGCTTAAATGTATCCTGTCAAGTACCACTATGGCTCAGGGAGTGTAGTAGACAGCCTGCCTTATGCTAAATAACTTCATGGCAACATAGCCAAAGGGAACAGTTTTAAAAATGTATTTAATCTCAGATCATTACAGATTTTTGTCCACTTTCTACAGTATGCAGAATAAAATTAGAGCCTAGTTGGTCTTCCTATCTCATTTCAATTTTATTCCATACCTTCTAGGGCAATGACACTAAATGACAATACAAATTTGAAATACATAGTTGGAGGAGATGTGATTGATTTAGGTGTTGCTGGTAGTACCTTTGTTTTGTCTAGAGCTTAAAATACAGACTTTGTCAAGACTCCAATTCTTTCCATACTTTACTTTTTTGTTTATCAAGGTTGGAACAATTTTTTAGATGATCAGTTGATCGACAGAAAAATAACTGGCAACTCTTTTGATAATCGATTAATCATTTTTCAAGCAAAAATACTGAAATAATGCCAAATATTATCTGATTCCAGCCTCTCAAATGGAAGGATTTCCTGCTTTTCTTTGTCATATATCATTGTGAACTAAATATTTTGGGGTATTTGGACCTGGAGAAGAAAACAAGACATTCGAAGACGTCACTTTCGGCTCTGATAAGTTGTGATGGGCATTTTTTGACAATGTTTTGACATTTCATAGAATAAAAGATTAATCGAAAAAATAATCGGCAGATTAATCGATAATGAAAATAATTGTTAGTTGCAGCACTACTAATTTTAGTATGCTAAAGAATCAGATAGAGTGGAGGAATTGATGGCTAACCACAAACTGCAGAAAAACTTAAGTGCAATGTAACACATTTGGTGCCTCATATTAGCTTTACTTGGTAGATGGTTAGCAGTAACTTTTTCCCCGTATCTCCCTCATTAAATGTAGTCATTCTATCAAGCTAGCAGCTGAGTAATACCTGATCTAACAAATAAACACATCCATCCATTTTAGTGTACAGCAGGCAATATCACCTGTCTATTTTCCTCTCACTTCACTCTAGTGTTCGGTGTGATAACCATCCATTCCCCATATGGATGCAATGTTGAACCCTGCAGCGCACACACTGTGAACTTAACTATCCTGAATAACCGGGTTTGTCAGCAAGCCAAATTGATCTACTTTACTCTTTTAATTCATTGTTTTCTGCATTGGAACAAAAAAACACAAAACACAGGTGGTCTACTTTCTCACTAAAAGATAAAATTGAGCATTTGTTGAAATTCTCCCTTCCATTTGCAACAGCTAAGGGGATTTAGTGTGCCAGGGTCCATATCAGATTTTCAGAAAGTTTAGTGGCCACAGGTCGCTGCGTAATGGCATGGTGCCATGGGAAATAGTAAAGATAAGATATGAATTCGGACCAGTTTCAGATGTACTTGTTCCAGTTTTAAAAGATGGACTGCCAGTTACTCAATCTTTCACCCTCATTTAGCTTGAAGATACAGTAGTTTACTACAGCAAACTGGTAACTGTTGGATACAGTGGACATGGAACTGTCTAATCTCCTTAAATTCTGTGAAATGAGCAGTGTCTTGCTATACAAAAATGTGTAACTGCAAAAAGTGAGTGAGATAAATACATTTTTCCTCCCACAAAAGGATTAAGTGTGGGCATGGCAAGGAACAGGTACTAGTCTCACATAGAGAGTAAGGGTGCTGTGAATGGATGTGTGCATTTGCATTCAGCTCTGACAAAGTGTTTAATTCTTAAAGGAATACTTATTTGCTTTCTTGCTGAGATTTAGATGAGAAGATTAACACCACTCTCATGTATGTATGATAAATTATGAAACTACTGCCAGCAGCTGGTTAGCTTAGCTTAGCATAAAGATTTGAAACAGGGGAAACAGCTAGCTTGGCTCTGTCCACAGGTAACAAAACTGCCTATTAGCAACTCCAAAGCTCACTAATGAACATGTTATGTCTCATGTGTTTTAAATGTGCACCTTTATAGTCCTGAAAATAAAGGACAGGCTTGTGACTAAATAAAAGTTTGGACAATATTTACATTTGCTATTCAGGGTTAGAAGCAAGCAAGCATGACAGAAACTGAGAAGAACTCCAAAACCAAAGGTGTGAGGACAAATTCTTGTTTTTATGTAGGAAACTAGCAAATTAATGAGAGTCAAGCAGTATGTATACTGTATCATATACTGTTCCATGTGAAGGTCAAGCATCTCTCTGAGAGAACAGCCCTGTCTAGAGAGATAAAGTCTAATTATTTTTGATTAATGGTGCCTTGCTTAGCAGCAAACATACAAACTCTGTAGAAAAGAAACAACACCTTTGTTTAAATTGTTAGGATGCTGAAGTGTCTTTACATGGAGTACAGTGCTTGAATGGAGGAAATTATTTGGAAGTAGAGGGTGTGTACGCCAAAAAGAGAAAAAGAAAACTCCTGGGTTGAATACACTGACTATCACAAATTGGTGCCATGAAATGGTGTTAGAGCATTCATGGTTGGATTATTCTCTTTAAAATACAAATTGCTCGACTGTTATTCAGATGATGGTTGACCTAACACAAGTTGAGAGGCATTTGTTTGTGTCTAAGGGAATTTTACAGCTACCACTGCTTGTTTATAAGACATGACAGGCATTTGCAAGTCTTGTTTTCTGGATTTATGTGTTATTGAAACAAAGCTGGCCTCATCTGGCTTCTCAGTGATATTCATCCTTTTGACTTTGCTTGTTTGACATTGTGGTTTAAAACAATGGAATACTAAGGAAGTATCATTGCAGATCACAATTTACATCCTCAGTTCAGAGAGGCACTTATCGTAAATTCACCTTTCTTCCATCAGTCTCTGTCTGACTGTGTGTGTCTCTCTGCCTCTAAAGTTTCTCTGATAATTTCTCTTCCTCCGTCTTGCTGTCTCCCCCCCCCCCACATCTCTGCTTGTCTCTCCAGAAAGAGACCTAAGAACGGCAGTCATGACACATCTCTCTTCATTAAAACAATATCTGGGAAAAATAAAATACTTTGGCCGTTAACAAGGGCTACCAGATTGCAGTGCAGATTACATTATTACTTTGCATGTAAAAAAAATGCATTAGCTACCAGTATGTTGTCAAAAGCGTTTGATCTAAATACCTGGAGATTATAAATCATTGATGCTTCTTTATTCCTGTCCGTTTCACGTTTCCCTGAGTGAATGCAGTGTTTACAGTGGAGATGTGTTCAAATACAGTCATCTGTCAATGCTAAATAAAACACACACGATAACAGGTTAATGATACAGCAGAGTATTTATAGGAAAAGTTTGTAATTATCATTTGTGACTCAGGACGTGTTCATAATCTGGCACTCTGTGCTTAAGCATGCCAAGCAAGACTGTGTAAATTCAGCCCTAAACCCATTTGTTTACTCTGAAAATCAGATCGCCTAGAGTGATTATTCAATCAAGTCACTGTATAATTAAAAAAGCCAGTCCACACTACTGAGAATCTGCTTCCTCGTTACTGGACTAGTTGAAATGCTGCTGAATCAAGTTTCTGAGTCAAGTAATGGTGTACATGATGTAGGGAAAAGGATTGATTTTGGATCCTAGATACCCTAGAAGCAAAGCTTACGAGGAGTGGACGTCCTCTATTCACACATCAGTAGCTGAGGCTGAGCTTTAAACAGAGAGGACAATTTATGTAAGTTTCAAACGCTGGAGTGGAGGAGTCGGCTCTGTGGTGTGAGATATATTAACTCCCTTCCATGCACTGAAAATAAAAATTATCAAGTCATCAAATGTAACACATGCAGCATGCTTAAGATACAGCATAAGTGCAAAAATTTACATTAAAATAAATAAGGTGTGTTTGGAAAGTGGCCCACTGAAAGAATCTATTCTGGCAGAATAGTGTGACTATTGATAAATTCAAGGAGATAACCACATTTTATCTATCACAGCGTCACCCTGTGAGCGTTTAAAGCACACTTGGGGCATTCTGGCTGAGAAGAAAGTGTAAGCTGAATCTTTGCATGTTTACAGTGAATTACATCAAGCTAACTGAAATGAATACAGATTTGTGCCACTTCAGTGCAAAATCCCGAAAATCACTCAAACAACCTGGTTTTTCATTTTGGATTCTGTTGGTGTAAATGTGTGATTTTTAGTTATCAGTGTCAGTTTTTTTCATATGATGAATCTGTCTGATGTAGTAATGCCTGTCCCAATGAAAACCAAATTATCTCCTTTTAATGCACTGGCTTGTACTGTACAAAATCCTACGACCTTGGGTGCTTGTTACTGTATTATTTTGATCATTTGAAAACAATTCAATACTCTTGTGCATGTCACGGTGCAAGATCAATCTTATCAAATTCTGAAGCATTATGACTAATAATAGCTAGTTTGATCTAATGAAGAAGAAAAAACTGAACCAAAAAGGCAAGTTATATTCATTAGTCCTTGGAGCACACTGTAATTGCTTTAGAGATACATTAGGGGCAGCATTTTAGGCCCTAGTGATGAAGTCCGGGGCTGCATGAGACATAATTGAGAGGCTGAAATAGCGTTATTGTGTCCATGTCTCTAAAATAATTTCATTTTCAACAACACATCCATTTCCTTGATGTCAGACCACATTTAAATCAGTGTAAATGAAAATGTGACCTAATCCATATTTCTTGAAGGCTACTGGTCATTCTGCTCAAGCTCCTAAGTATAGTATACTCATTGTTTGGGAGAGGAACATATGGCTTATGTTGAGTAAGTACCTGAATGAGGTCTGAATTTGTCTCATTTTAAAAACATTCATACTTGTTTGTCATACTTGCTGAGAGATATTTCACTAAACTGGCAGAAAAAAATAATAAAAAAAAAAATCTTTAATTGAGCATTCCCTACTGTAAATATGTATTGGGTGTACATGAAAATACTTCCAACAAGCTGAATCATGACTGTCCTCCCTTGTGTACAGAAACAAATACAATCTATAAAGCACTGGCATCTCAACCAAGCAGACCAGGAGTCTATTAAATGCAAAGCTCTATTAAGTAGTGCCATGAACCTTGTTATAGACCCGCTTGAAGAACTCGTAGTCCACAACAATAATGGAAAGCGTGAAATCAGCCCACATCAATACAGTTAAAAAAAAAAAAAAACTCAAACACTGCAGTTACAAAATTAGAGTTTAAATGAAAAGATGTATGCTTTGCACAGCAAAAAAGACACACTCACAAAGAGTCAAATAATCCAAATCTAAAATCCCAAAGATGAGAAAAAACGTAATATCACGTCTCAGTAATAACACCCTCAAATTGAAGAAAAGACAAAGTAAAACATCTTGGATGCTTAGACAGGTAAGAAGATGTGTCAAAACTGTCAACTGTCTGAGTCAGAGACAGAATTATTATAATTTGTTGTTTATTTGTTCTTGTTTGAATAGCAAAATATGTGGCAATAAGGGACAAGTGTTACTCTGAATTTCAAAAATATATTCAATTAGTCCTTTCCATGTCATAAAACCTTGTGTAATGTTTTGAAGAGAGAAATATCACGCTGCTTGACAGCTTGTTTCCCAAACTTCAAGGTATAAATGTTTTTTTTTTTTTTTCTTATTTAATTTTTTATTGTGTCAGTAGTGAACAGGTACAATCCACTGATTCTTTAAATTTGTACTTCAGGATCTCGGTCTTTACTGCATTTCTTCTTCTTATAAATACACAAGGTAATGTACTTGAGATGAACTATTTGCTTTGGCAATATACTGTAGGTTCTCTTTCATCAATTTCAATGAAGGTTATTTCAGATGAACTGAAATGAAAGAAATTATGTCCCCCTCACACTCTCCACATAACTTTGAAATATGCATTGTGAACCTTTGAGTTTAAGTACTGACTACCAGTGTGCAGAGAAAAGTTCATGGAATAGGCACCAACCTTTTCTTTTACAATAACGTTTTAACAAAGACTTGTAAACTGTAGTAATAAGTAGTTGGAGTACGCAGGTAAAATATGTTGCAATAATGAGTAGTCACTTGATTGGATATATAGGCCTAAATGTCATTGATCTGTTAAGTTTCGACCCCTTACTTCATGCAGTTTGGGGGTTTGTTGCCTGTCCCAGAATACAATCGTCAGAAGCCTTAAAACACCCTGAACAGTTTTGGCCCAGGCCGTTTTTGGGGCCTAAGCAGAATTTAATGACCCCCTAAATGAGAAAATTAACACAGCAGCTACATTTCACGACACATCACTCGCAAAACCCTGCTAAAACCTTAACAGGTATCTTTGTGGCCTAAGGGTTTAAGGTGCTGACCATGAACGCAAGGTCCTTAGTTCAAGTCCTACCAGGGACCTTTGTTGCATGTCATTCCCCATCTCTCTCTCTCTCTCTCTCTCTCTGCTCATTTCCTGTCCTCTCTACTGTCGACTCTATGTGAAAGACTTAAAATTCCCTCCAAAAAACCCTAAGCCTGCTTCATAGTATCATTGTTATAGAAAGTCCAATTTAAAAAGTAGTAGTAGTTAAAAGAAATGCTGTACTGTTTGCAAGGAAATAAAAATATGTTTTAAGACAACCCTTAAAAATATCAACATATTAATCCAATCTGATGTTATCGCTCTATTATCAACCTTTTTTAGATGAGACTGCGGGATAGTTAACAGATCTTGGCTGGAGAATCTAAGGGGCCTAATAGTACTATAGGGTGTAAGTAGATGCAAGACTATGCAGGGCTTTAAAAATAAGTAATAAAACTTTGAATTTAATTCAATATTTAAAAGGAAGCCAGTGCAAGAAGTTTGCAAGAAATTGTAGACAGAAAGTAGGCTATCTGTCTGACAAATTCCAAAATATAATGAGATGCAATAGTCAAGTCTGGAGGATATTAGCACATGAACAATAAGGCCAGATGGGGGTAGGAAGCGGCCAATTTCAGATAGAATTCTACACCGGAAAAACCTACATTTTACAACTGAATTAATCTCTCTGTAAAGGTTTAAAGCACTATCAATTATCACACACAGGTTCCTAGAATAGGATCTGATGTATGAAGACATGTGATCCAGTTTCTGCGCTATGACATCTTTGCAGGAGGTATTAAAAATGAAGAAAATCATTTTTTGGCTACTTGGGGGAAGCAGAAAGGAAGCGCAAACACAATACTGACATATTATAACCTTTGTTGATATATGGCAAACCTGTTAGCATCATTAGCATTTATTTGGAGTCATATTTTAGCTAGGTTACATAACCAAAACTTGACAGGTAGCCATATTATGACTCCAAATGAATGCTAATGATGTTCCGTGTCTAATGGATGTGTAAATAGGCAACTGTTTGATAATAACAGTGCAATAAGTCTAATGTTCACTCTGTTTTAGGTCTCCACCATCTCCTGGGGGAAATATCTGGCTCTTTAGCTGCTAAATGCTCATTTAAGTGTCATTAAAGTCTCATTTGCATAGTGAAAACTGATTCTGGTATTGCCAATAATGTCTCTGGATGCAAGCATATATACAATACAGAGAACAGGACCCACATGGACCCCACATGGGATGATCTCTGGGACAGATCAGTTACCTACTAAGACTGTGTCTGAGATGTAGTTTCAAGCTGTGCCAGAAAAACCAATCCAATAGCCCAAAAGTTCAAGGAAACTTGTATCAACAGTATCTAAGGCTGAACTGAGGTCAGAGAAAATAAGAAATGTACAATCATCATCATCTGTTGCATGGAGAAGGTCAGTAGTTTGATAGTTGGTGCTGTAATTTTCATGAGAATGATGATGAATGTTTTGGTTTCAAAAATGATGACAGATTTTTCTAAAAAGTAGAATAAAAATTACAGCTTGCTAAATTATTTGGAATAGTGGGGTTGAGTTTGTTTAAAACAACAAGGACCAGTACCAGGCCCCAAAATCGCAAAGCTTGATTTAGCACCCTGAAGACTTGCTATGAAGCCATATAACTCTATACGCCAGTTCTGACCAAAGATTCGCGACGAGACAAAACCATTTTAGAACATTGCATGTTTCAACAGCCAGTCAGCTCGTAGCAAAGTCAGCTGGTCATCTCGACCCTCTCGTTTTTTTATGTTTTCGCCATTTCATCAATACTAGAAATGCAACTGTAGCAAGTAACTCGCTATCACTATCCTCATTCATATTTTAAGACGCTACAAATAATATCCAGCTACAAAAAACGCCTGAAAAGCCGGCAGTTAGAACGGAAGTACAGAGAGTCGTTGTTATGGAAACAATACACTGGCTCGTCAGGTCGCATTGGTTGGTAGTGTTGCAGACCGGCACGCTGCAAGTAGTTGCAAGTTTCAACTTGTCTCGTCACGAATCTTTGGTCTGAACTGGCCTTTACACATTCCTAAAGGTCCTCTCAGCTCATTGTCAGTTTTAGGATTAAGAAATAAACTTCTTCTAAACTATCTTTAAAAAAAAAAAAATATATATATATAAAGAAAAAAAGCCTGTATGCCCCTGTCCTGTTAATGGGCACATATGTACATGCAATGTAAGTGACATGGGGTCCCCCCCGGTGATGGCTACAGATGAAGACAGAAAGAGCGGAAAGAGGGGAGAGTGGAGGGAAGCAAAGTTGTAGCATGCTGTGCTATTGAGCACTGCATTAATAGGTCCCTAATTCCTCTTTCTTTCAGCGTGGGTGGGCACTAAACTGCATTTTCCAAGCAAGCCATATGTGGTTGTTAGTCTTCAGGGAAGTGGAGGCATTAATAGAACCCCTGACCTGCATGGATTTCTATCCCTTAATGAAATATATCGTGCACACAGTAGGGGATGCACTCAGAGTGAAGTGCAACTTTCAGAGTAAAGTGCACCCTTTGGCCAAAGCTCAACTTGTTTCCATTTAGAGAACAGTCATTCACCAGTGGCAATTTTGCAACATGATGATGTTGTAGATGCTTGCTATAGAAGCTTGCGAATAGTGACTTTTTCTGCCTCTGAATAATAGCAGGATTAAAAGCATGCTGTTAGTATATGGGCCTTGTAGTTATGTGCGAACTGTACTGTAAAGCTGAAGAGTGAAAGTTTGAAGGTTTTGCTTGCAGTTCTCTAATAATCAGCAACATGACATGAAAATACTGATGGCTATTCCTAACATTGACCTGGAATGTCCATTGGACAAGGCTTCGCTGTAATGTATCTGCATCACATCTCCACCGCAGTTACAACGTCCACTGTAAGCAGCAAGTCTTCAAGCAGCCTATTCTTTAGCAGCCAGATTTTGTGCTACTCTGTTCACTTTCCTTGTTTTTTCTCTCTCTCCCTCCCTCTCTTTTAAGCAGTAATATACTAAATAGTAAATATAAAGTAATTATAGTTAGAATGATATTAGCAGAAATAAAAAATAACATAGATAATGTATTTGTTCTTTAATATATAGGTCTTTCAACCAAATTTGCACATTGTAAAATAGCTGCCTTCAATATGAATTAAAAAAAAACATCTTTGACAATATGCATGTTAAAACATTTACTATGCATGCATCATATAATTAAATAAAAATAAAAAAACAATACATAAAAATTAAATAAATGTATGCCAATGGCAAGTGACAGGCAAGATGACCACTAAATTAGACTGGTCTTCTATGCCACTGCTCCTACGATGCACAAGAAATTTTGAACTGTAAGTCAGTCTCTTATTGTCTAATACAGTTTCCAGACTTCAAAAAAGGCACACCTTCTGAAAACCTCTGGGCTATTCAATTGTAGCTGTCCTGCTATAGCACCATGCCTGCAGGAAAACTTCATTCACAGTGGTGTGTAGCTGCTTAACTTAATGCAGAGACTTTTTGGTATCGATCAGACCCTTCCTTTTCCGTATTCCTTTCACAATATTTTGGTCAGCATTCTCCTCATTAGATAGTCCCACAGGAAGGTAAGCCTTCCTCAATTAGAAAGCACCTGGACCTCCATGTTTGTTTTCTGCTGATTCTTGGTTTAGCAAGTCATATCAAAAATCACTCATTTGCCTCAAAGCACAGTCTTGTCATGTTCTGTTTTAGTTTGTGACTCTCTATCCTGATCTAGATGTAATCCAACTACTCTCCTATGTGGAGGCTCATGTAGCTGAAACAAAAAGTGAAACAAAAAGCATGCTGTCCTCTGATTGGTCAGTATCACTGAAATCGATGTGGGCGCAGTAAAAGCCGTGTCCACCGCTGTCACACTGACAGTGAGGCATCCCAGACACCCCATCAACTGTTTTTCATCATGTCACACGACATGGGATAAAACACCCGATTATTATCCCAGATGCTCATTTTTGTTCCTGACACCCAACGTCCGTTAGATTACTGCACTGATATTATGTACGCTGGAGGCCACACCAGTGAAATAGCAAGGTCACCTTGACTGATGTTTGAACAAAAAATAAATAAATAAAAATGTGTACTCCATGCGGCGTAAGATAATGGACTGCTACTGGGCTAATTTCATCCTTAAAAAGTCCAGTGCTATGGAACAGCATGCTACTCTACTCAGTCATTTAGTTTGAAATCATGGTACATGAATATTACATTTTTAGTCAGTGTGGTATGCAAATTTCTCCATGCCACTCTTCATGCCTGTAGGTGTTAACTACACAGGAGTGAGAGTGTTAGATGTCATATCCAACATTTCTTTCACATAAAGAGATAGATAGCTAGATAGATAGATAGATGGATAGATGTCTTGACTTGATTGAACAGTTCAAATGTTTAGAAAGAAAAGTAATTCATATGCACATTTAATTGCTTGCCAATAAGAATGAAACAGTGTCCCAGAGATTTGGTGCCTTGAAATTTGCAAGAATAAAGTGCACATCTCTCACAAAGCCTGCAAAGTAAAAAAGCTCCACAGAACCGTAGCAATTATATGGCTTGGCAGTTTGACTAGGTATGCCCCTGTGAAATGGTGCTTTAAGATGATGCAATAAATGTCTTTTATTTCTTACACATGCCTACAGCCCCCATGGTAGTTGCAGAAACACAAAAGGACAGCTGCTCTCTCTGCGTGCTGATCAATCATAATGAAGTATTGCAACAGTCCCTCTTACCATGCAAAATGCCAGCCAGTGCAAACAGGGCACAGGCGGAGTCTGGAAACTCTTCCAACATTTGAAAATGAATTACTATACATCTAGACCTGAGACTAAACAGTAGAGATGCTGATCCTAATCGGTATCGGAGGGGGGGGCAAGCTGGGCATATTTTAACAGATCAGTATTGCTGATCAAAAACCAATCATTTCTCTACTGTGTTTTGTCCACCTCAGTCTGCTAGTGCTGCAGCGCTGCTCTCCTCTATGACAGCAGGGCTCTACATTGCGCACATTCTGCTGCATATGCGAGTTAATGTGTGAATGTGAAAAAAGATTTGGGCGCACCTTGAGTGATTCTGAGTTCAGACACTGAGGTTGGCAAAATGCATGGATTTGCTGAGCTCCTACGATAATTATCATTAGCAAAGGGCAATGTGCAAAACATTCAGGTAGCAGCTTCTCATTTTATTCATATCATATCAATAATTTAAGCTTATAACATTTAGACTTTTGAAACAGGACCTCCAGTATTTGGATCAAGTAGCCCATGACAAATAAGGTGTGTCAGATTTAGTATGCTGCAGCTACTACTTCAATGTGTCAGATACATATTTAATCAATATTAAAGTAAATATAAGTATATGGACTCAGTATGGACAGATACGACAGTGTTGAAGAACTCAGATTGGGATCAGGGCCAAAAACTCTTGATCGGGACATTCCTACACAGTGAAGTAGAACCAGACCTGCTCCAATTAGTTTTGGTGGTTCGGGTATTAAATGTTTATCTTTTTTTAGCGATCATGCCGACTAATTGTGTAATGTAATTTCCGGTAAGTACCACCAGTGTAGTAAGTGATTCAATTTCAAATTAAATCAGCCTTCACGATTCAAACTTTTTGCATGGTACCATCTGATGCAGGCACTGAGGAAACATCTTTGGAGCGAAGATGCTTTGCTGAGCTCCTATCTCTGACATTGTTACAGGTTGCTCACATTTGATTGTGCCCTCCATCCTCGTTAGACATGGCTAGTATACTCATGTGTAGGTGTATGCAGAGGTTAGTTGCTGATTTTATGTCACCGATTGGAGAGCTACTGTAGTTAGCCATGTAGGCTCAGGATCTATCCCGACTACTGGAAGCTGAATTATTTATATTTAAGTTCACAATGCATGTATCAATATACATGACTTACACACTCCTCCTATAAATGTACCACATGTTGTATTGCTTGTCAAGTCACTTCTTAAAATGAGTTACTTTTCAATGCAAAGCACTTTGTAACTTTGAGAAGAAAAAAATCTATACAAATAAAATGTTATTTTCTTATGAGTGTTTTTATGCCTATACATACAGCACAAAAACAAAGCAAGGACTGAAGAAAATCCAACAAACAACTACCAATCCTCTGTACAGGCTACAAACAATCACAATCACAGAAGGCCTAATATAACTTTTTTCAAAGCATGGCAGACCCTGTCCATGGTGCTGAGAGCCACACAATAACACACTTCCGTAACTATTACACAAACAACTTCATTTGGGAAAAGAAGGCACAATATTTTACCTATTAAAAGCAAAATAACCATATCAACACCAGCACACAGTCACAGCTGGTCATTTAGCCATCAGGAAAGCCACAGAGCAGCAGACAGAGAGGAGAGGGGTGTGTTTGCTTCACCTGCCAGTATTTGCAGAAGACTTCCTGGAGGCAAAGTGTTCATCAACCACGACATATAATTTCCCACTGGACTTGAGGTCTTCCACTACAGAGAATCTGTTGATATTTTAACTAAGAGTCCAACTCTCTCCTGTCCACACTGGTCCTCCATCCTCTTTCCAGGCACAAATCCATTTTCAGGATAGCGGCCTCTCTTCACATCAAGCCTTTTTTTTCGGCCAACCATTTTGTGCAGCTGCTGCTAGCTAAGAGGTTGGGTAATATCAATTAGCAACACTGTAAAACGTGCTAACTCTCGCGGTTGTTACATTTAATTAATTTGCTAACTTTTTCATTGATGTAAACACGTTTTTTACAGAGTCCGGACCATTCACAGTTTCGCGGTGCCATGAAGTTACGAAACTTGAGACTGAAACTTCACCTATCTTCCTTCGACTTGAAACGGCAGTTTCTCCATAGCAGCGCTATTGCAGTCCAGAAGGGGGCGCTGTTTCACCAATTTGAAGAAATTCAATGAAACATGGGGAAAGGTGAGCTAGCAACATCACTGTGCAGATGCAGTAAATCTTTTATGACAAAGGAAAAGGTTTCATTTGTTTTTTAGTTTTTTCTAAAATTACATTAGTAGCCTGAATAATAGGGGAAGGCTGGCTTCTTGAAGGAAACGACTACACTGATCAGTATTTAAGCCACTGGCCCAGTCTGGGTCACTTGAATTCAGTTTGTGGCTTTTTGACTGTTGTAATTTCACTAATCAGTATGGACAATTAGGAAAGTTTACTATAAGATACTTCATATTATATCTCACTCCCATTTAGCAAAAAATAAAAATTGACTTATCCGATATTTGTGTAATTTTTAAAGAAATGTAATTTATTTTTGATTTTTTTGAAGTTTGATTAATTTACTATGGTCCTCAAGTCTCAAATACAATGAGATCACTGAAAACAAAAAGTTCATAACTTTTTAGAAAATGTTTGAGTGTATCTTTTCTTTCTTTCTTTTCTTCTTCTTTTTCTTTTTTTTGTTTTTTAAATTATTTTGCTGTTTACTATTTTAGGAATAGACCCTTGGTGTGATGGTAGTCTACAAGTGAATGCATTTGTCAGCTTTCTAGATAATCTAAGGTGGCACTTCAAAGAGGCAATAATAAATCTGTATTTGGAAAGAAAAACTTGAGATCATAAAACATCGCAAATACCACACAATGCCACAAAAATACTTCTGGGCAATTCTCACCTTGTAAATGTCAAGACCTATAAACCTAAAATGAATGTAAACACCTCCAGCTCACATAATTGAACATGGCTGGCACACTGCAGGCTGGTGTGACAGGCGTGGATTAATGTTACAAAACTGTATCATAAAATCGACTGTAGCAATGAAATGCAACTGTATTTATCTTGTGGAGTGTGAGCTGCACCGCTGCACCTTCGAGACAGCACAGCACAAGATCAGCTACAGGTTTATAGTCACTAAGACTGTGTATTTCATATCAAGAGTGATGAACACTGAAAAAACAGTATGTATTTATTTTTCCACAGCAAAGAGCCAACAGGATACTAGCTGCTAATTTCCCCAGAAGGCCATAGTTTACAGCCATGTTGGATTAATGCTACAGTATGTTACAGACAAATGACCACAGACCTGAATCTGTATTATACCATGCATTTGGTTTGGCCATGTCATCTTTATTTGACTAAATGGTCAAGAAAAACTGTTGAGAAATTCAAGATATCTGTCATTTGTCACTTGACAGATATTGACTTAAGATTTTATTTTTTTATTCATTCCCAATGAAACAGGTTTTGCAGAATTGCATCATGCATCCAAAGTGGTTAATTAGGTGTATATTAAATCATTTTTATGGATTAAATTGTGATAGCAATATCTTTTAAACTGGCATTTACATTTAATTGAGTAATTGAATTCATTATGGGTCTTGTTTAACGTGCAAATTTAAATGAGGTAAGTGAATGTACCATTGCATAATATTTTGTTATTCAACTTTTATGTGAGTTATTGTGTATTGTGCATACATAATATGTAGCCCAGTGGTTTTCATATTCATCTACTGTTGATGAATAAATTGTCTTGTTGGGGAAATCAACAATGTGGCTACCAATGGAAAATAGGCATTCACAGTCAGTATGGTTTGCTTTCCCTTTTGTAAAGACATAGGGGAAAAGGCCCTGTTTTTCCCCTTCAAATTGCGGTTCCCCTTTCTTTCCGCAGGGCTGTGGCCAACAGCTCATTGCTGAGTGTCCAGAGAAATGTCAGAATGCCGACAGGTTGTTATCATCAGTGCCCTTATCTTCCCCTTGCAGGTGCAACAGCACAACGAAAACAGCCTGTTCATCCCGCCAGTCAAGGTTTTATGGCATACTGCAGCAGCCGTCTAGTCTGCGTCTCGCATCAGGTGATCAACTTAAGACACATAAAAGAGCAACATATTCCAAGTTAAATTAAAAAGAATAAAATGGTAGTGGTATAGAATTGGACAAAAGGCTATGGTATGGTGAGATTTTGTGCAGTGATTGTAGTACCTATTATTTTCTTTTATAACCATGTTGCAGTGGCATATAAATACAGGGCAGTGATAGAACAGATCCAGAACACTGGATATGAAATTTAACATTTACTATTGAATTACCCATAAATATAGTTTTGGTTGAATTTACTTCTGTTTTATGATATCTGTCTCTAAGATTTCTAACAGGTATTGTTAAAAGTATGATTAAAAAGGTGTGTTTTAAGAGGTTTTTTAAAACTAAGGAGACTGGGTGCAATCCTGAGCTCTTCAGGCAGAGCATTCCAGAGTCGGGGGGCACTGCAGCAGGAGGCTCTGTCGCTCCAGGTTTTCAGGTTGAAGCGGGGTTGGTGGAGAATGGATAGGCTACTAGACCGAAGTGGGCGGGAGGGTGTGTATGTCTGAATGAGGTCACAGAGATAATGGGGCACAGATCCATGAACAGCTTTGCAAGTTAACGTGAGGATTTTGTACTCAATGCGGGAGTGAACAGTAAGCCAGTGTAAGTTAAGTAAAGTTGGAGTTATATGTTGATGTGGGGAGGTGCGTGTGAGGATACGGGCAGCACAGTTTTGAACATACTGAAGTTTACTAATGATAAATGATGGGAGAACAGAAATCAGAAATCTACAAACATACAGAAATCTAATCTAGAGGTAACAAAGGCGTGTACCAATTTTTCGGCATCAGGTGGTGACAAGAAAGGTCTTATTTTCGCAATATTAGGGAGGTGAAAGAATTAGGTTTTGGTAATGTTATTGATATGTGATACAAATGAGAGCTGGCTGTCAAACATGACACCAATGTTTTGGACAACAGAGGATGGACATGCTGGAGTGTTGTCAGTGGTTAGAATTAGGGTACTTGCTGTATTTATAGTTCAGATAGTGCCAGAAGTTTTAACAATGACAATGCTAACAAGAGGAGATCACCAAAGTTATTATGTCTGAACCAAATTTTGTGGCAATCCATCCAATAGTTGTCGAGACATTTCACTCAAAATCACAACCTCATGTTGCTGTGAGGAAAAGTCAGGGGATCACCACAGCCATTGGGATACATCGTCTGAGAAACATGAATGTCAGATATTTGAGTCTGGACCAAAATGGTGGACAGATCTACTGACATTGCCATCCCTTTATCTCTTCCCAAAATCAGCACCTCTGTGATTCTGGATAATCCACAGACCTCACTGTTGGCAGTTTTCACAGGAACTATTTCTTTGGTACAAAGTAGTCGCTATAAAAACATTGTTTCTGGAGAGACATATTGTTAATATTGATGATGTTTTTAAAGTGCAATTTCACTGCTGTGAGCACCACAAACCAAATTCCATTAACCCCCATTTCAGAAATGAGTGTCTCAAAACCTGGGAAAATAAAACCAAAACTGTCTGCATGGCTACCGGAGGTATGTAGGAAAATATGTTTTTTTTTTTTTTTTTTTGGTAATTTGGATGAACCAACATTTTCACCGTTATTATTTGTAATATTTCCAGACATCTGTCTAATTGGAAAAGCAAAAAGTACAGGCAAGTTTTAGGAAGAGAGTAAAAAAGTAATGTAAACAAATTCTAGCGAGCCAGCACTGGGCTAAGGGACTCCACTTACATTTAAAGCATCCAAATCAAAGCATCATCATTTGTAAAAGAGATCAAGCAATGTTTCTGCATTAAAATTTAATTCAAACTTAATACAGGAAACGATGGGACCCTTTTTTCTTCTAAAGGTTTGTTTAATCTTCACACACATGCCAAAAAATCTCTTTGATCCTCTTCTCCCCTTTAATCAGGGTACATGCTCTCATGCCCCCTCCCTCTTTTCTGTCTCTCATTCAGACTTGTTCCTCCTCAACCCGTCTGTCTCCTTGTACTGGTTTCATTTCTGTTGACAAAGCATTACAGAGCCCCCATGTCTTGTCTTGCCTAATTGGTCCACATGGACTAATTTAGTATCTAATTACCAAGCTAGTTTTCATGCCTCTGAATTTTCAGGGTCGTGTTTTGCCTTTAGATAACTTTCCTCCCTCTCAAGGCTATATAGTTGCTCACATTTCACTGAACCATATGAATAATTGTCTATTGTAATAGGTATAAATAAAAGTTAAAATACAATATTGGCCATGACTTGGAAGCAAGACCTAAATACCTCCACAAGTAGCAACATAGGTCTTAAAGGAGAACTGGGGCATTAAAAAGAAAAACAAATCTATAAACACATGTAAACATGTCAAAAGTGATAGATCATCACAGTTGTGGTCGCAGTTGTGGTCGCATTAGTGCCAACTCAATGTCCGCTGAGAACTTAAATGGCTCAGAGCTTAGATAGTTTTATAGCTGACTCAGTTACAGTATGGTCAGATAATATACCAAAGCAATGTTACAGTACAAGTTAATGCATATTGAAATTTAAATGGATTTTGGTTTGTAAATACACAAACAATTTGGGATTAAAGAAAGAAAAACATAAAACAAACACAAACAAATATGACAATTACTCCCATTAACCCAGTATGGTTGAAAACAATGCAACTTAGCATAAAGACTCTCTGCAGACCTAAAAAATGTAGGCTGAAGCTATAGCCTATAGCCTTAGTCTGATCACATCTTGCCTTTTGTTTTGTGGTTTGGTTTAATACACAAATCAGTTATTTGCAAATAGTTCAGAACATCGCAACATGTTTGTTGGTCTTATAGAACACATGTTCCTGAAATGCATAAAAGTTTATCCTATCAAAGTAATAGAAGCCTCAGCATTTAGTTATATTAGAAATATTTCTGTTGCTAAATTGCTGGAAATCTTGCAGACAACTTACTTTTAGTTCAGATGAACATGAGGCAAGCTAGTGGATGTAAATTTATATTGCCAGAACTGCAAACAATTGCACTGAAAAATACAGTAATGTAATAAAGCCAAGGTTGTACAGAACTCTTTGCCCCTGTATATGTAATTCAGGAGACAAGATCAATTTCCGTGATTTTTCCTTAAACAACATCTCCTGGCTCAATCTCCCTCCTCATCTTATAATGATAATAATCTTAACTTTACAAAGTGCTTCACAAAGGCAGCAAAATAACAGACAAGTAATATAATCACTTATGATCTTATCTAGATATAATACTAAATTGTAATATACGATCAGGCCCTGTGTTGACCTGCTGTAATAATTGCTATGCTGGGTTTATTTATTGATGTCTGTTAGTGTCATATATTAGCAATGTTACTCACCTGAAAAGTAATCTATTTTTGGAGCTATGTCTTGTGTTGTTTGCTTCATTTATTTTAATTTATTATTATTTCCATCTTTCAGATGCTTTAACATCTACAAGTCTCTGAATTCTAGAGCCTTTAATTAGAGCGTATCAGTCAATTTAAAAAAAAAAGAAAATTACACAAGAAAAGAAAATACTGGTACCATAATGGTTTGAAAAGCATTTTGCGTTGAAGATATTCAAGGACACTTTTTTTTAATCAACTTTATAGACTGATTTGTTAATTAGGAGTTATGTCCTTACACACAATTTAATTACAGCACAGTAGTTGTAATTTGGTGGGTAGAATGAACTTCCTAACATACCTGGTTACAGATGAAAGCCAGACATATCTGTGAAAAATCAGACCCAACACCCTCATCAGTTTTGACCTAGCACCTAGCATTTAGATTTATATCTTGCCTGTCCCTTACAGTGTATTCAGGTGTCGCTACTCTTACACATTTGGTCGGTATATAAAATTACTTTTCTTCAAGGACAACCAGGAAGCGTATGTTTCATAGCAGCACCTGAGAGCAAAGAGCTATGAAACAAATTCATCAGCTGGTGATAAGAAGGAAAATATTGTGTGGAAGACTGAGAAAGAATGAGATCTTATTTGTGCCTAAGTGAGTACTTATTTTCTCTATCTCCCTGACAGTATTAGATTGTTTCAGTGACTACATACATATATGCATGTGAATCACATATTTCTGTCAATGAGAAGAATGCAGACCACAGGAAGCAGGTTTATTTTAGCTTCCAGGATGTTCTAAGTGGTTTATTAAAGACCAAGATTTACAAACACATAGACAGATGGATGAAAAGTCGACATATGGACAAGACAAAGAAGCTCAACTTAAACCTGAAGTTGTTTCTCTTTATGGTTGGTTTTGGACTAGCCCCAGTTTGTGCCTCACATGTATTACCATTACTTTAGAGTCACAGAGCGAGCGCATCCAATTTTTTTAAAAGTATACCCCGTGATCTTTGAAAAAAACGTGCAGGTCATTCAACAACATTTACCATAGTTCTGAATGTATCCCCAAAATCCTTAAAAATCTCTGCTGACCATCTGTATGAAAAAATATTCTGTCCGTTGCACGATAAAAAAAGATTTTAAATCCGTTTCTCAAGTTGCAACTGTATTTTCTACAGCCGGAAATGAAATATATCCTTGCTCTTTTTGTGAAACACAAGCACAAATATTAAAGCGTTATTTTGTATGAAAATATCAAATATTGGAAAGAAACATCAATATATACCAAAATGTCAGATAATAACATTTTAAATTTTGGTTCACGTTGTGCAAATTAGGCAAGGAGATATGTAATTTTACGACTTCTATCTTTGTTTGACTTAGGGAAAAGAGTCGCAACGAAGAGAACGGGTTACTGTTTTTTTACAGAATATTTTTTTATCCAGATATTTAGAAGAGTCTTTGAGGTTTCTGGAAATACCTTCAGAACATCGGTAAGTGTTGGATTTTTCAAAGATTGTTTGTTTATTATTTTTCAGAAAATCTGATGCTTTGCTCTGTGACTCAAATGTAATGGCAGTGCATGAGAGGCACAAACTGGGGCTACTTTTGAACCAGTATAGAAAGAGAAATTTGTCTAAAGTGGGTCAGTACAAGAAGATCAGAAGACGAATTGTCAAAACTGGTTTCAAATGGACATATTTGGAAAACTCATGTAGAGTATGAATCTGTAACGTAATGTCTGTGATGTTTGAATGGACCTGGGAACACTGCCTGTGAGTCCACCAAAGTATCTGTCGCAGCCATAGGGTGACTTTAATTTCTCACTATAGTTTGTTATGGACCATTATGTTGTGCTAATCACATAATTGCATCATCTTGGAATTCAAATTTTTCAGCAGTGCTCCCTTTTATTTTTGACCTTTTAATGATGGTCATATCATTATATAGTCTTAGAGGAACAGGCGTATATCTTATGTGGGTTTTAAGATTTTCAGCACCATAGTTAGTTCACAATTACCTTAATTACACCTACAGTCGATTGGTCTGAGAGACGAAAAGATTAAGAGTGCCGGGGGAAATGTGAGTGTGGGTGGCAGTGGTGTAGTGGATATTTGGAGAAGTTGGGGCATCTAAGACTGTCAACACCAGCATTTTCAGATTTAAGTCAAGTCAAGCCAATTTTATTTATACAACCCAATATCACAAATTACAAATTTGCCCTAAGGGGCTTCACATATGACACCCTCTGTCCTTAGACCTTCGTTTCTGATAAGGAAAATCTCCTCCAAAAAAGCCCTTTAACAGGGAAAAAAATGGAAGAAACCTCAGGAAGAGCAACAGAGGAGAGATCCCCCTCCCAGGATGGACAGACATGCAATAGATGTTGTGTGTACAGAATAGACCAACGTTGTAAAATTACAGTATGTGCAATCAGTATGACAAGATATATAGATTGTAACATATATGAACAATGGATCCCGGAGGTGTCGCCAAACAGATAGGACCTGAGCCACACAACCTCCTCTCCAGCACGGAGACCTGGAAGACTACACAATCACACAAGAGCAAAGCTCTTATCCACTCTGGGGAGCATTTTTCGAAAAAAGCATCAGCTATGTGTGTGGAAAACACTGGCCTGGTGTGGACATGGCCTGAGGCTGGAGTGTATATTGCTAACTACAGCTGGATCAAGAACAGCAATCTCTACTGCTGTTATTGGCTCTTGTCCTCATTACTTGTCAGTTCAGTAAGCTGCCAGTGGAGGCAAAAAGCAGTGGTGTGTGGTGGAGTTTGAACTGTAAGTGTTACCTTTAGTATGGTCCAGCATACTTAAATAATCTGGTGTTTTTCATGTTAATTGATTTCATAAGTATTTTCTTAAGGCTGTGTTATTATTTGTCCCGTTTGTTATGTTATAAAGGCTGGTGCTTATATAGTGTTATTGTATAGTGCACACCTACAGTATATTTGGGCGATGTTTTCCATTTTTCCTTGCAAATCCTCTCAAGCTCTGCTGGATTGGGTAGAGCGTGATCTATAGGTATGTACAGATATTAAATTCAGAGACCTTTGCTGAAGCTGTACTGTGTTGTCCTGCCTGTGTTCTTGAGGTTGTTATATTGTCTCAAGTCTGAGGTTGTGTGAGTCTTGTGGAGAATAAGGTTTTCTTCAACGACCTCTCTTAATTCAACTCTGTTCATTGTTCCCTCCAAGTCGACCAAACTCCCCGACACAATTCTCACAGCATGATCCTGTCATCATGCTACACTCTTTTTTTAGGATGGTGTCAGCCTGGTGTTTCTCTGGAGGAACTCACTGTTGAGCTTTCTGATGGTGGCAGAGAGGACTAAATGACACACACACACACACACACACACACACATTTAATCCTGCTTTTACCACTAACAACACTACCACTAAAATTAAATTTAGATTAGGCAGTAAGCACGTTGCTTGGCTGCTATATTCATGGCAGCCCTGCCTGATGTTCTCTACAGTAACCACGTCTGAGTTTGTAGAAACTTGACTTTGATTATGGCACAAGGGATTGTTGCATTACATCCTGTGTCCTGATAAATGGCTAGGATCACTAAATTTGTACATGCATTGCCATGGTAACCATGCAGCTACTGTAGACCCCCAAGATATTTCAGCAATTCCTGTATTAACGTCAGCAGCTGAGTACGTTTTGGACATTTTGAAACCAGAAAGTACACAGGTGACATTCTTTCCTGAATGTGGTTCATCAAATAATACACTTAAGGATCTCCTCCAGACATGTTTCATAACATATAAAATACTCTGCTTTGAATACTAATTTGTCTCTGATATGGTTTTCCACAAAAAAGTTAAATGACCTTGTTAAAAATTCTTAGAATGATATCTACTCATTCTCAGTGTCTGTGCACTGGAGGCTTTTGATGTCACGAAAAATTATACTTGTAGGCGTATGCCTAAAACTCAGATTTAAGGTGAGCACAGAGAAACTTTCCCTCTTCAGCAGACGAATGTGAAAAGGCAAGGCAAGTTTATTTGTGTAGCACCTTACAACAATAAGGCAATTCAAAGTGCTTTACATGAGACAGAAAGACATTAAGAAAATATACAAAAGAAACAAACGGCAATATAAAAAAGACAATATAAAATGACAAATAGGATTTTAAAAAGTGTATAACAAAATAAAATAGAAGATAAAAATTAAGCTAAAATAGAATACGACAAGTCAAACAGTAAACTAAATATTACAGTGCAGCGCAAGATATGAATAAATAGTCCTAAGTTTAACTTAATAAAATGCAGTGGCAAACAGAAAAGTTTTAGGCCCTGATTTAAAAGAACTGAGAGTTGGAGCAGATCTCAAGTTTTCTGGGAGTTTGTTCCAGATATGTGGTGCATGAAAAGTGAATGCTGCTTCTCTGTGTTCAGTTTTGACTCTGGGAACAGTAAGCAGACCATGACGATCTGAGAGGTCTGGACGGTTCATAACAGAGCTGCAGATCAGAAATGTATTTTGGCCCATTCCATTAAACCAACAGTAGTATTTTAAAATCTTTTTTTTTTTTTTTGACAAAACAGGAAGCCAATGTAAAGATCTGAGAACTGGAGTGGTGTGATCCACTCTTCTGGTCTTAATGAGGACTCTAACAGCAGCGTTTTGAATCAGCTGCAGCTGTCTGGTCTTTTTCAAGAGACCTATAAAGACAGCATTACAGTAGTCGAGCCTACTGAAGATAAAAAGGTTTTCTAAATCCTGCTGAGACATGAGTCCTTTACAGGTGAGCACTGACCTTGTTTAATCTTTGTTTAACTGGAAGAAATTTTAGCACATCCGATCATTGATTTGTTGAATGAAATTACTCAGCGCTTGTATGGGACCACAGTCACATTGTGTTATTATATAAACCTGTGTGTCACCTGCATAATTATGGTAAGATATTTCGTTGTTTTCCATAATCTGCTCTAGTGGGAGCATGTAGATGTTGAACAGAAGAGGCCTATAAATGGAGCCTTGGAGAACTCCACATGTCATTTTTGTACACTTAGATGTGTAATTATAGATCGACATAAAGTAGTCCCTGTCCTTCAAATAGGATTCAAACCAGTTCAGCATTGTGCCAGAAGGTCTGACCCAGTTTTCCAGTCTGTCTAGTAATGTGTTTTGGTCAACAAATGCAGCACTGAGATCTAATAATACCAACACTGAAACTTTTCCACTGTCTGTGCTTATGTGCACGTGATTTAAAACCTTAACAAGAGCAGTCTCCATGCTGTGGTGTGGTCGAAATCCTGACTGGAAAACAAAATAATTGTTTAGGGCCAGGAATGTGTTAAGCTGTTAACAAAAGAGCCTTCTCAATGATTTTACTTAAAAATGGGGGGTTTGATATGGGCCCGTAATTGTTCATTAGTGAATTGTCTAGTTTATTCTTTTTTTGAGAGTTGCTTAATAACTGCAATTTTCAGGGCTTGTGGGAAATAGCCTGAGAGTAGAGAAGTGTTGACTATTTGCAGAAGATCTGATGCCATGCAATTAAAAACATTTTGTCAATAGAATATCAAGGCAGCAGCAGGAGGATTTCAGATGTTGCACAATGTCTTCCAGGTTTTCTAGCTGATAGGATGGCATCAGTAACATTTGTAATTGTAAAACTGTAATTATCTATAAGATCACTGACTGGGACCCAGTCAAGGTGTGGAAGAGAAAGCCTCAATGAATAATTCACTGGTGTTTAAACCGTTTTCTGATTGAACATTTGTGTTCACAGAGATAGTCATCTCAAAGAAAACACAGAAATGATCTGAGCAACATCAGTCACCACAATCTTAGAAATGAAAAAGACCCCAGGAGATGAATGAGTCCACAGTGTGCCCGTTATTGTGTGAGGTCTCCGTCACATGCTGAGTCAGTCCATAGTTACAGAATACAACACAGTTCTTTAGTGCTGCTGTCCTGGGGAGTGTCAGCATGGATGTTAAAATCACCACCAACAACTACACAGTCAAAGTCAGTGCAGATGACAGAAAGTCGTTCAGCAAAGTCATCAAAAAAGTCATATTTAGGTGACCGGTGGATTTTTAAGAATGCAGCTCGGCATGAGGAATTCAACTGAACAGCAACATAGTCAAAAGGAGCAAATTTCCGATAAGACATGGCAACTCGTCGCACATAAAAATAAAGTTGGGGTGGGTTGATTCAATAAGAACTGCAATGTCATCTTGCTCTGGCCAAGTTTTAGTTAAAACCATAAAATCAAGATTGTTCTTGATAATTAAATCATTAATTTAAATTGATTTGCCTGCGAAAGACATCATGTTGAATAAAGCTGCTAAATTTAGTGTGTTAAAAACATTATTTGCCAATTTAAAGTTTTTTTGTGACACACCGGCGGTGACAAGGAATTGCATCTTGTTCATTCTACTACTTATAAAAACCGGAATAGGAACATGAAGAAGAAGAGGCAGCTTCTGGACGTTGGGGAGGGCCACTGTACGAGGCAGTAGGTCCATGCCCAGTAGGAGAAAGACGAAGAGGCATGTTGGGGTAATAAAAGTCGGGCCAGTCTCTCCTATCTGCTCTGACGCCAGGCAGATATGCTTGGTGTTGATTTGAATGGCGGTGATTCTAGATGAGGCAGAGCAGCTTAGTGGCATCCATTAACATCACATCCACTTCCTTAATCTCTAATCTTAGTGTGTTAGAGATATCCCTCAGAGGGGAGGTGGGGTGGAGACTGATGAGACAAACTTTTGGTGACCTTGGTGGCCTTATCAGGCTTGTCAGCCCGGGCAGGAGAGAGCTGGTCTCTCTTTTGTCATCATCAGCAAAGTTGGTGTTGATAGAGTGTGCTTGGTTGGGGTGGAGGGAGACAACATGGCAGTGACCACGGGGGAGGATTTAAATTTGAATCCAAAAAGGGGATGAGGCAGGGGAGAGTGAGGGGAGGAGGAATTAGGAGACTGATCCACGAGCTGGTTGTCAACGCGCTGTCATTGAGGCTGCAATGTTTTGTGTTTGTGTCGCTGAGGCTGTTGTGTGTCATGGTGCATCATCTTATATCTGGCTGATGGGTGTCGCAGACTGAACCAAAAGTGGTCCATCAGTACTTTGACTCAAGATCTGCTTGAGTGGAGGCCATCTGCCCTAAAAAAGATGCCTACATTCCCAGAACAGATTGAAGCTATGATTATAGTCCATCTCTTTCAGACGGCAGGTTTTGCTGATGTGTTGATTCTTAAGAGTCTGCTGAACCTGTTGATCCCTCTGTTGACTGTTGGCAGTGATCCACTAATAAAACACTGGGCTTCCAGTTGGTCCAGACAATTAAACAGTTCATTGAAATCCTGCTTTAGCACTTCTGATTGCTCTCTGCGATCACTGGCCCCCTCGTGTAGAATAATTAGAATCATTTTGGGGTGTTTATTTATCAGTTGAGGAATTTTCTCTTTTATGACACAGACCATAGCATATGGGAAGCAATGCGATTTCATTTCTTACCAGTTATGTTACCAGTCATGCTTTTTTTTACTGTTTCTGTTGGCTGGCAATAGTCATCTCCATTTCTGTCTCATTGAGATTTATTAATGGTTCAAACCTGTTTTCCAGTTGTTATGTTGGGGTTGTCTGTGGTCTGTGTTTATGCCCACCTTTGGCTGTCCGCTATGTCCGAAGTTGGCTGAGCTGAATCCCTCTTTGGGTAGTACAGTCCTGCACTTATCTTCAGGTTTCAGGTAGGAATCCCACAAGTGCATGACTTCATTGGCTTTGTTTCTGCGAGTCTTGGGAAAGTTATGGTGTCATTTAGAAATAGCTGTCCATTTGAATCTTGTTGAGTTGAATTCTGATGAACTAACTCACTGGCAGAAGACATTGACAGAGTGTTGTGGAGTTCAGAACACTTCTCTAGTGCGAATATCCAATCTTCTGCAACAATTTATGACAGTCTGTGCACCTCATCGATTCTGATGAGGAAAAAGTCATAGTGCGGTCCAGGGCACAGTTCTGTCAGTAGTCCATTAAGTTACTGTTTGGTTCTGTTAACGCTGTGGGTAGCAGAAGGCAGCTCAAAGTAGATAATCACAACCCAGAGTTGTAATAAATTATCCTCCCAATGACTAAGTTGTTAACTTGAAGTTGTTAAGTTGAAACCTCCTTAAGTGTGTTGTAGTTTGAGACAAGTAGGCAAAAGTTGGAAAAAGTAGCAAAAATAACAGCTGAGCAGAGAGCAAGTGAGAGGAGCATCTGCATTGTAACAAAGCAGAAAGCAAACAGACACTAGAAGGCTGTTTTTTTAGCCTAATGGATATGATGGATATGCCCGTGCTGTTCTCTAAATATAAGCTGATTAACTAGCAATTGCCACTACCAAAAACATGAAAACAATAAATGTACATAAAAAATGATAGCATGGCAGAAAGAAGTGCTCAAGCAGTGTGGGCAACCTGTCTGCACTTCCATGTCTGAGAAGTGCAGAGTTAATAGCTCCACTGAAGGTTGTCGTGTTCTGGTGCCAGCAGGACTCTCACATATGCTGTTTATTACCTTTTCAGACAGAGTTAACTTGTTCTTTCCTTTATGTGAGCGTTGTTGTGTGGGCTGTGCAGATTTTGCAAAAGCACTTGATTTATCTTTTCTTTTTTTTGCTCAATATTATGCATTTTCAGTTTTATTGAAATTGATGAGAAATGAAACTACATTAATTTTATTGTCATAGTGTTTTGCGGTAACAAAAGCAAAACCATTCTGAATACACACATTTTTAAATATTTTTGCAAAAACTGTTGTGAAAGGACTTGTATCTCTCAATCAATTATGATAAAGAATCTGAGATAAATTATTAATGACTAAGATGTGATACCATAATTAACTTTTTTTAGTTGCATGGATTGGAGTGGCTTTCAATTTCACTCTTTTGCTAAATGGAATATGGAAAGTCAATCCGCAGTAAGATGTTAATACAGTCTGAAGGTACACAGGCACAATTATGTTCTCTAACATAATGAATCTATACACTCTCTGCATGAACGCGGGAACAATAGTGGTAGGTAAATGTAAAATAGGAAGTTTACTGCACACACTGTGTCTGGAATGCCTTCAGCCAGTGTCGGCTTCAATATCAGTTTAACTGCTCCCCACACACAATTCATTAATTAGAGTATTAAATGCACCCATGGGTGCTCTCAGCCAATATGGGAATGGGCTCTTCTTGCTTTTCTTCTATGGATTTAGGATAAGAGAAAGGAGAAAGAGAAAGGATGTCAGTTTATCTGTAGTCTACCTAACTTCACACACACATACACACACCCTGGAGTTAAATTCTATTAAGGACATCAGAGGTATAATATGGGTATAACTGTGGTGCACTGATTCATTTTCACAGAATGAAGCTGTGTTGTGTCACTGACAATATGCTACACTTATTGTGCTTTTATCAAACCAACTGGGGATTAAAGGTGGAAAAAAACATACATACAAAAACCATCATACATACATACCAATGTCAAGGAATTGCCCATAGTCTTTTTGATAATGCGTGTAATGAAAAAAAAACCCATCTGTCTCTGGACAGCCAATTTTGCTGCTGGGTTACTCATTTTAAAGCCAGGCCTCATTTCACAAAAGTTTGTGAATTTAGCATGATGTCTTGAACAGCAATTATGATGTTTTCTACACAAGTAAGATATTTTCCCCACAACAGGATAATAAAACAGCCATACAGCAGTTTGACAATAAAATAGGGATGGGCAGGAGGGAAGGACATGGGAAGCGATGTAAGATGGCAGTATTAACTCCAATGATGAAGATTCAAATCAAAATCATGCAAAGAAGCATAATAATCTTAAGAAAGCATTGTAGTTTGGCCAAATCTAGCTTTAACAAAAGTTTTGATTTATCAAATGTAACCCAAACTGTACTCACAATTGTTTAAGGGTGCCTAAATGTAACATTAAGCATTGTTAGATTATCTGTCCATGTGGAACAGTTATCACATAATCCTACATATATAGAAACATATAATCTTCACATTATTCATGTGTACAGCTCATAGCCTGATTCAGGCTTTGTGTTAGTGCTACCTATTATAGCTACTGTATGGCTAGGATGTTATGTCTCAGTGGTAAATCATAACAATTGTTTTCTTTATGTATTCAAGAAGTCTAACTCTTTTGCAATCTGAAAACAGCTTGAAGATACAAGAAAATTTGATCTATATAATTAAAAAAATATATATAACCTTTCTGTTATTTTGAATAAAATGACATCAAATTGCGCTATGTGTGTAGATACAGCTTTATTGTAAATGATCCATTGTATTGTTTTTTTCTCATTTGCACCCAGACATGATTTCCTCCATTGTAAATGCAAAGCTTTGCTTTAATAGTACTGCATATTTTTTTGATGGAAAAATGTCTTCAGCGCAGGAAGACTCTTCCATTTTCTCTTTTCAGTACTGTGCTTCCTGGCAGCCTCGTCATTTAATTGTTTTGCCTGCACACTCCCTGGTGTTGCCTAGCACTCTCATATCCACTCACACACATCTACGTTTACAGCTGCAGTCCCACACACACAAACACGCACACACACACGATTTTTAAATTAAAGACATGCTTGTTCATATCTTGTTTTTTATCTGTATTTAGGCTTTGGTCTCTGAAACAACTTTGAGCTTGTTTGTTAAAAGCGCTCTATAAATACATTTGAAATTTGTCTTGATGACTATGAATGACATGATGGAGAAAATTACATGTACTTGAAGGCTCAATAGAAAACTGAATCTTTTCAGTGCTGTTTAGGTTGACTCTCTAAGCCCAACTTCAAAACATCTGCTTGTTTATTTTTTTATTCCACTGCATCAGACACAATTATTAGTGGCATCATAATTAGACAGGCATATATGAATATGTCTTACATTAGTAGCAGAGCCTAAAATGAGCTGATTAAGTTTTTTGACACACACACACACACACACACACACACACACACACACACACACACACAGCATAGAGAGACTATATATAAATTTGAAGCGGTTGTGAGAGCTGCTTTAGTGTATGATTTCCAAACAAAGTTACTCACTTAACCATTAACCACTGGTGATCACAAGACTGATAGAAAACTGTTCACAGTGACGTAACATTTGTGAAACAGTCTTGGTTTAGTTTTTCTTCTTATGGCTTTTTTCCAAGTTAAATGTTATAATTTTCATAAGTGAAGCCAGAGAGGTGACTAACTGCCCGCAGACATTGGAGCCATCAGGTGTCCATCAGTGATTGAACTCCCTTTAAAGTCAGACAGCTCACTGACTGCTGTGTATTGTGTCTGAAATTTTGGCCCAATTTCAAAAAGGGTCTACAACAAAAGGGAAAAGGCTCAGCTCTAATTCTGCCAGTGGAGGGCACTTGAAGTGCATTCAGGTACAAAATAAATTACGGTCAATGAGAGTTTTTACCCATAATTATTGTTATTGGGTGATGTTTGTATAGATAGCAAACACTGTCATTTTGCCGAATGTAAATTAATTAATAGTATTTTCAATTTAACATCATGAGATAATACATCAAGGTGTGTGTGTGTGTGTGTGTGTGTGTGTGTGTGTGAATAACGCCATGCATTTGTACCTAACAGCCACAGGCACAGCTGTCAGCATATTTTTGTGTTTTTGAATTTCAGTGGATATTGTCCAATGCAGAATACCCTTTTAGAGCAATGTTGAAGTTTGTGATGGTCTGTAACTTATTACAAATCATGTTAACTTGGTTGGTAATGTTTGCACGTGTCAGTGATCACGTGAGGCCATTTGTTGGCTGGTCAGTTGGACTTTGAGGTCTTTAAGGCTTTTCTGTTTCTTTGTAATATCTGTTTTAGTCAAGCTTTCCCCCAAACGCAGGTGTGACAAGTTGCAACCCTGTCTCCTGATTCACATACTACTAATTTGCAATGTCTTTCGTATGGTACAAGAACGTAGCACTACATTCCCTGGAAAAAAAAACCTTCCCACCAAACATAATCTTGGCAGCAATTATGTTTTCCTCAAAATCTAACAAAATGTGACTGGGAAACAAATTAGTAGTATATTAATGTAATTTCTAGGAGACAGGATTGCAGGTTGACATGAGAGTAATGGTACAGCAACACGATAAACTGTCTTCTTCTCATTTTTATTTTTATTTTTAAACTGTTGTGTTGTCAGCAAATTATTTTTACCAATATTCAAAGAATATACTATATATTTACATAGTTTGATGATAACCACAAAGGGAGCTGATCATGTTGATATCTGGAATATTTTAAAAGATTTGTAACCAGATCTTTATTCCACATTCTAATTAAGTTATATTAAAGCAAAAGCAAATTACAAATACAGAATGGAGCTGCTAAAAATGAGTCTGACTGAGGCAATATACTGTATAGCTATACATATACATATACTGCGTCATACAGAACAGCAGTGCATTTGATAAAAATCTAATTACAGTTCTATAAGATTTACTCAAACATCCTTCTGCATAATGATGTAAGATTAGATTAGGCACTAAAGAAACATATTCACAGCTTTCCAAGGACACTACACAATCTGTTCCAGAGCTGTAATGATGAGGTGGGGAAGACACAGAAAAACACAAGGCTGCAGTATACAATTTAAAATACTGATGAATTACAGGTCAACAACCTCGCAGTGCTTGTATGGGTGGACACATGGAGGGTAGGACAGGAGAATGGGCAGGGGCAGTTGTGCTGTAGACCGTAATCTGTGCTTACCAGTGCAGCTCTCTGTGGCGGGGAGCAAATAAATCTGCCAAGCAGCAGCAGATTCATAAAATCCCTCAGGTGGCTCTGTTCATTTATCTACATTTGCCAGGGCTTCCAGCTGCCAAAAGCAGGTGGCACACTTTGGCTTGGAAATTGACTGTTTTTAAGATGTAGAGCTCTTTAAAGGGGTGGGAGAGCAGACAGGGAGAGGCTGGTAGGGGTTTAAAGGGTGACAGTGGGGTATAGGTGACAAGGTTGTAGGGTGAAGGGTATCGAGTGTGTGGGAGTTCCATATTGTAGCCTTCTAAGGCCCGACATCAAAATTGTCTCATTGGAAAGATAAATTGAAATGAAAATGCCCTCATTTCTAATTTCCTCCCCTCAAATTCAATTTCTAGATTGGTGGCACACCCAGGGAGTAAAAGGCAGTGCCTGCGGGGGGGCAATAGAGGACAGGCAGAAGCAGCGCGCACCACCAGATAAGAAATTACAGATGGAAATAATCTGGGGATCTACTTCCTCCCCTCCCTGGCCTGCTGCAAATATGATGTGGTGAAGAGGGAAATTAAAAGTCACTATGATGCACCTCATTGCAGCTAGCACTTGTTGGGGACCGAGGTGCTTCTTGGGATTGCACTTGGGGCCCCAAACAGCTGCTAGCCAGCACATACTGGCTGCTTGATTCATATTAATGCACTGCTGCTAACCTGAAACAGCATCCGCACTTTACACTGCTCATACCTGCACCCAACCACATAATTTGATTTATTTTGTCTCTAGTTTGTAGACACAGTGAACTAACAAATGCATTAAGGACTCTTTTAAATAATAATCCATTATATTCTTTATGTAAATATCTTGTTACTTTGGTGCTCTCACCAAATGATGTCACATAATAGTTAACTTGTAGGCCAAAGCTTTAATATATTGGCTGTTCTAACAAGACTATACAGCCACGTTAGTGGCTCTGTGAGGCTGTACTTAGGCACAGTGATGCCTAGGGCTAAATGCTAACATCAGCATGCTAATGTGATCACAGCGACAATGCTAACATACTGATGTATAGACAGTGTAACATGTTCACCGTCATAGTTTAGCCTGTTAGCATGCTAACATTTGCTAATTACTACAAAACCCAAACTACAGGTGAGGCTGATGGGAATGTCATTAGTTTTGCAGGTATTTGTTCATAAACCGAAGTATTGGACAAATAAAAATTTTGACCTGATGATGGAGCTAGATGAAAAGTCAGGGGATCACTAAAGTCATGAGGACACATCACCTGGGAACCATGAACGTCTGTACAAAATGTTATGCCAATTCCAGATCTTAAGATATTTGACTGGATAAGTGAAAACTTTGACATGCTGGTGGTTTTAGATCGGGGATTACCAAAGTCATTAGGAATAATTCTCTAGGGACTATGAATGTATGTACCAAATTCCATGGCAGTCCATTCAATAGTTGTTTAGATATTTAGGTCTGGACTAAAGTGGTGAACCAACCGACAGGCCGACATTACCGTCCTTGGAGCCACGGCGCTAGTGTGGCTAATAATAAAAATTCTATGTTCGTGGTATGGTGATGTCTCATACAGAAATTGTATTACTTTCAAAGGAAAATAAAGTCACACATCACATTAGGAGCTTGTTTAATCGACCATGTTTACCCAGTTTCAGAATGATCCTATGTATCTAGCAAGCTCCAGATCACATTTGATATAACATGATATAAGTCGTTTCTAGTGTGTAATCAAAAGTCTTTGCAATGACACGGGGAAGTCTGTAATGCATAAACATCCCCATAGTCACATTCTCTCTCAGTCTTTTTGCATTTAATTGCATCTCCATTTGAATTCAACTGTGGCTCTACTTTGCTTTCAGTTGCTTTGAAAAAGAATGGCGTACAAGGCGGAATGAAATGAGCATAAGCAAACATGGATATGAGTTTTCAAGCAGCCTTGCTCACCATTATTTTTTTCTAAAGAGCTTAAAAATTGAATGAATAACTTTGATGGTTTTCTCTCCCTTCTCTCAGGAAAATGATGGAATACATACAGCTCATAAGTAGAAACATCCATCAAAGCCATTCATGATTTTAAACATACAGTATAACATAAAATCATCAAGAAATTAGGCAACTTCATGACCTTCTATTCCAAATATGAATGTATTCAATGGTCTATTTATTGAGGCATGAAAATATGTCTTCTCTTGCTTTCTCTGTTAAGTGAAGTAGAGTATCACCATCTGCCTAAAATGTCCCTGGATATCAGTGGTGCTTGATGGTCTCTCCCAACATTGAAGGCATTATGCAGGAAACCACTGTGATTACACATCATTAGAGGCAGTGCAATGCTGCTGACTATATTTTTTTAAAGAGCAGGTCAGGGGTAAGTAACAAGGAGAAAAGTGCATGAGTGGCAGATTTCTTCCTATGCATGTGGTCAAGTCTTGCAGCATCACATCATGCCCACTTTGACACTGCTGCATTTTTGCAGAAAAATGCCTTCAAAGCATCATCACTTCAGAGGAGAGACGGTTTAGAGAAAGTTTCCAAAAACATCACAGTAACTAAGATATTATCGACTTTAAAACATTAATTATAGTTAATAACTGCAGTATTGTGTGATATTTGTGAAACACTTTTTTTTTTCAAGTCATTTTAAATAATTAGTTTACATTACAGTGCACTGGCCTCCACTTTGAAATTCAATGTGGTTTGTTTTTGGACCTATTAGAAAAGCAGCATGAGCCAAAGCTCTGATTGGCTGGCTGTACGTGGGGGTCACTACCCGTCTTTAGCCCCAATTAGCTGATTTCCATATGCAGACAGCAGTGCCATGCTAATGACATGAAAGGCATACTGACATTTATAAGGGCCCAGAGTTGGAGGAGACTCATATATAGGTCTGATGTAAAATACAGCAATTTTTTAAATCTTTATTTTGTTGTTCCAATTCAGAAAGTGTGATCCAGCTTATTTGCTTCCTTGCTGAGTTAGAGCACATAACACATGCCCGTAAAACCACAAAGTGTTGTTCCTGTTGCTAAGCTAAGCTAAATGTCTGCTGGCAGTAGATTCATATTTAGCACGCAGACATGAGAGTGGTATCGATTTTCTCATCTAATTCTTGGCAAGAAAGCACACAAGTACGGTATATTTTTCAAAATGTCAAACTATTCCTTTAACCAAATGGTTTACTTGACTAACCTTAACCTGATATTTACCTAACATTAGCCAAGTATATTGAGTTGCCTTTACGTGACTATAGAAATCTTAATCATGCTTTAGTTGCCAGGAGCAGGAGCTGATATTACTGTGATAAAATAAAAACAGTGTCCAAGCTGAATGATGTTTCTTATCTTGTGCAAAATAGCTGTATTTGAATGTAATTCATTGGAAACACGGTTGCAAAACTGTTACACAGTGGATATTATCATTGACATTGGAGCTCTCGGGGGTATGCAACTATTTTAAGCGTCGGTTGGGACAGAGTTGATTAACTTTGCAGTAAAATTTCACTTAATTCCAGCTAATGCTCTAGTGGCTTAAGCTGACCGCTCTCGAGGAGAGGAGTTGTGGCTGATTTGGCCTCTGTGGACACTCAGAGGGGCTTTCCCAGATGACAGATGCACTTTCCTGATATTCATTGAATTGGAAGGTTTGTAATAATTCAATCTTGACATGCCTGATCCACTTGGGGCCTCTAGCACACCTACCTGATTTGTGTCAGACATGTTTGATATAATCTACTTGTGTCCTTGTTAGGTTGTGTTGTAGGCTCATATTATCACGTTCATATTATCAACGTTCTTCTTTCTTTCTAAGCATAGCCGCGTGGTGAGACGATGTTTGTTGAGCTGTTGCTGGACTGAGAGGGAGCCTGCGCCTTTTTGCCTACTTGTCTTTTGTTGAGAACTGCTGAGCCAACAACCTCCAGATAGTTTTCCTTTGAACCAACCACAAAAACAAAACTTCAACATAAACATCTCTGTCGTATGTTGGCCATTCAGTGGGGCTCCGCGTGAGCTAGCCGCTGATGCTGACTTGAGTTGAGCCCCAAACAACCCACTGCCAGCGAGCCTTCTGTTTCTTTACCTTAGTCATTACTATTTTCTGTCAAGCACACACACACACACACTTTATGTTAGAGTGAGTGTAGACACTAATAAAAGAGCCAACTGCCAACATTTTCGCTAACCTGTAGCGTGTTGAAGTCACCGATTGAACCTGACCCTCAATAGCCAATGAGACTGAAACCTACTATATATGTATTAGATGATGTGTTCACTCACTTTAAATGAGTTGTTAATTTGACTCTGAATTACTCAATGATTTATTTAACAATTTATTATGATAAACAGTGCCTGCTGATCACACCATTCAATATAAAATGTTCCAAACCACACTCAGCTCCTTTTGCAACCAAGGTTAAAATCTATTGCTTTTGTGCCTGTGTGTATGTAAGTTTTGCATCTGCTCACTCGTGTGATGGATATGAGGAATGGCTGGCTTGTTAACTCATTTCAGGACGGCCTATTCTTTTTTTAGGTTTTAAAGCCCTTTTGAATTCATATTTGCATACTGCCTCCTGTTGCTGTCCGTGGCTCTGATCATGACATTCTGCCAGACACGAGGAGGACATGCTCTGGGCATCAAAGTCCCACCAAGACACTTAACCATGTGTTGCAATTTGGGAATAACAAATTATCTAGAAATTAAGGCATGTCTATGTTAATGACCCTGTGGCTGCATGGCTGAAGAGAGAAATTAATTCACTCAAGTCTATTTTTAGACTCCTGTCTTCAGGTCCTTTGTCCTTTAAGACATTTTTTTATAATACATTGAAATGATCAGAGTTTGATCCCTGAATTTCAGGAATCTGATTTATTTTAAGATTATTTTAGATTTTATTTTTTTCAGTTTAGTGTGTTTATTTTGTTCATTTTTTACTATTAATTTGAAGATTTGTATGATTTGTGCAGTATGAATTCCTAGTCATCTTATTATTTAGAGGAAAAAAAACCAAAACATTTCTCCGTCTCTCCTGTTCCCGGTAGTGCCAGCAGTGCAGAGAAGCAGCTACATGCAGCGTGTCAGAATTTCCACGGGAAACCGATTAAACCAAATGACTTCCTGGATGTCCAATTATTTTTTGAACTCCGCAATCTTAGGGAGGAATTTGCAATATCATGCCTAGCTGTTACAATATCATGAGCTGAGTTATTTATGAAAATGTGCTCTGACCTGCAGATTATTGCATGGCATCGTATGAGAAAATAAAATCGACAGCCTTAGAAGTCATCTGTTGAACACTCAATCTGCATCTTTAAACATGCCTCCCAGGATATGAGTGGATGTAATTACAGAGTGTTCAGTGCATGCTTTCCAGCTTGACTGGATTGCTTTTCCATTTATATATGATACTATTATCATTTTTATAGAAAAAATGTGGGGAAAAAACATCTGCATTAAATATTCAAACACGAGGCCTGCTGTTGTGGTATTACACAGTTTTACACTCAAAATATTAAAGTTCTTATAAAATAGATAAATGCATATTGTTTGTTGGCTACAAAAATTTAACCATGGTTACTAATTTTTCCAATTAATTCTCCCCTGCACGCACAAATGTTCCGATCTGTCATCATCAATCATAATCAGTTTTATAGTGTCTCCCATTGACCCCGTCATCTGGTCTACCTGCTGCCGCCCTTTCATATTCTTTTCATCTCATTAATTTAACAAATTTCAGTTGTGTACATTTTTGACAGGTTTCATTTTCTATCTGAAATTTTAAATGGTTTTTATCAGTGTGGAATTAAGGACTGCCAACTCATGCATATATGTAAGGCTGAGTAAACAATGCAAGGTTAATAACACTCACTCAGACATCCCCCTCACTCACTCACTCACTCGCTCGCTCACAGATATGTGTGTGTGCACACATTCACACACATCAGTAAAGACGAGGGTATTTAAAGAGGAATTAAGAAAAAATAATGGAATCAAAGGGAAAGTGACATACAATTGCGCTCGACAGCGTTGCTGGCAAGGCAAACAAGTTTGAGCCACAGAGGTTTTGAACTATGCAAAGACGGATTAATCACCTCAGTATGAGCAATACAATATGCCACCAATCAATCAAGCCATGAAATTACCAACTGTGACAGCAATCTATTCTCCTGTTTAGCCCCCTTTGTATATATTAATTCTTGCGGTCAAACCACCTCCACTTCAATCTGCTCCACCGCAGGAATCCATTTGAGCATTAAAATGGCTTCTGGCAGATATCCTTTTACTGAAATGCCTTTTGAATATCCTCTGTTTATGACTTAACTTTGTATAGAACAGACAGACAGGCCGTCATCACTGAATGCACTGCAGAATCAAGAAACAACAACAATGTATGTTGTTTCCAGCAAGTCCTGAAAACTAAATGCCAAAACATATAGTTCGTCATTACCTTCCAAAACAACCCATATGTGCGTTTTCTGATCTGATGCTCCTATTCGCAGGATAATATCATTTGTCTGTGCCTTCCAAAGGTACTTTTTTTTTTTTACTAATTATTAATGACTACAATAACGATTCATATGACAGTTTTCTGACATGGTTATTTGTTAATATTTTGTTAGATTCAGGCACAAAAACGTCGAGGTTAGTGAAAGACTGTAGTCATGATTAAAAGAAACCAGCATTGGCTGTTGGTAGGAAACAACTTGCTAACAGTGGTCACATGCTATGTTGATCCATCGATCCATCACATTGTCACCAACTCAAGATCCCATTCGTTTTTGCGAAATTTTGTAATCGAGTATTAAGCATTAAGATGCAGTTTACAGGCTGAACAGTGAAAGTGTTGAAAGTATGTATGAACATCATATTCCTCCACCATTAACTGTGCCAATATGTGGCCATGATGTCGAAGGTCCCCTAACCTTAATGAAGTAGTAATTAAAACCTAAACTATGATGTTTCCCTAACCTTAACTAATTACTTATTTTGACCCAAACCATGATCTTTCCCTAAACCTAACCAAGTCATTGTTGTGGCTAAACCTGACCAAAACCTTAACCATTGCATCGTCACATCAGAAAACAAATGTATTTTTCAACAGTAATTTGTTACGGTTTTGGAAGGCACAGACAAATGATGTCGTCCTGCTGGATCAGGAAACGCTTCTATGTGTCCTACATTATGTGCCCAATGTAGCGGTCGAGTCACTTGACTTGACTTGAATGACTTGCACTTGTCAGAGTTGAGTCATGAATTCGTGGACTTTCCTTGACAAATCCAAAAAACACTTGAAACTCAACTTTGACTTTAACACCAACGATTTGTAACATCAGTTGAACTTAATTAAAAATTATGTTACAAATCAGTGTACTACAGCGAATCAACTCCTCGTGTTCCTGACACCAGATCAGCTTTTCACACTCGGACGTGCACGTTGTGGTCGTCAAAAAACAAACAATAACATGCTAAACATTTGGCTCAGAAATTACAAATGATTGTAATTGTGTCATAGTAACTTACCGTGTCACAACTAATCATATTGCTTTTAAATGTTATAAAGTTGATTTGAAAGCGATAAATATAAAATTTAAAAAACATGTATTATTTCTGTAAATTCACTGGAGCAACTGTTACTCTATTTGAACATTTAAATTGGCATTGAATTTGGTAAAGAGAGCATGCAGTGATGACTTGTTTATAACTAAGTTCAGTACTTTTACCATTACTGAAAAGGAAAATATTACTCAAGTCTTTTGTGAAGTTGCTCCATGTTGTTTTCATTATCAACATGGTCTCTACCAGCATCGCAAACATGCAGGTGAAAACACAAGCAGCCCAATTGTTATTGTGGTGCCCCTCTAGTATCTCCACTAGCCCCTCATGTGTAGTTACATTTTTAAGGAGGTCCACGTCAGCTGGAGCCTCAGCAACACTCTGACGCATAAGTAAGAATCTGACTTTACAGAAGGTCAATGTCATGGGAATTTTTTACACAGAGATCTCTCCGAGAACCGACTGATAGAATCAGAAAGCACCTTAGTCTAGTATGTGTTTCAAGTTAAGTCAAGTCAATTTTATTTATATAACCCAATATCACAAATCAAAATTTGCCTCAAGGGGCTTTCTGTACATCATACAAACACCCTCTGTCCTTAGACCCTTGATCCGAATGAGGAAAAACTCCCCAAAAAAACAAGAGGGAAAAACTGGAAGAAACCTCAGGAAGAGCAACAGAGGAGGGGTCCCTCTCCCAGGACGGACAGACAGACAGTACATGTCACCCACTAGGTAGGATCCAAGCCATACCACCCCCCTCTCCACCATGGAGACCCGGAAAGACGACAACACTATTCAAACAGAGAGGAAAAACAAATAAACACAAAAAGGGAGAGAGAGCCATGACAACATGCAAACTAGGGAGAGAAGGGGAGAAGATGAATTTCCTGGGGGACCAAGATCCAGATCAACGACGAGAGAGAGAGAGAGAGAGAGAGAGAGAGAGGTCCCAGGACGGCCAATGGTCCAGCACAGAGAAGCCACAGGTTTGACACAATCAGAGGATTAGTATTGAGAATATACAGTATAGCAACATGGTTTAAAGTGTTGTAGTTTAAATAATGTAAAATTCTTTTCTCTGTATATCTCAGATGGAAAATATCAAACAGAGAATTTCTGATGGACGCAAATAGCACATTTCTCTTATTCATAAGTAAACAAGTCGAATGCATTGATTTTCAAAGCAAGCTGCTTGATTATGTCTTCATTTTTTAAGCATGGTTGATTTTTAAATGAGGTGAGGGAATTTGAAATACAACAGGGAGTCTTAGCCTTGTCAAGGTTGCTTGCATGTACACATATATTTGCAGGCTGTGCTTAATGTGGCAAATGGCTTTTGATGCACATTTTGATTTACATAACTTCGGAGGAGGGATGCGGGAAAGGATTCCCTCAGCACCAAAGGACATGGAAGATATTGCGGTGTATTAATGACTGCCTCTTCTCCCCAGCGAAGAATCAAACAGAAATTTCAAGCAGGACACACAGAGAGTGAGACCGGACAGGGAGATCTGACAGATTTCAGCATCACACACAGTCTGCCATATTCTATCACTGAACATGGATATGTGATACCATGACCTTCTTTTCCTCTGCTATGCTCTCCTGTTCTCCTTACCCACATTCGTCCAAAAATGCGCACAAACACACACACACGCATCACAACTGCTTTTTATCAATAAAACATTTCAGCAGTATTTGAGAAACAGCGCTTGAGAAAGTCTGAACATACATCGGGTTTGTCAGGGTTGGACTGGGATCGTCTTTGTCATCATACGGTCATGTAGGCAGACGTTCGGCTGAGAACCACCCAGAGGATCAATAAGTAATGTTTGCGTATTCATTCTCCCAGGCTCTGGCAGCACAAAGCCCCATCATTTACCCAGACTGCATTAGCAGCGAGATAAAGGGCTATGTGTTTTCTTGCTTAGCCATTTGAAACACAGGGGGGATGTATTTATATTGCCCACATTATTATCAAACATAACTAATGAGGTGTGATTATCCTGTGTGCTTATTGTAATAATGATGCGGAGCACACAATAATAAAGAGCCAGCTCTCTAAGCGAGGAAGGCTTGGCTTGCTTTTTCAGCTATGGTGACGTTCTTAGCTTGAATCTATTTCAATACCTGTGAGCATTTGTTACTTCCATAAAGCAGTAAATCAACTGCGGCACAGAGGAAAATCTAACAACAAAATAGCTCCCACTGGAGCAGGTCCAACACAGACTTTGCAATGCTTAATGATAATGATGAGACTTATCTATCCACCTAACATAAACATGACACAATACTCCATTATCAGCCATAAGGATCAGTGTAATTAATGTCTGATCATTTAGACGGTACATCTTCACATGCAAGTGCATATTACGCACATGGATTTTCTTTTTCCCTGTCTGTCTGTTTCTCTGTCTCTATCTCTGCCTGTGCTACCATATATTTGCAGGTAGATGAATACTCCTTTCTTCAGATCATAGCCAGAGGCCCACATTTAGTGTGGATGTGTAAACATGGGTTTCTGTAATAATTGTATGATTACTGTGTGGGTTACCAAAGAATCACTGCGGGTTTATTATGAGGGGTGGTGGAAGACGTACTCAGATCTTTTCTTTTTCTGGTCTTGTGTTCGTGTGTGCCCTTTACTTCCTGTCATTGTCTGTTTTCCCACCAGTTTTGATTAGGTTCACCTGTGCCTTGTGCTCACCTGTTTCTGTTTCCCTCGTTGTCTCCTCCCCTATATAGACTGGTCCTCTCCCTTTGTTCTCTGTCGTGTCATTGTGTGTTCTTGATGTCATGTTCCTGTGTTTTCCTGCATTCAGTTCTTTGTGTTTTCCCTGCGTGTGGTTCCCGGATTTTGTGAGTTTCATTTGTTAATAAATCTTTGGACCTATTCTGCCTCCCTGCCTGGATCTGTCTGCATTTGGGTCCTTCTCCCTGCTGCCAGAATGGCAAACCGTAACACAGATAAATGTATTGGAGTAAAAAGTACAATATTTCCTTCTAAAAAGGCACTGCACAGTGGATGCCAACTGCTCCTAACACTTAAAATGGGTTAAATGCAGAGAATGAATTTCCCTACGGAGATCAATAAGGGATAACTTACTTACTTACTCAAAAAAAATGTAGTGGAGTAGAAGTATGAAGTATAGCAGATAATGGAAATATCCAAGTAAAGTACAAGTACAGTATGTTCTTAGTTATTTTCCACTGATGATTAGAAGCCTTACACAGATTATTGTAGAGGACATCTTGCTCTCTACCTCATCAGTTCTGACTCACAAAGACTTGAGCATGATTGTAGAACACGAGTTGTTGCATTAACTTTTGTGCAGTGAGGGATCTACATCTGTGGACCTACAGTGGTGCTTGAAAGTTTGTGAACCCTTCAGAATTTTCTATATTTCTGCATAAATCTGACCTAAAACTACATCAGATTTTCACACAAGTCCTAAAAGTAGATAAAGAGAACCAAATCAAACAAATGAAAAAAAATCAAAAATATTAGACTTGGTCATTTATTTATTGAGGAAAATGATCCAATATCACATATCTGAGTGGCAAAAGTATGTAAACCTTTGCTTTCAGTATCTGGTATGACCCCCAACTGCATCTAAACATTTCCGGTAATTGTTGATTAGTCCTGCACATCGGCTTGGAGGAATTTTAGCCCATTCCTTGGTATAAAACAGCTTCAACTCTGTTATGTTGGTGGGTTTCCTCCCATGAACTGCTCGCTTCAGGTCCTTCCACACCATTTCTATTGGATTAAGGTCAGGACTTTGACTTGGCCATTCCAAAACTTTAACTTTATTCTTCTTTAACCATTCTTTGGTAGAATGACTTGTGTGCTTAGGGTCGTTGTCTTGCTGCATGACCCACGTTCTCTTGAGATTCAGCTCACGGACAGATGTCCTGACATTTTCCTTTAGAATTTGCTGGTATAATTCAGAATTCATTGTTCCATCAATGATGGCAAGCCGTTCTGGCCCAGATGCAGCAAAACAGGCCCAAACCATGATACTACCACCACCGTGTTTCACAGATGGTATGAGGTTTTTATGCTGGAATGCAGCGTTTTCCTTTCTCCAAACATAACGCTTCTCATTTAAACCAAAAAGCTCTATTTTTGTTTTCATCCATCCACAAAACATTGTTCCAATAGCCTTCTGGCTTGTCCAGGTGATCTTCAGCAAACTGCAGATGGGCAGCAATGTTCTTTTTGGAGAGCAGCGGCTTTCTCCTTTCAATCCTGCCATGCACACCATTGTTGTTCAGTGTCCTCCTGATGGTGGACTCATGAACATCAACATTAGCTAATGTGAGAAAGGCCTTTAGTTGCTTAGAGGTTACCTTGGGTTCCTTTGTGACCTCACGGACTATTATATGCTTTGCTCTTGGCGTGATCTTTGTTGGTCGACCACTCCTGGGGAGGGTAATAATGGTCTTGAATTTCCTCCATTTGTACACAATCTGTCTGACTGTGGATTGGTGGAGTCCAAACTCTTTAGAGATGGTTTTGTAACCTTTTCCAGCCTGATGAGCATCAACAACTCTTCTTCTGAGGTCCTCAGAAATCTCCTTTGTTCGTGCCATGATACACTTCCACAAACATGTGTTGTGAAGATCAGACTTTGATAGATCCCTGTTCTTTAAATAAAACACCTGATTGTCATCCCATTGATTGAAAACACCTGACTCTAATTTCACCTTCAAATTATCTGCTAATCCTAAAGGTTCACATACTTTTGCCACTCACAGATATGTGATATTGGATAATTTTCCTCAATAAATAAATGACCAAGTCTAATATGTTTGACTCATTTGTTTGATTTGGTTCTCTTTATCTACTTTTAGGACTTGTGTGAAAATCTGATGTAGTTTTAGGTCAAATTTATGCAGTAATATAGAAAATTCTGAAGGGTTCACAAACTTTCAAGCACCACTGTAGGTCTTGGCAAATGGAAAACCAGTGTTTACCCATAACCAGCAGTCTGGTGTAAAATGTTCCAACAGAGGTGGAACATGTGTTTGTTAAAGACTGTCCTCATTAATAAATGACAGCCTCAGTCATTTGCTCAAATGCTCAGGACAACATTTTTCTGACAAGCAACTGCTTGTGATTGTGCACAACGATGGAAGAGTACGTTGTTGATTGTGGGCGTAAAGTAACATGGGAGACCGAAGATTTGAATCCCATCTCTTAACAACAATGGTGCTTTCTTGTAACCCTGACCAAAAGCTCTCCCTACCATTAACCAAGTAGTCCTTTGTTAACCCAAACCATGACCTTTCCATAACAGAGTAGTTTTAGTTGCCTGAACTTGGATTGTTATCCTGCATCATATATTCGGTTTGTGTGTGAAAGTGGTATTAATAACTGTTGGAAGATACTGGTGATGTATAAACAAAAGCAATAGCTGGGGAGTATTCTGGCCTAAAATAAATAAAAGCTTTTGTATAAAAAATGCCCTGTGGCTCTATTTTGGGTCATCGTATAATTTCTTCATAATTTGCCTCTTAACCCAGCGTTCCCTGGTGGGGAGACAGGTTTTGTAAAACTGGTCTTTATTTCGCTGTGCTCCTCCTGTGCAGGAGCACAGCCATGGCCATTTTCTGTTCCTCTCTGCCACAGTCAGGTGGTTTGATGCTTTATTCAGCGTTTTGGCCTGCCATTCCTTTCGCGACTGATGAGGCCTTGACATCGGTCACAGCTCTGTACCCAGCCTCTCTGCACTCCACTGTCAATTTCAAGCATTTCGACCTTTTAATTTTTTTTTTTGCCTTCTTCTCCCGGCTTCTGTGGTGGAGCTAATTTGATGGTGCTTCTTTTTTTTTTCTGTTTAATTTTACTAATGTTGTGATGTCTTCATGAACATTTTTAAAGAGATTAACCATTAACAATGTTTTTCATTGTTTTTGCAGTGATAGTGTGAGACAGGCTAAGTGTCGTGCAGTCACACTGGATTGCCTCACATTTATCATCATTGTTTTTGTGACCTTAATAATATCAGTTTGATGGTGTGGTGTGTAATGTGTGCAGTGATTAATAGTATGTGATTATCTGTTCAGTCGGTTTTCATCACAGCACTGATTTGTTGAGATAGTGGTTGAAATGTGACTCATTCTAGATATTTAAACAAGTTCTGTTCTTAAAGAAAAACCTAAAATAAAGTTAAAAATGAATTTAAAAGGAAAAGCTTTTTGTAACATCAATGCAAAATGTTTTTCACAGATGTCTTGTATTCCTCCCAACTGTCCACTTCTTGTTTCACTGCAGGTACTCCTGCACGGAACAAGAGGCAGAATAGATACTGTAGATGGACACAGTTTTAATAGGACTCTCTACAGGTTAGATGGAAGCAGAGGCTGGACACTTCACAGCTCTTATAAGAAATAATTTCGAACCTGGTTAGTTCCTGGGCAGGACCTGGTAAAGAGCCTGAAGGGTTGCTGTAGTGGCCCTTGATTTTCTCCTTCACATATAACCTTTTATTGTCTTTTGGCTTGTTGTTCATCCCCCCTTCCCCCTTATTGGCTTCACATTAGTTATATATCTCAAACTTTTCTTTGGTGATGTCTGCTCTGGCCGTCGCTCCTCTTTCAGAAACGGTGTGTCCTCCAGCACTGTTTGACATTCTGAATGCATGTCAAATAAACAATGGGGGATTTTGAAAGGATGTGAATCACTTCAATTGATGATGTATATAACAAGAGCAACCACTTTCTCTCCTTATCTTGTCAATCAATAGAACTCTGCGGTGCTTTTCAGGGCCTCCTTTCCTCAGGATGCTGTTTCATTGACTTGTTTTTTCTCTGTGTACTTCTGTCAGCTAAACGGTATGGTGGCATGAGCAATTGCTCACGAGGAGGCTTAACGAACATCAGGCACAGAGTGCATGCTGGAAAAAATCGTTCTATTAATTAATGGTGTAATTAAGGTTTTGTCATTGACATGCCACTAGCTGACAGGGATGGATGGGGTACTTGGTCCTGCACCAGGCAGTCGCACATTCGATAATGAATGGCAGCTATTACCAGCACGTTTGGGTGGTGATGGGGCCACCTGCAAAGGATCGGCTTCCCCACCTCTCCTTGCTCTCTTTCCTCCCCAAGCCCTTTATCTGTTCCCAACAATTTGGCTTCCCATTTCTGACCTTATCCTTCATTTAGCATCCTCTTAATTTAACACAGCCTCTCTTCCCGTTGTGCACACACAGATTTACTAGAACCTGCTGCTCTAACTGCCTAAAATTAATGCCAGGTAATTTAACCAGAGAAAATTCCTTCCCCCCCACCATCTAATATTGTTGTTGGCAATTATTGTCACCTTTCCACATCCTTTACTTAATTCAAGCTGGGAAAAATGTTCATGTTGCGTTAATGCGCAGACAAAAAACACATGCTTTTACAGAGCTACCATGACTACCACAAGGAGCATTATTGCAGGGCAAAGGGTTCTGAGTTGTCGGTCTGCAGCCCTAAGACCGAGACAAGTTATTTTCACCCTCTTTGAAAGTGTACATGAATAGCTTGCTTCAGTACACTGTGGCAACTCAAAAGGATGCTTGGTGCTTAAGTGCATCAAGAATGTGTCTTTGATGAAATCACATTTAAAGTAATGAAAAAGTGGTGCTTTTTACATGCAGCTGTTTTCCCTTATAAGCCAACTGAAAGCTTCTAATCAACATCAGTGGTTCAGTCTTTAATTATTAAAACCAAAAGGATGGCATGTAATATTAAAACATCTTCAGGCACTCCACAGTTGTGGAGTAGGAGGATGACGGTGGTGGTGATGATGGGGGAGTGATTCTATTTCTGCGATAAGGTGATATTTTCATTTCCTATCAGGGGTGAGATTGGATGGGTTTGGAGCTATATGTTGAAGTGTCAGTGCCAGTGTCAAAAATGGCAGTTCTCGTGATTTATGAGAAGGCTAATTTTATTATTTCACTAATAAAGTCTTAAAGAGCACGCAGTCTGATTGCTCATCACCCAGATATGTTTGTATTAGTCAACACAGATGTACACAGTCACAGTCCCAGTCACACCTGTGAGATTATTTTCCACTTAACTGGAGCAGCGTGCTTGTGCAGTGTGAAAACCAGAGCACTTGGAGGAACCCCCGCACACACATGGGGAGAAGATGCAAATGGCGCGCAGTAAGAACAAGGGCTGAAATTTAAACCTGTGCTGTGAGGCGACTGTGAGCTGGAGGTGGAAAATACTGAGCCACTATGCTGCCAAATATGGCATTAAGTACAAAAGATAAAATAGTAATAGGAAAATGAATGCATTTTTACCTTAAAACATGTAGAAGTGGCACAGTACATCCTGATTAAGGCTGCCATGCTGCAATAACCTTGCAAGATTCAATGGCCAATTCAGTAAAGGTTTTAAAGGCTTTTCTGAAGTCTTCTTGGGTAGTTTTGAGCTGCTTTTTGTCACGTAGAATATAATTGTAGACACAGTATGAGTTTTATTACACAGACCAGTTGAAGTGTCTCCTGGCAGAGGAAAAAATCTGTCTGAAAAAATGTCATGTAAATGCTTGGACATGAACACATAAAAACACATTTGGAAAGAATAATTTGGCATTTCAGAAATATGCTTGTTTGCTTTCTTGCTGAAAATTAGATGAGAAGATGTAAGATTGAATAATTTGCTATCTACAAAGGACTGTTGTATTTATTTTTGTCATGTAAACTACTGTTGTTGGTCGACTTTCTTCAAAGAGAACACTTTCAGCTTGTGTGGACAAATGAAACCTCTTCAGTCCAGCTAAACGGGTATTTCAGAATTTCAATATTTCATTCTGAAATATCTCATACATGTGTTTCTGCTTTCTTCTCCATTTCTATCGGCCTTTGTGTGTGTCAAGCTCCATTTTGCTGCCTTCATTGTGGCGCCACTGTTGCCACATTATTTTGAAATTACCTGGAAACCTATTACAGCCCTTTATTATTAAATGCGGGAGCAATTTGCCTCGATGCAGATATTGTGCGGAGACAGATCTTAAACTGCTTTTCCTCTAGAGAGAAGAGACAGGGAGACACTTGTCCTATAGTAATTTAAGCTCTTATTGCCTGGCCTTGGTGAAGGTTTATCAGTCATAGAAATTAATCACTTCGTCTCTGTGCTATCAGCGGTTATGCACGGTTATTCAGCTGCATAGATCAGACCAGTCACATGCATGGCACAGTACATTTTTTTCTCCTCAGTCAGGCAGGCTTCTGCATCAGATACTGCCTGTTTGTCAACATATATCCTTATTTTTTATGATCATTCAGTCAAGGTTACCCCCTGCTTGGGATTCCTGACAAGTTAACCTGCCATGTGACCTTTCCCTGCATCTTATTCTCCTCAAGTACCCAATTCTCTCCAGTGTAATATCAACTCACTGATACCAGCTGCACAAAGGAAATTAGTCATTTCAGGAAATCAATCATCCTCATATGAATTCCTTTATCAAGTTGACCTGTTTTCCAGATGAAATATTATAGGGAAGTGATGGGACTTTTGATTCCCTGCTCAAGGGCTTAGCTATTTCCCTTTTTGAAGGTTGAACAAATTTGCTTATTTGGTTGGTTAGTTTGTTCGGCATTCACATGATGCGCAGAATTTAATTTCACCGGAGATGTTGGATCTTCTGAAAAGCTTAAACATGCATTAAAAATGGAGGGGGATGAAAACCTCAGAAAAGTAATACCACAACTTTATGAAATATATTTCAACTTGTGTGCTGCGTGTAGTAGAAATACACACAAAATTAAAGTAGGATCGTGTCAAAAATGAGTCAAACACAGGGCTAAAGCTGTTCAAATTTCAATTACCCTGTAGGAGGTAAGAGGAGGAGAGGAAAGAAGGATGAAGCGGAATGAGAAAAGAGAAGGAAGGGGGGGGTTGTCACTGAAATGCGAGAGAAGCTATATCAGTCTGATCAGTCATCCGTCCACCTCCAATCTCCTGATAAAGCAGGTACTGCAGGAGGTGAAACGATGTGTATCAAAACCTCATGAAGATCGATGGCATCCTTCTGCCAGCTTTGAGAGAGACAAAAGAGAATGAGCGCAAGAAATAAAAAAGAAAAGAAGGCTATCTAAATTGGTCAACACAAAAGTGACAACAGCGGGGAGACAGAGGAGATTGTGGGCTGTTAAAAAGTACAAGGAGGAAGAGGGTTTTTACTTCTCCGCAGCCTGTTAACACAATGTCAGGAGATGTGGTAAATAAGTCCCCGAGAAATGATAGAGGGCTATAATGAGAATTCAGTGTGATCTTGAGCCAGGTGTGTTTATGTACACAGCGCTTAAGCAAACAGCAGAGCGACAGGTGATATCAGCTTTAAGAGCTTAACAGGCTTGCAGATGTAGAGGTCATGTCTTGGTCTCACAAACACACTTGAGCTATAAGAGAACCACAATTTCCATTTTCATTCCTCCCTCTCGCCATTATTACAGGCATTTACTCAGGCATCCTTCCATTATATGCACAATAACATTAACATCAGGAGGAGGTTTGTAGAGCTGCAGTTTGAACTGTGAATGCAAGCTGACCACAAGCTGTTCAGGTCTAGGACAGACATTTTAAGAACAACCTCTAATGAAATAAAATATAGCTCTTTCAAAGCCAGTGGAGGATTAATTAAAGTACAAAATGCTATAATAAAGAAACACATGCAAATTATGTCCCTGGAAATCTCTTTAAATAAATGTAAATGAATTTATTTTTAGTGAACAGCCACTCTTATCTGACAATATTGTAATCATAAGTAAGAACAAAGAAAAACATGTTTACTCCAACATGTTAGACCATTATGTTTTTCACATGCCATAAATAGATCACAGCTGGCTTTCATCATATGGCTGCCATTGCAATCGTATCATTTGAAAACATTTACATTGCATATGAAGACAGGGGGATTATTTCTTTGCTCTCGAGAGCTAAAGAATCCTTAATACTCCACAGAGAAAAACATGAACTTGTCACATGTGGCGTCAGAGCAAATGCTGTTTTGTCTGTATAGTAGAGAGACTAATGCGCTGCAAACTGAGAAACCGCAAGCAAACACAGAAAACACAAGAGAAAGTAAACATTTGTGAACCGATGACTTTGTAAGATGCAAAATTCTTGCGAATGTCATTTTAGCCTTTGTTCATATTCAAATGCATTCACATCTTTGAGTTGTAGATTAACAGAAGATATGTATTTACTGTCACAGCGGTGCCATAGGCCTTTTTCACACATTTTGACATGTCACAGTAGAAAAAGCAGAGGTGTAAATAATCAAATGAATGATGGTTGAATTCCACTTAGCTGCTTCAGTTTCAGGGTCCTGGTGTTGTGCATGCTGGCTCGCTGTCACACCGTAATGGCTTACTAGAACACTTGAATAGAGCAGAGCCATTGTTAATGTCATCAGCAGCACCTGTGATTTTACTGCTATGACAAGTCAAAATGTCTGCTGTGAAAGAGGTTTATTGTTTCGGCTTCTCGTTTGCACAGGATAACTGTCCAAAGCTGTAAGTGGACCATCATGAAAATGTCTACTGTATCATAAGTGCTGCTTAACATGAAAAATCCTACTCACTTCATCCTGCATCAAGTAGCAGTAAGTCTTCCTCGCAGCGCTGCTTTTGCTATGAGCTTTACCTGTGCTTAGCTAAACATTTTCTCGGTCAATATCTTAATTGAACTGATATAGAAACAAACAAGTACAAATATAATACTGTAATACTGAGAAACAACGCTTCCTTTCAGTATCCAATTTCATCTTCTCTAGTCTAGACTAATGTGTAACATTTGGCAGAAAATGACTAAACACAGGCAATATAAATACACAAAGATTTAACATTTATGTAACACTGTTTATCTTTTTATCTGTCCCTCTCAAGTAAACCAATAAGTAAAATGAAAAGAGAACTGAAAGATAATAACCTTACAATGAGGTTATGGTAAGAACCTATTAATTCCAAGGCAACAAGCGATGCTTTGTCACAGTCGAGTTTCACCTTGTTTTCCAGTGAACATTAAAAGCGATATATATATATATATATATATATATATTTTTTTTTTTTTTTTTTTTGTGTGTATTTCCTATTACTAGCAGTGAAAATGAATCAGCACGGTCCCTGATGGATTTACTGAACCTTACAACAAAGACAATTATTAGTTTTTTGTTTAAAGAAGAAACCGGTGTTTCTTGTTGTGTGAGTGGCTGGATTTACACTTAGAAAGCCTTTATATTTACATGCTGTTTCAGATAAGCCACATGCAGTGAACACATAATAACAGAACTTAATATAGTGATAAATCTTCATTTATTTGTCTATTAGATAGACATGGATCACCCTCTCTATATAGGTTTGTATCATTTAATTTTGAGGGGAACAGTAGTGTCTTATAAGAATAGCAAAATATTAAGACCACATTATATTTACTTTTTCCAGTTCAGTGCTGCGACACATGTGTCATGCACCTGCTCCCTTGTTGAGGCTGAGTAATGATCTGATGTGGGAGGGGCTGCAGCTGGAGGGGAGGGGCTTGTTAACAGCCCATTAATCATACACTGAGGTGGACACAAAGGGACAGAAAACCAAACCGAGAACAAAGATTTGACGCGGTGAGTGTGTACATCGTGTGCTTTAAGTTTGCAGCACAGTCTGCAAACTTTGAGTCGTGTTCTGCTGCTGAGAACAACAAGACAACATTTTCTAAATGTGTGAAACCCATTTTGCAAACTTGTGAAAATATTTGTGAACAAATGCATTTAAAGGAAGGAGGAATGGTTGTTAATTCTTGCGGTAAATGACTGAAAACACTTGCTCTCGTTTTGGCGGCATCCTCCCACAGAATAAGGTGGCAAATTTTAATGTGTGTGTTTTAAGTACAAGGGTCTTTTGTTGTCTGAGTGGCGACTGGAGGGCCGCCAAAATTGGGCCTGCCCACTCTTCACAAAGCCAGGCACAAGTGATGTGCACACTGTTCTTTTGCTCATTTCCCTCAGCCAATAACTGAGCTTCAGTATAACTACTTTTATAGTTGCTGACTTTTTTTTTCATGGTGAATCCTGTGATCCGACAAACAGAATGTTAATTGTCTTTGCTCCAACTCTGCAGGCATGACTGACTGAAAACACTGAAAGTGGACACAGACATGCTGGTCAACCAATGCATGAGCTGCACGTTAAAGTGAATTATCAGTAGCCCTGTCCAATAATCATTATGTGTGTGACATCAGGTCCTTCCCTGATGATTTGGAGTGAACACATTTATGACTGAGAGAACAAAAATCTGTGGAAAGAATCACAGGTGATTTTAAGTGATTGTATGGATTAGCATCATCAAACAAAACCACAAAATCTAAATCAAGACAGCAAACTAGTATTGCCAAAATATATTGTAACCCTGATTTCTTGATGGGGTAGCGTTTTCCAGTGACTCTGGGCTGTGGTTAATGAGTGGGCTAGTTTCTCTTTGAATAATAATAAGACAGTATAACACCCAACTTCACTTTGTCTGGGTTCTCATCAGACTCTCAACCCCATCGTTGAACATGTTACTCTGCTTCTGTTACACTCTCAACTGTCCCCCGTAAAACAACAGCAGGTAGGAACTAAAATTACTCTGAGGCGGCACAAATAAGCGACTTAAATGTCACACATATAAATGTATAAATAATGACACTACTGCTGTATATGATTAAATAATAATTATTATTATTGGAGTGATAATAAAAACCTTAATTTTGTCCAAAATAATAATGTGGAATTATTCCTACTGAAATATGTTACTTACCACGGTGTATTGTATTGTATTGTATGTAATGCATACAGTGACTAAGGGTACAATATAATATAATCAGATGCACATTTGAGAAATTCACGATGAATTCTAACATTTAACACATTTCATGGTGTCATTTGAAAATTCTACATGTCTGCACCACAGATGCTTTGGCTGACGTGCTATTACATGCAGTATTTAGGTAATGATGGCGTGATTCCTAGTTATGACATGAAAGGAGCTCAAAATTAAATGACTCTGATATATAGATACCGTCCACAAATATGTACCAATGATTTAATAGTTAATAGGGACTTTAATATATCATGGCCTCTCATGAATTATGGAGTAATTACTTGCCCTCGGCTAAGTGATTGGAGTCGAGTGGTGAACTGGGACAATATGCACTCTTTGCATTACTGTCATGTCATCACATGACGTCTGCAGTGGTGGAAGAAATACTCAGATATTTTACTTGCTAAAAGTATCAATACCACAATGCAGAAGTATTTAAAATTTTACTTACTTACATACTTTTACTTAAGCAAAAGCACAAAAGTATTAGAATCAAAATATAGTAAAAGTACTCATTTTGTAGAATAGGATGTATATTATACTATTGGATTATGATTACTGATGCATTAATGTGTACAACACTTTAATGTTGCAGCTGGTAGAGGTGGGGCTAATTTTAATTTATTTATATATATTACTTTATATACTGCTTGCTAGCTTGTGAATTTCTCCCAGGGAATCAATGAAGTCTTATTGATATAATAATATCAGAACGTAGTTGTTGATTATATTTTGTAGCATTAATCTCAATTTGGAAAGTAACTAAAGGTACTAATAAATGTAGTGGAGTAAAAAATATAATATTTGCCTCTGAGTTGTAGTAGAGTAGAAGTATAAAGTAGCAGAGAATGGAAATACTCAAGTAAAGTACCTCAAAAAAGTACAGCACTTAAGTAAATGTACTTTATGGTATTATGCAGTGATGGAAGATGTACTCAGATCTTAGTAAAAGTACAAAGGTATTAGCATCAAAGCCTACTTAAAGCACCATAAGTAAACGTACTCGTCATGCAGTATGGCCACTATATTATTGATGCATTAATGTGTACATCACATTAATGTTGCAGCTGGTAAAGGTGGCGGGGTAGCTTGTGATTCTGTTAACCTATAATAATACATTTATTTGTTGATTATATTTTAGATTATTAATCTGAATCTGCAAAGTAACTAGTAACTAAAGTTATCAAATAAATGTAGTGGAGTACAATATTTGCATCTGAATTGTAGAGGTGTAGAAGTATAAAGGACCAGAAAATTAATACTGAAGTACAAGTACCTCTAAACTGTCCTTGAGTACAGCACAGTAAATGTACTTCCACCACTGTTATTATGTGATGTAAATTTGAGTTTGAATTAAAAAGAATCTTCCTGGGTAGGAACACGTTTGCCTGGGCAGGCTGCCCAGGTAAGGCCTATGTATTGGAAACACTGATCTGGCATACACAAGCTGTTTGGGAAGTTTCCAAGGCACCTCGCAAACTCGCTCTTCACGCCTTCCCTCTGCTGCTGTGAATGCCACATCCAAAGTGTTCTCCAAACACAACTAGAGAGAGTTGGGGCAGTGATGTTGGTCGTGTAGAACAACTGATTGGGCCTTTAATGGCCGTTCCACAAAAACTGCCCCTACCTATAGAGTAAGTCTGTTAACCCACTTCTCATGCGTTCAGATTCCCAATAGGACTGTACTATATGTAATCAACCATGTCTCCTAGAAAGTGTGTTTATATACTACTAATTTGCAACAGCAAACATGTATTGAAAGAAATTTTATGAACATGATTAGAAAAATTGTGCATACAGAATAATACTTGTTTCCAACGTTTCTGGCTATATTGCCTTCATCAGGATGATGTCTGAGGTTGTTTCCAGTTTCTAATGGGTTAACAAATGGGTCAGGATGAGTATTTGCTAAAGAAGGTTGTAATACTACATGTTTTGTATTTCTGATAATTGATATTTCTATTGGAAATTTTTGTATCCACTTGAGTAAATATGGTATTTTGTAAATAGTACTTTTAACAAAGGATGATGATATTGTTTTGTATACTTGGTATCTATGGTGATCTATAGGTCACATGACTGATCAATGAACTGTGTATAAGGGAACCAGAAACAGCCTCAGACACCAGCCTGATGAAGCCAAAAACGAGGTGTACTGGAGAAGAGTTGTGCAACATACTGAACATATCTGCAAGATGTTCACTGACAATGTATTTTATTTGTTTTCCACAATATCTGCTCTTAGCAACTAAAGCATGATTAATGTTTCCGTGGTTATGTTTAGTCAACTCACACCACTTGGTTAGGGAAAGATCATCGTCTTGGTCATCCACCCAGGCCGCCTCCCTTGCAACTTGCATGCGGTACAAGAACATAGCATTTTAGGGACTGTAAAAAAACACATTGCCGATGAACATAATCCATGCAGCGATTCTGTTTCCTTCCAAATGTATTTAAACCATTCAGTAGTGTTTACATTTTTAGGAGACAGGATTGGTTAGAATTTAGTTTCTCTTTATCTGGGATGGAAATCTCTCTCTCTTAAAAGTGCTATTACGATTTTAATTCAAACCAACAAAGTGGTTGTTGGTGTGATTATGATGATTATTTAATCCAACACAGTTTACAAAAATGTTCTTATAATCATTCTTAGAATTCCCCTCTTCATCTGATCACCACACATAAACCCAAGTCTACCACTGTAAGGCCGGATATCGCTGCAGTCTTAAACCTGTTGTGTAGCAGGGAGATGAGAGGGGGGGGGTTTGTCTGCTCAATATTGCAGCAGACCAGTCAGCCACAACACGGGTCGGTGTGCAAACACTTTCTGTAATAAGAAATTTGTATCTAAGTATACCTCTGCCTTTTCCAACAACAGTCTAATTTCATGGTGTGTCGTGTTTATTCTCTCAAGATGTTTGACCCCTTATGGAACGATTCAAATTTAATTTGTGGCAGAAAGATCCAAAACACCACAGACACCGAGTCACAGAGCTAAGCCTCCCATACATGGAAAAACACTGTGGGGGCACAGGGGTGTGATTTGTTGGAAAAGCGGTTTATTTGTAAGGGGATTTGTGCTGATCTGCACAGAAACACAAACAATGGAGAGGCTATTACAAACCTTAGTACAATAATATGTTTTTAATTACAGTATTTGGTCCCTCAGATATATACACTATTTAATGGGAATTCATAAGAACAACTTGGCTTTACAATGTGTTGTATTTGATCACCTCATTTTCCATGCTTGCATGTTCCTGAGTGAGGCATTAACACTGGCTTAAAGTTATAGTACTAACAGTTCAAACACATCGGTGGGAGGCACTGACCAGTGTTTTCCCTGAAGTTTCATAAAAGTGGATGAAGGATGTCTGAGATATAAAACTGTACATGGACCATGAACCAGCAAACAATGCAATGACCCTTGGGCTACTCACTGTAATTCTGATAATGCCAGGACTCGGTGGTATGATCCATCATGCTGGGTTACAGCGGTGAGACCATGTATTTCCTGTATATTGTTAAAACCAATACAGTGTACAATAAAATAAAATAAATCAACAGAGTGTGCAAAAATTATTCTCACAATTACACTGTCTTGCTTCATCTGACCACCACAAATAAACCCAAATCCAACACAGTTGATGTATCTCTGCAGTCTGTTGTGTAGGGAGATGAGAGGGGGGATCTGGGGGATGTTTGGCTCCTCATTATTGTCAGCAATCTGGGTTATCTCTCTGACCTCTTTATGCTGTATAGCAACTGTCATTAACATGTCCTAGGTGATTACTTTGTGATTGGATAGTGCAAAAAGACATAAAATCCAGAAGGAAATGCTTCCAAGGAGGCATTAAAGACCTGATTACCTAAGCAACCTCTGGGAGTTCATTATGATACAGTCTAATACAGGAAACGGCCTCAAAAATGACCATAGAGTTGAATCAACACTTGACCCTCGTGCACAAAAATGAACATTGTCAGCTTCACAAAGGTATCATTTATCAAGGGACTTTTGTAACGGTCTGTGTTAAGGGCAACACATGCCAAGATACCATGATACACCACTGTCATATTTCCCAGTGCATCAGGTTTCCAGAAAAGCAGTAATTTATTACATTCACTAGCCAGATTGTAGAGGTGAAATTATTACTCCATTAATCAATTAGTCAATCAACACACAATTAATCTGCAACTATTCTAATATTTGATTAATCATGGAAAACAATGCCAAACATTCTCTGGTTTAAGCTCCTCAGATGTGAGGATTTGCTGCTGTTCTTTGTCATATATCAGTGTAGACTGAATATCTTTGGGTTTGGGAATGACAAAACAAGGGATCTGAAGAAACCACCTTGGAATTTTGGGATAATTTAATGGGAATTTTTCCCCATTTTCTTCCATTTTAGAGACAAAATGATTAATCGATAATGGAAATAATCATTAGTTGCAGTCCTACTGTAGTAGCCACTGTACTTTGACTACTTATCCTGCATGTATTGCACGTCTGGTGTGTACAACAGGCATCAAATGAACTTCATATTCCACAGATGTTGCTTCTGTGTATAGGAATATGTGGGATGAACCCTGAACTACAACTAAACTATGAGGAGAATACACTGTGGTGGAGGCAAGACAAGGCAACTTTATTTGTATATCACATTTCATACACCAGGGCAATTGAATGTGCTTTGCAGGGTAATAAAAATACAGCAAGGAGGGCAGTGTCATGTGTCAAGCTAACACTAACATGTAGTTCCTACCTCTGGCTGAGCACCAACATTTCATCACAATTAAAGGGATCTACTGTACTGAACTCGCATTCTGCTTTATCCAGAGGAAGATGCCCTGTACTCTCTTTACACTGTCACACTGTAATATCAGTTTTAAAACCCCTGCCCTGCAAATAAAGCATCTCTGGAACAACATATTTCATGAGAATATCTTCAGCTGTCACATGTGCCTTCTGATCTCGAGGAGGAAATGGCTGAATATACTTAGGGTAAATGGGACTGACAATAAAATGTAAATTATATCCACCAATTATCCGCTATTTTTACCAAGCACATTACAGCATTCATGTCCCACATACACTCAAAGCTCGAGATGTGATATGTAGAGCACAGGGCTTAGGGTTTACTATCACAGTGTCTTATATAGATAATCAGGAACTTTTTCAAGAAAAAACACACTTACCCCGTGCTACTCTGAATTGAGGATGCATGCATTATTTACATTAATTGACTATCTGACAAGTCACAATGCAAGACAGCTGAACAGGCCACAGTAATCAGTTCCTTATTGAGGTGAGTGAATAGTTTTAACAGTTCTGTCAGGAACACTTGTGTCATTTATTGCGGATCGTTTAGCTGTTGGCAGCACAGACACAAACAGGAAGTAAGCCATATCAATGCTGCAATTCTCCAATCATGATCAGATTTGCTCAGTAGACAAATAGACAGGTCGTCATTGTTCCTGTTTGCAGTGCGCTCTGCTTGATGGGCTTCTGCCTGGCCCCCTGCAATTGCTGCTTGCATCAATATCTCCTGTTTAATGTGTCTAACAGACTGGGGATATACAGGTCAACTGAAGCAGAATTTAAACTTTAAACTCCTGTATCTGGCTAACTTTGATATTAGGCTGGAGTTGCTACAGCCAAAGAGAAAAAAACTGATTGTATCCAAAGCTATAATATCAAATCCACTGTTTAAATATGCCTTGACCTACAAGATCAAGTTTTTCTTTTAGGTCCCTCAACCATTTTTGTGCACTTCAGTAGCTTTTATGTTAGTAGGCTACTCCTCAGAATAAAGTGAACAAAGTCAAGTGTTTCAAGGCTATAATTTAACTGTTGTTTTTGAGGAGCAGCTGTGAAATGAGTTCCAGACCAGTTGGAAAATGACTCCTTGCCTAATGTGATGGCATTATTTATAAGGGACACGTGTTGGTTAGTGCACAGCTTGGCAGAATTAACCACATGCCCTAACTTAGTGTGGTTAAGTCCCTACACTCTGTAGAAATCGGAGCAAACTGGGATTGCTACTGATTAAACCTACAGAACACAGTAATTATCAATACAATTATGTAAAGCATCTTTAAAGGGGTGGGATGGAAACAAACACCCTCTGAGACACATTTATTCACACTGAGTGCTAGACACTACAACAGGGGAAAGAAAAAGTGCACACCCACCAACTCTTTCCTGCATCTCTGCTTCGCTTCATCACTTTTAATTGACAGTGCATATTTTTCTGGTAGGAGATTTCATTACGGAGTTACTATTATAGCATTATTACATCGAATGCAACACTCATTTGTACTTAGCAAGAAATACTCCCCTTTATCTCTTCAGGCCAACTGAAATGGGAACATATTGATTCCCTCTGCCACGAAGTGGCAGTGTGCCTGTATATCAGGCATTCTGTACATCTTTACTGGCCTTGAAAATTGTATAGCTGTGTTCTTGATTATGACACAACAGGGTACAGCTTTCTAAAGATGTCTACTGGGCTTACAACACACACTTTTTTAAAAACTAACTGCATGTACCACGCAATAAAGCATGTCATTATGCACTACAAAAAATGATGGCGCTATGATGTCCAAAATTCCAATTTTGAGCTGAATCCTCTCTGTCAACCTGATTATTACATTTTCCTTGCAACAATTGCTCCATATATTTGTGGTTTTACTGTAATGTGAAGCACACATTTTGCATAAAGAACATGTTGCAGTGGACAGTTGACAAGTACAGTCATTCCTCATTCCTCAAAAAGTAGAGGGGTGCATATAACCAGAACTACTGTATATCAATTACATGTATGTTAGAGGGAGGGGAGAGGTAGGTGTGTGCTTTGAAATCTTGAGGTAATTACTTTTTCATGTTGTGGTGTTATAACCTGTCATGATAATATAATTAATTGGGCATTTGTCATTAATGTACACATAGTACATTAACATTTGAATGAAGGACCTGGGTGAGTCCAGCAAGTTCAGTATTGATTTGACAATATTCAGAATCAATCACATACTGCATGTCCACATATGTACATGTTTGTGTATGTGTCTTTTAAGTGTCAAAGCAGAAATTCTACCATTAATTACAAGGAATTCAGTCAGTGACACACTTATTAAAAAGCAAAAAGCAATGTGTTAAACGTTGGGAGCAAAACATAAATATAGGAAATACTGTACAGAACTATCCAGAGTCATTCCAACACTGACTGTCTGACCAAACTGAGAAACATACTGGAGAACCCACATACCACTCTGACAGGACAAGAAACTTCGGCATCAAGCAAAACACCAAAAACTAAACTTTTCAGTCATAATGCAATACCCACTTCCTGGTGGAAACTCAGATATACAGTACACAGAGGGAGCTGTGATATTTCATATTTCAAAATGCACTTTTTCAGGTTGTCCTCCTTAGCACCCGCATTGCTTTCTTCTCTTTGAGAACCACAATAAGAGAACAATCAGAAGAAAACTAATCATTCAGATTTTTCTTGTTCTGCAGAGCTACAAAAGTGTTAACTATGAGATTTAAGGAAATATTGACAACCAGACAGACAATCCTCTGTTTTTGTTTTTTGCTTGAATTGATTGAGCCTTTTTTATTTTTATCATGGTTGTTTACACTTGCATGCCTAGAAATAGACATACCTCATAAAGAAATGCAGGTTGGAGAAACACTGCAGCAGACTGGCAGAAAACCAGCAGAGTGATATCCAACTGAAGGAACAGGTCATGTAATTCACTGCTTATGAGTTTATCATGGACATTTCACAGGAAGAACATTTTGCTGATGTTGGTATGTGTAAACCATAGATTGTAATAGACAATGTGATCCTCATTTAGTGGGGAGAGGAAACTCATTAGGAAACAATTACAGTCACACATTCCTTTGAATCCCCACAGAGTAGATTGTCCCAGGTTGCAGAATAAAAACTGGAATAGAGGAAAGTGAAATGCATCCCTCCGCACCTGTGATTCCTCTTCCAGACGTCTCCGCCAGCTGCAGCCCCTTAAAGGCCGGAGGTAATAGTTAAATTTAAGTATCTATTATGGATTAAATAGCAAATGGTTTTCAGTGAAAGGTACCTTGTTTAGCCTGTTGCCACCGCGACCCAGACTTAGATGAGAGGCTGAAAATGGATGGATGGATGGTTGGGATATTCAGAGCTCTTTTCTGGAAACGGAGAAGAGCCATGTTCAGACCTAATGGGGTCACTAGAACTGAAAATACTATTCATGTTGCCACTTACCTCCAAACATGTGGTTATCTATGTGGTTCATGCTTTTGCAGGATATGACAACCACTGGTACATATATACTGTAAGTGTTTCATGAAGATTGCGAGTCCTTACAATTGACTTCTATTTATGGATGAATGAGATGTTAGAGATGAGAAACATCCCTATTTTACAAACAACTCTCAGGGAAAAGAACCAACAGTGTATATATCAACCTACTGTATGGAAAGAGCATAAAGTGACTTAAAGTGCCCTAGAAGTGGTCAGTCACGTGGCGTTGTTTGCTGTATTCACCGTGCAAACATGATTATTGGCAGTCCCCGCATCAGACATCACACCATACAAAATGAATGACAACAACACATGACACTATTTTCTCAGCTGAATCTGTGCTTTTGGAGATGTAGCCATGGGGAGAGTGACATTTTCTATTCTGCGTCTCATTTGCTAAACATAAATTGTATGTTGTCATCTGATAATACCTTATCACTCTGGGCAGTGATTTGAATGCTAAAAGCTTGTGTTGCCTGTAAAATGATGTGTGGAGTCACCCTGGCATTTCCTCAAAAAAAAAAAAGAAAAAGAAAGGGAAATTACAGGTATGCGTTCACATTCAACATGACACCAAAAAAACAACTATTTACTGCAACTTAAACTCAATTGTCCGACAAGGTGAATTCATTTCTGATTATATAGATTTCTGAAAAATGATGTTTGTTATACGTAATATAATACTTAATTTCCTAAAATATCAAATATCTCATCCAACTCATGGCTGTATAAGGATTTCAGTACTACTGTAAAAGAATAGAGTAGAATGGAATAGAAAAAATGGCAAAAGCAAGTTTTATCTTGTTGAAATAATGAGCGTGGTTATCACATATACATGGTTGTACGATAGATGGAGTTGGTCATATAAGGCTAGAAAAGTTTACCAAATTGGCATTAAATTAAGGTATAGTTGCCACACATATTATTTAGCGCCAACTCGGATATATCAGCGCTTTCTTAAAGATACAAAATGCCCTGCTGTAATTACCATCTGAAAGGTATTTACAAGTTAGAAACTGGTAAATAACTTATACGTGATGTGAATGCAGTATTATGAACATGAGGAGACTCAGGGTCAGGGACATTGCTGACGAGCCTCATTCACTTAAGTTCAAGAGACGCTCTCTCATTTTCATTTGTTTCTTTTTCTGTTTTCCCACCAGTGTCCATACCCAACACCAGAATTCATTTTTGTAATTACAGGACAAAATCGATGGCACCTCATTCTGAGAGAGAATGAGTCACTCTCTGTTGTAGACCAATGATTAAAACTGATACGTGGGCGTATTTTACATAAAAGTGTAGCTGCAGCAATGACTGCACACCTACAGGGTGATCTTAGTATTTTGACAGTGTAACTCAGTGTAATTCAGCAGAGAGGTCTATCTCTTCTTTCTCTCTATATCTTTGTTGGATGTGATTAAACACATTTGGTAGAAGACCCAGTTCATTCCACGTGTTTGGTGTTACCCAGACTGCACAAGGGGCTTGACCTTTTTACTGTAATATTTTTCCTCATAACACAGATTCTCTAACAATGACAATCTCCAACAATTATGTTTTTTAAAATCTGTTTTGATGCATCCAATAGAAAAATATAGTATGTTACATGTTACATACACTTTGTCTGAATACACGCCTGAAAAGGGTAATATTTACAATGGTTATTATTAAATTATGGTAAAGTACATTATTCCTTAGCTATTCTGTTACATACTGTATGTACATGCTTTAATATAACTCAAAGACAAAGAGGAACACTTCACATGCTCTGCTTATAAAGAGGGAAAACAAGCATAAAACACTGAAATAATGTGTTTTATAATTTGGATATGGTGGCTCAGTGGATGGTGGTAGCATTGCACAAGGATCTCAGACTGGAAGCCTGATTATTTGAATAATATCTAAGTAGCATTTGAACAAATGTTCCGCAGGATTCTTTGACTTTCCTAATTGTGTGCAGTGCAGCCCGTTCTCATTTATTTAATCCATACTTGTGAAAAAAGTATTTGATCACAAAATGATGGAAAACTAGTACGACTTAACGGCCTTATATCTGAATCTTTGTTACTTTTTTTTTGCAGCAGAGAATCAGTAAAATAGTCCAGTATCTGTGAAAATGACTAATTAGCCACATCCTCGTTGTAAATGTTTAGCTGCTTGGCTAATGCATGACAAAACTGCCATGTAGAAGTCTGACCTTTCGGATGACACATTAGAGTCTCGGTATATATGTAGACATTTTCTTGCCGTCTTCCCTCTTGTCACAAGCTGTCTTCACTGCCAGAGTCATAATTACTACCAGAAATAAATGAGTTAAATGTGCACTACATTCACAGGTTGATCCAGACATTTTTAAAAAGATATGGTCACTTCAAGTCTGTAGCTGCACATCCAGCACTATATGAAATCATTAAGCATCTCACACTTGACTGGAGCCTGTTTTAGAAATTTCACAGCCTGGTAAAACATGTGTGATAACGCACCTCTGAGGAAATAGTATCTAATTGCTTGTCAGTTATAAAAATAGCAATCTTATGGGCAGTGATAAACAAACTCTTCAAAGCTGTGACATGTGGGGTCTTGCATTTATATATACGCCAACCAGTTATTATGTACAAATTCAGAACAAAGAGAAATGGCAAAAAGGAGAGAGATACTGTAAAAAGAAATAGTGATTAAACCAATTAGAAGTACCTGAGAAATACATGTATTTTAAAGTTTCTGATGAGCTGTTATAAAGATGAACTTTAAGTACATGTATTCCCTGTCAAAAATATGCAACTCAGTTTGACAGGATCTGAAAAAGTACTGGTGCTGGAGTGCATGTCAAGTATCTTATAACTTGCACAAGGTCAAATCAGCCCGTGCACCGAGCAGAAAAGGATCTTGCTCGACTTTCTTTCCCTGGTTCGCAGCAGTCTTTGACCAGGATCCATTTCAACCACTACAGGCATGCTTCTGGCTTTCACATCAGTAAGAAAAGAGAACGGGAGGGATTGTTTGACCTTTTTCGGTGCACAGTCTGGAAAGTGATATGTGATTCAAATGTGTCAGGAAGAAGGAAAAAAGATGAGGGGAGACGGAATGCAAAAGGAGAGAGCAAATTACAGTCCGAGGGAAGATATGAAGACAGAAGAAGCATTTCTTATAAGGGAGATCTTGCACTTTGGGCATCTTAAGACTCTAATCCACCCAGGATATCTTCTTTGATCAAACAACATGTCAATCAATGTTCAAAAGATTATTATGAATTGCATTACACCTCTCAAATGCCAACTGGCAGGCAGTAAAGGATGTGCAGCAACCATGGGTTGTCTATGCGGTCGCCATATGGTGAATCAAAAAATTACCTTGAGCAAGCATTTACATTTTAACTCATAAGCCCCACAGCTATATAGTCCTGTCCCTGAACATATCAAAGTACCTTGTTACTACCTTGCTAAGTGATATAACATCAGATCCTCAAGTGAATTCAAAGTTTTGATTTCACTGAAATCCCGTTCAAAGAAAATGAAAAACATTTCCTATCCAAATTTTCACTCCCATGTATCTAAACTTTTAAGCTGGAGATGCCTGATTAGAAGCTCTGATTAGTATTCAGGGTCCACAGCATGTGTGATGCCAATTATCCACTGGGTCATTACCACTCTTGAGAGAAGCCGCGCTGGCAAAAGGGTTTTAAGGGAAAAGGCCTAAATTTTCATCAGCAGTTGCAGTGACTCTTTTGTGGTATTGACAAGGAACAAATGAAACCAATGCACTCAGTGGGATGAAGAAAGAGTGAGCTAAGCCATAGGAATAGAAAATGGCTACTTTCTATTTATACATTGCCAAAACATTATAGGTAGGCGATGAAAGAAAGAGAGTCTCTCTGTTAGAATTTTATAAATGTATAACTAAAGTAAACAACTGTTTCCGCAGGAGCGTTTTGGTCATGAGTAGAACAACTCAAAAGATTTTATTATTGCACAAGTCCAATTTTAAATGCTAATGCTTGCTTAGCTGGCAGGTGGTGCAGTATCACAAGCAGCAGGATTCAGTTCATGTGATAATAGCCCCACTGATGTTTTTCTCTGTGAGTCAGCTGATGACAGGAACTGAGGTGGGAGGTAAAGGGGTAAAAATAAGTATTCATTACAGTTATTATTTCTTTGAAGAGGACATACACCGTGTTATTTAATCATTTTTTAGATATTACAAAGGATTTGGATAATTAGAGTTCTTCTGGCTGAATTGCTTTGCATTATTTTGAACCTGCAGACACAGCGGAAAGAGACAGCACTGAAATTCAAACAGCTGTCACTCTAAAATGGCCTCTGCTTTATGAATGTTTCTCACACAGGAGAGTTTTTTTTCTCACCTGCACTACTGAGGGCCATGACAGAGAATAATCCCACTTATGTTAAAGCTTAAACTAGTGCATCGTCAGACACAAACTTTTTAAAATGTAATTTCTGGAGCTCGTTCTTCTCCTGACCAAAATGAGCCATTTTAAAGAACTCCATTACCGCTGTAAACAATATTCTCAGCAAGAATATCCTCATAGTGAGAACAATTTTCTTGAATGTTGTTATTAAAACATAATGTTCCAGAAACAACAATATTCTCTCTGTGATGTTCTTGGAAGGTTACATAATGTTAGCAAATAACATCTTTAGGTAAAAACTTTCAAATTAAAATGTTAGGCGTTGATAACTGTTCCACATTGGCTTCAGTTTTCAGCTATGTTTGCTGAATCTTGGCTGAGTATCAACACTAAAGTTGTGACACCAACTCTTTAAATTTTCCAGCACCAGCTCCCTCAGACCTTGTTTCAAGTTAGAAAATACATAAATTACCTGTTTGACCTTGTGCTTTAATGGACACGAAAGATAAACATATTTGTTCCTTGTATTATTCATGAAGCCAATTCAACAGCGTGAACAAGTCAATAAGTCAGTGTGAGAATCAAACCAAGGTGAATAGTGTGATTGACTGCGCAAGGTATATGGGGAATCATAAGGCCTTAGGTTTGGACGCTTCCCTTAGGCTCTCTCTTCGATGTGAGATTGTAGGAGGTACACCACAAGACCTAGAGCATATATTAGCATACTACATTATTCATCACTTGTCAGTAACTTGACTGGCAGAAACATTAGCTGCAGCCAGTTCAAAACAGACTAAATAAGGAGATAACAAACCTGAGAGACAGGGTAAATTTGGAATTAGGAGCTGTGCAGTTGCTGTATTTGCTGATTTAAGCCCCTTCTGGTGTCTGAGTCAAGGTCATATGACACATAATCCAGCAGAAAACAATTATAGTAATAATAAGAATAGAGACTGCTGTGTTTGTGGAGTTCAACTTATCTTTAAGGTGCTACAAATAAGATTGTACTGACCCCTGACACAAAATGACCATAATACACCTGTGGAGGTTTGATAGAGTTGGTGATCAATACCAGTGTCTTAACACTTACTTCACAAGAAGTGGGGATTTCTGGCTTTCAAAGTGTACTTTCTGCCCAATACTCCCAATCACTGCACAATCGCCCCTGTGCTAACACACACAAACACATTAGAGACCTGACAATGTTGTGCATTTCTATTAAATCAACACATACACATAATTCTTGCTTTGCAGAAAACCCAAGACACACACACATGCACACAGTCCCAGTGAGCAAGTAAAAGCAAGCGATGAGTTCCTAATGACTCCAGCTGGCCAGCAGAGCAAGAAAGTGTTTCACCACTGTAGGCCATTAAGTTGTCACTTTTTCCTCCACATCAGGGTGTCAGACTTTAAACTGAAGTGACAGATCACTTGTTTAGCTGCTCTCTCCCAGCAAAGGACACTGACGGCTGGATCCAGAGGCAGAAAGGTCAGGCCACCAGGTTGGTTGTGCTAATGGACTGCTGACCAGGCAATAAGCCAGCCTCTCAGGAGACATTTGCAGCCTAGTTCTCACCTCAACAGTGTGGCGCCCATGTCCTTTGCATCACTCCCATCGCCACTTGCCAACACCGGGGCTTATTCTCACGTTTCCCTCTCTCTTCATTCACACTTTGCTTCTTACTGAGTCACTCATTGTGTCATTTATTCTGTGCTCACTTCTCATGGTTGTCGAAGAGCATGAACCGAAGTCTTGGTTCAGAAATGTGTAGTTGGTTGTTTTCTGAAGCTATAAAGCTCACAGCACAGTTCAGGCATTTGTGTAAGAGCACCTCAAGATGGCAGTGTTCACCATGGCAGGCTACTCAGCCTTTGAGCTCAACAGCTTGCCTTTCTCAGAAGCAGCAGGAGGAGAGCTGTGGATGAAATTGAGGGTTATCTACTGCATTGAAATTAAGTAATGATTGGATGGCAGTAGGTATTAAATGATGTTTGGATCTGTATGGCTGACTCTGATTTCCATTTTATTACATCTGCTGTTTTCTAGTTACCTCGTGTCACTTCTGACGCCTCATTTTGGGGTTACTCGGCTCAGTTACGCAGTTCAGCCTCCTCTCGTTGCTTTGAAACTTGTCAGGTGAGATCATCACAGCTCTAGCACGAGGCAGCAAACTTAAAAAGAAATGCAATTCACCCATTACGCAAAGAGCTCGCACCACATGCTGCTGCTGTATAGCTTTGATGACAGGGATAACTGTCAAGGTTATTTCTTACGGACAAATGCTGATGACTGGCTGCAGGGTGCCAAGTGTGGCGGGCAGAGCGTGAATATGCACCCCGTGCAAACATGCTCAGACAACGGCTTCTCTGTCTGGAGTGCAATTATTAGTGACTCTCACACAAGGCTTGTATTGTATATGCCTCTGTTTAATCTTGGCAAGTCATATCCATCGGAAATCGTTGCAGTGCATCTTTTTTTAATGTGCTTCAGTCTTGTGGCGTTTTATGTCCACACCAATTAGTGTAGCCTACCTGACAACAGCCTAACAGGTTGGCTTATGCGTTTGATGCGTCCCTTTAGAGCCAATGACTGCTATCTGCCTTTATATAATCATCCACAGTGTAAAAGCTAAAGGACAGACGCTGTTTTTTTTCTACATTCTCATCAGCAGCACTAGCAGCTTCATCATCATCATCGTCGTCATCATCATCATCCCCCTCCAGCCTCGGGGTTTTGGTTAAGCGTCTCTGCAGCCTGCAGCATCTTCACGGAGCATCTCACCGCGGACAACCCTCCGGTCTGCGTTAAGTGACGTGACTTCGGACCAATCGTGTTGCTGCTCGGGTTGTCGACGCCACTGAAAGAGAGGGGCGGTGTCCAATGACGAGGGTCGGCGGGGTGGGGGGCGTCGGTGTGGTGTACTTCACCACCCCTCCTATGGGTTTACACAGAGTTAGTGCAAGATATTCTGCTCTGGGAGTGAGAGTGCAAGGATAAACTGCACATACACGCTGCGCATCGGTGTCACACTGAACAGCCTTTATATTGAGGTTGGCGTTTCCAAGTGGGATCGACTCTGAGATTTCTCTTTTTCTTTCTTTCTTTTTTTTTGTATAAATACCTTCATGATCTTCTTTTAACCTTGTGTCTGCGTCGGCTGATTATTGATGGAGCTCCGTGAACTTGAAACATGACGGGACACGAGTGTTCACCTCGTCTGCGCCTTCACCTTAACAGGTAGCCGGAGGGGGGGAAAAACGCCGGTTTTCACGGGACGTGTACGGGAGATGAGCATTGATTTCGGGACCCGTTCTAATGGAAGACACCACAAACCACTGACCACCTGGCTGTGTCTGCTGGAGAGCGACGCTGATCACCGCAATCACCGCAGGTCGCACAATTAGATCCTGTCCATTCCTGAAGTTAAATGGGGGAAACGGAACTGCGACATATGCAGCCTCTAATTTACCTCAGTTTGTGCGACCAGCTGCTTTTACCTAAAACCTGTTCTTGAGTCTGATTACTCCTGCGGGGCGATTATTTTTTCCCTCTTTCCTGGACCCAAAGCTAGATCTGACTGAGAAGGATATCTTTACCCGAATAAGCTCGCAGGCACACTGGATGAGAAGACTATGAGCTGACACACTCCGGGTTTTCTCCTGCGCTGTAACGGATTTGGGTATGTACGATAAGAATTGGGTCTCAGTTGCCCACTAAGAATTCAACATCTGACTGAGCTTATTTTGTAGGCTTTCATTCATGCGTATTCATTCGATTAGGAGCCCACACACAGCGCTTTAATTTTGGCAATTTAAGTGTAAAAATTAATAAGACTGTGTAATGTGTTGTGAAGTTTTGTGGCCATGGGGGTTTGAGGCGCTGAAAATTCTTAGTGATCATAAAATGTGGAGCATTTAGAAAAGGAGCAACAGACATGAATGGCTGCCTAAATGGTTGCTGCAGTGTTTTTGTAGATTTTTTTCTTCTTCTATGAATTGTTGATTAAGGCCTCTGGGCAGTTTTAGTAGTGATTTAAAAAAATGGCCAAAACAGCTGACTGTGAGGAGGGTGGGGGATGTTTGTTTAATTAATTTAATTACTGTGCACAGCAAAGTTATTCCGCTGAAGAGAAACTCTGTCATGTATTCATAGGTTTGTCCGAGGAAGATTCCTGCCATCACATGCAAGGAGTCACTGCCTGTAACAACGTTGCATAGAAAGAAACGTTTGAGTTGTGAGGGCTGGAAACACATTCACGCTGTCATGGATCTAAAAGACTATTACCTGTTGGGTGCCCTGCTTGCCTGCATATGGCTAGATCCTTCAATAGCCCAAGAGCTAATCTACCCCATCAGAGAGGAGTTGCAAGAAAATGTCCTCATTGGAAACATACCAAAGGACCTAAACATTTCTCATACAAATGCTGCCACTGGAGCAAGTGCTAATCTAGTGTACCGGCTCGTCTCCAAAGCAGGAGATAACCCACTGGTCCGCGTTCTGAGCAGCACTGGCGAGATATTCACAACATCAAACCGAATCGACAGAGAGAAGTTATGCCCCGGTCCCTCCTTTGAGGACAGCGAGTGCTCCTTTGAAATTGAAGTGGTCATCCTGCCTAATGATTATTTCAGGCTGATTAAAATCAAAATAATTGTCAAAGACACAAATGATAATGCCCCCATGTTCCCGTCCCCTGTGATCAACATCTCCATCCCAGAGAACACGCTCATTAACAGCCGCTTTGCTATTCCTTCTGCCACTGACCCGGACACTGGCCCCAACAGTGTCCACAAATACGAGCTGATCAACGGGCAAAGTGCCTTCGGCTTAGACATAGTAGAAACGCCTGAGGGGGAGAAGTGGCCCCAGCTCATCGTGCAGCAGAATCTGGACAGAGAGCAGAAGGATACATATGTGATGAAGATCAAAGTGGAGGATGGTGGCAGTCCCCAGAAATCCAGCACTGCCATTCTCCAAGTTACAGTAACAGATGTCAATGATAATAGACCAGTGTTTAAAGAGGGCCAGATAGAGGTGCATATACCAGAGAACTCCCCTATTGGCACGTCTGTTGTGCAGCTTCAGGCCACAGATGCAGACATAGGGGGAAATGCAGAGATACGTTATGTCTTTGGGACTCAGGTGTCTCCTGCTACTAAAAGACTCTTTGCATTAAATACAACATCTGGCCTAATTACAGTGCAGAGGCCTCTGGACAGAGAGGAGACTGCTATTCATAAGCTCTCTGTTCTAGCTAGTGATGGCAGCTCTAGCCCTGCCAGAGCTACTGTTAACATAAATGTGACTGATGTTAATGACAATCCACCTAATATTGACCTGAGATACATAATCAGTCCCATTAATGGCACTGTTTTCCTCTCGGAGAAGGATCCCATCAATACCAAGATAGCTCTCATCACGGTGTCAGACAAAGACACTGACATCAACGGCAAGGTCATTTGCTTCATAGAGAAGGATGTGCCCTTCCATCTCAAAGCCGTATATGACAACCAGTATCTGTTAGAGACATCTGCGCTGCTTGACTATGAAGGGACCAAGGAATACAACTTTAAAATTGTAGCTTCTGACTCTGGAAAGCCAAGCTTGAATCAGACCGCCTTGGTAAGAGTGAGGCTGGAGGATGAGAATGACAACCCGCCTATTTTTACTCAGCCAGTTATTGAGCTGACTGTTACGGAAAACAACAAACGCGACCTGTTCCTCACCACTCTCAGCGCCACAGATGAAGACAGTGGGAAAAACGCAGAGATCGTTTATCAGCTGGGACCAAATGCATCATTCTTCGATCTCGACCGCAAAACAGGGGTCCTGACTGCATCCAGGGTTTTTGACCGGGAGGATCAGGATAGGTTTCTCTTCACTGTAACGGCAAGAGATAACGGGACACCTCCTCTGCAAACGCAGGCAGCTGTTATTGTAACTGTGCAGGATGAAAATGATAACAACCCTAAGTTCACACATAACCACTTTCAGTTCTTTGTGTCTGAGAATCTTCCTAAATACAGCACCGTGGGAGTGATAACTGTGACAGATTCTGATGCTGGAGAAAATGCCGCTGTTTCTCTTTCCATACTGAATGACAATGAGAACTTTATACTGGATCCTTACTCTGGGGTGATAAAATCCAATGTGTCATTTGATAGGGAGCAACAGAGCTCCTACACTTTTGATGTCAGGGCTGTGGACAGTGGCAGGCCTCCTTGCTCCTCAGCTGCCAAGGTGACCATCAATGTCATTGATGTGAACGACAACACACCCATCGTCATCTACCCCCCCTCCAACACATCTTTCAAGCTCGTCCCTCTCTCCTCTATCCCAGGATCTGTGGTAGCAGAAGTGTTTGCTGTAGATGGGGATACAGGGATGAATGCAGAACTGAAATACACCATAGTGAGCGGGAACAACAAAGGTCTGTTCAGAATTGACCCTGTCACAGGGAATATTACTCTGGAGGAAAAACCAGCAGTGACTGACATAGGCTTACACAGATTAGTGGTCAATATCAGTGACCTGGGATATCCCAAATCTCTCCATACGCTGGTGCTGGTATTTCTGTATGTCAATGACACTGTGGGCAACTCAACACTCATCTATGATCTCATCCGACGCACCATGGAGACCCCAATTGACCGAAACATTGGTGAAAGCAGTGAAACTTATCAAAGTGGTGACTATTTAACCATAATGATAGCCTTTGTTACCGGCGCCTTAGTGGTGATTATTGTCATCTTTGTCACTGTGCTGCTGCGCTGCCGCCACGCTTCCAGGTTCAAAGCTGCACAGAGGAAAAAACAGGGGGCGGAGTGGATGTCCCCCAACACAGAGAACAAGCAGAACAAGAAGAAAAAGCGCAAGAAAAGGAAATCCCCGAAAAGCTCCTTGCTCAACTTTGTCACCATTGAGGGGAACAAACCTGACGATCCTGCCCACGAGCCAATCAACGGAACCATCAGCCTGCCCACCGAGCTGGAGGAGCAAGGGATTGGACGCTTTGATTGGAATGCCACACCTACCACAACCTTCAAACCCAGCAGCCCAGACCTGGCCCGGCACTACAAGTCCGCCTCGCCGCAATCGGCCTTCCACCTCAAGGCCGACACGCCGGTCTCAGTGAAGAAGCATCACGTGATTCAGGAGCTCCCATTGGATAACACATTTGTTGGGGGCTGTGACACCCTTTCCAAGAGGTCCTCAACGAGCTCCGACCACTTCAGTGCCTCAGAGTGCAGCTCCCAAGGAGGGTTCAAGACGAAGGGGCCCATGCACACCAGACAGCAGGTAAAAGAGCACTTTTACTGGTCTATAAGTACTGCCTATAACTGCCCTGTTCCACAGTGCTAAAGTGCCAGTCTAGATTAGAGACTCACTCTAAGTTACTGTGAAGAAACAGAAAAGAGTACAGGAGACATACTGATTCAGCAAGTTCCACTGTTTCTCAAACTTAAAAATGAAAAAAAAGAGAAAAAGTAACTTGAACAACTGCTAATTAATGGAGTTTGATGGACTCAACAATCACATGCATAATTTTGGGGGAATAATTATAGACAATGTTTTGTCATTAATATATATTTAATTCATATTTAACAAAATGCAAGTGGGTGAGTGATTGCCTTGCCTTATTTTGTCTATTCAGCACCCAGGTTAGATCACTGGTAAAAATGTACCAACATAACATTAATTGTGACTCAATGTTCTTTGTGAAAGAAACATTTTTTTCTTGCCTATCTACTCAGATTGCTGTTTTCATCTTAAAATGATAAATGCTGCACACATTCTCCAAAAAAAACAAACAAACAAAAAAAAAAACTTAGCTGACTTTTCACCTCTCTCCTCATAAAACTCTGAGTGTATTCATGTTTTGTTTTTTTTGTCTTTGTTTTGGTGTGTATTGTAATATCACAAAAGACCTTTTCAACACCTGCAGCAATAACAACAGTCAATAATTAGTCTGCTGCGGTGGTATTGTGAATGTCACTGTAGGCTTTGCCACATCATCTAGGCTTGAATTAAATTCCTCCTCTCAAAGCACACTAGCGGACTGAGTGAAGCTTGTCTGGAACTTGATACACATCCAATTCAAAAAGGATTAGCCAATAATGAGCCTCAAATTTCAACATAATCCATGCTGCTTTTTTATCAAAGGCTTATTAATTTTTCTGCTAATAAAGCAGCACTACACAACACACAGTTCTAATCTAATGGAACACACGTGGACAAATAGCAGAGAAGAGTGCAGAGGGACAAAGGGAGGCAGAGTGAGAGTGTTGTCAGTTGGTCAGGCTTGACGGGTGGTGGTACTGAACCTTTAGGTGGCAGTGTTGCGCTGCATGGCACAGCCTGGCACTACGCCAACCTGCAGTGGACTTATAAATGCAAGGGAGGAGAAGAAAGGAGTGAAACCTATGTTGGTGTTCTTAGTGAAATACTCTCGCCTAATGAGTAGAGGCTGCACCGGGAAGATTGATAATGGCAGTTAGAGATGTGAGTGATAAGATCTATCCGGAAGAGAGAGTGGAATTACAGGGGTGACACTGTGTGACTCCCATCGATGCATACCTCCGGGTCACTGCATCTGGGGTTGCATTTAATGTGTTTCTGTGTGAGAGGTAGCAGTCAAAAGAGGCATTCAGTGTGGCGTCATTTGCCAGGAGCCCTTGGTGTGTGTGTGTGTGTGTGTGTGTGTGTGTGGTTCGTTGGTGATGTGTGTGAGAGAGAGACGAGGCAAGGCAATGAAATGGGTGATGGAGGTGGCGGTGGTGGCAGGGAGAGGGATTAAACCCTAGAGGAGGACACATGAGATATGACGCTATACTGTAAGCACAACTTCATTGATTCGCTAAGTTATCCCACAATTCCACACAAGATTTATTGGAATCAATAATTCTGACAAATGATTCAAAGACGCACACAAACAGAACCAGCGTGTGCTATATAGTGCCATCGACAATATAAATAATGTATTGTTGCAGATACTTTTGCTCACACGTGTTCCTTTTGAAATGTTCTGTACAGTTTAATCAGTATTTTTTCTATGTACTTGTGTATAGCTAAATGTAATCCTTATAGAAGCTGAGGGTTGAAACTGACCTCAACTCGTGCCTCAGTCTAATTCTACTTTCTTCTCACCGCTTAATGACACAAAGCAGTTCAAGTCGAGTTTTGCCAATCTAACCATCTTCATTGTATCCTGCATTTTTAGAACCGGAACATGAAACATGTCCTAGAAGCATCCCATGTTATAACCATGTCATAAAATTCACAAATTCATAATCAAATCTGTATTTATTTATTAATTGATTAAACAATATTATTTAGATCTAGACAAAACCCACCGCCATAAAAAGTCCAGGGAAAATGAGACATCCTTCCCTTTAGCAATACTACTCAAATGAATATGCACTAATATGTTTGACTGCACACAAGGGCACACTTTCTTATCTCCATTTCCTTATTATTAGAAGAAAAAGTAATTTTCTACCTTTCTGCTATTAGCTAATATCTATCTTTGGAGATTTGTAATGGAGACTCTTAAGGCATATCTGGTTGGTTCTCAATCATAATTATTCCAAAACATCTCACTGATAAGGATCCCACTTCAGATTTGAGGGTTAAATGGCAGTTATTGATTGTGGTAAAATGATTAGACTGCACTGACGTGTCTTACTGGATAAAGTAGGGTATGTTATCAGTTACATCCATATTTTGATTGTTTTGCACAATGCAACCATTTGCATTGACATGTGAATGACATCTCCATTTCATGAGCATTGATAAGTAGTATGTCCCTTTCCTTTTTGAATTCTGCCTGCGAATTGAATAAAAACGGAGAGGAGATTATCTGTAATTTAAAAAAAAAAAAAAAGGTAAAGCCATAAAATACCAATTACCTTTGAGTGAATCTTTAAACAGACAGTATATCCAAAAGGTAATATCACCGGATTATCATATCATATATCCCGCAGAGTAGGACCGCTTTGGGAAAAAAAAAGATAAGAACTGCATTATTAAAAGATTTCTTATACATACATAGATAATAAAAATAAGTCAATGTCATTTAAAGTTATTACCAGTTATTTTTCAGTTTTAAAATGCAGTTTGATGCACTACATTGCAAATAAGTTCAGTAAGATGCTGGACTGTTACACCATATAAAGTATCACAAAGTTGTATGATAGAATGATGAAGTTTAGCATTCACATTGTTGCCTTTTGAGTAACAAACCATCATCAATCACTCATTGTTGCCTGAAGTTGGCATCAAATAAGCAATTAAATGAAAGAGGACGTTCAAGAGAAAGACGTGTAAGGTGAATGGCTTTTAAAATTGACCTTCTCTCCAAGAATTGAAAAGCCATTTTGTTCCAGTCACTTCTATGCAACATCAGCACCAATCAATAAATAAGGAAACTGAAAGGAAATTGATAAACAAGTAGGCAGAGAGAAGGAGGTGGAGATCAACAGCAAAGCATGAAGGCTTCAATGGTGTCTTCCTCTCAGAGAATATAGAACATAGGGAATAGAAATAGCAGACATCTACACCAGTGTCATCACAGACGAATGCCTAGTGAAATCAGCTTTATAGAGACCCCAAACTTTGCTGATAGCAATAGCAGCAATCCTTGCCTTTCCTTTCTTTTTTTCCCACTTATTATTTACCCTCCAGGGACCTGCATTAGTGTAAACAACACTGAGGAAAAAAGCATGAAAACACTGTCCTAGTTTCACAAGGCAACACAAGCATCTAAGAAACCAAGTATAATCATAGCCGTTTCACCATCAGTCTTACTTTCTTCCTTTCAGTGGTCTTATGGGGAGACGTAGATGTGGTTCACGAACACAACATGAGCCCAGTGGCTACGCATTAACCATGTACTGTACATCAGATCCCGAGGCTCACGTGATGGACACATTAACATGGTTTTACTGAGGGTGCAGGGTTTGAAAGTAGTCACCACGATGGTGTATGAAACATCACGCTTAATCGATTACAGTCCATACTGTAAGTTCTCACTCCACCATTAACCTTAAAATAAATCCCATGGTGAATGTGAAAATAAGGCTTATTTATTGTCTTGTGAGTTGGCAAGCATATCTAGATTCATGCATACATTCTTGCAGATACACAAGACGCATCCTCTTTACCCTCACTTTGTTATGGTAATTCATTTTACGTTAGGATGCACAATTGTGGGCCTTACAAAGGGCTTTTAGTTGTGCAACCATGTGGCCTGAACACCTTATGTGCAAAATGGCTTAATTGCTGTGGGTTATCAGTGTTTTTCCTGCATGGCAGAAAAGATGCAAGCACTGAAAGGAAGTTTGCACCTTCAGTTCAGTCATCCCACACTGCTCTGATGTGCTCTTCTGCAGCACAAATCATGCCTTAGCTCTGGGGACACAGCTCCTTTTTCTGCAGCTTCACTAACAGCACATATAGAACAACTGGCAACATATGCACATTAGTTTGACTTAATCAAAATACTTCTGTTTTAAATTTTGTTGAATTTTTCTGTGCATCCGACTCGCATATTGTTTTCCTTATTGTTGTGATCACTACAATAAAAACAGACTTGTATTACAGTATGAGTCACACAAAAAAGAGCAGTCCATTTAATATTACAGTAGATGTAGTATTCAGTTTAACATGCAGGATAAGAGAAAATGCTATGAGGAAGAACAGGGAATCTTTTGCAGAGTATTCCTGGTGTTGTCTTGTCAGTACATTTAATGAATGGACATTCTATGCAAACAGGAGTTTGTACAGACCATTGTAATTATGGAGCCTTGGGGGAGTCGTCCTTCTTGTGCAGGTTCATTTGCCACATTAATAAGGGGATTAGTAGTACGTACGGGGGCTGATGGCAGCAGGAGAAGTTTGAGAAGATTAATGAACTATGACAATGTTGCACCTGAGGGGAAAAGTCTGTTGCAATGTCTTCTGGGTTGTGCTGACACAGAGTTTGGCGGTATGAAAGAGGAAGATGGAGAGAGGCCAGTGATTGTTACCGACTGTGATCATACATCCTTCTCCTCAGCTATCCTGTCACTTCTTCGGGATGCCGCGTTTGTGATCCCTCCTACTGTACACGTCCATGACACTTTTGACTGAAGATGTTCCAGTGGATTTAAATTCTTCTTGAAAATAAGGACACCAGCTTGTAAAATCTCATCGTTTCTGTGCATCTGAATGACTGCTTAAACTGGATGAATAACTATACATAAGACATTATTTAACCAAATCTTTGAGCAAATTCTGTGTTATCTACTATTGGGAATGTTGCCAACATCAGTTTGATGATTAAGCAAACTACCGGTAGGTGCAAGAAGAACAACCTGCACTGCGTTCTCTTATTGAGTAAAATGTAGCAGAACCTCAAAACAAATGTAGCTATCAGGAGATCGTAAGCCAATAAGTCTGTGAGTGAAGTTTCTATCAAAGCTTTAAATCATCAGTGGAGGATTTGCAGAGCTCTTTACTGCAGAGAACATTGTATTTCTTTAAAAAACTTGTCATGTCCTCTAAGTCTAGGTGGGTAAAAGGAAATGAAATGGATTGTGGGCTATACTAAGGTAGTGGGTGTGAGTACTACCAGAGTAGATTATTGCCCCAAGGGGGATCCAGTTTTGTCTGCACAAAACAACAAAATAAATCAAAGCTCCCTGTTGGTACACTGGCTGAACTGTGGAGTTCATTTATATGTTTTTATTTTTCCGCTGTTGAGAAAAATGAAGTGCTACTGATTTTTAATATATTTATATATATATATATTTATTTATAGCCTTTTTTTCCATCTGTTGTCTATAACTGCCAGGGACAGAATTGCCAAAAACACAGATGATGGCAAATTACCAGGAATTACATTTGATTTTTTGTGAACATTTTATTCATTTTCATGTCTGTTTTAACCATTTTCATACATGTGTTGAGACCTCACCATTACGCTGTTTTATTCTGTGAAACATATACAATACAACTTTGATAATGACAAACATTGTCATATATCAAAAGGTCTTACGTGTGTGTGTGTGTGTGTGCATATGTGATTTTGTTTTCTCTTGGTTTGTTGTTTGTCCATCACTTTTGGCTGGCAACCCATTCATCTCAAATCCATCATCCATTTCTGCAATTTCTCAAAGCAAATTGATTGATGATCAATCTTCAGGGGGTTTGCTTTGTAAAGTTAATGTTTTGCATGCACAAAAACCAAAGTCATTGTGGCTTTTTGTGGGACTGTCATTACTTAATTCATCTCCATATTTCCACTAATCCACAAAACACATTTCCCATTTTTCTAAGGCAATCAATCAAGTTGACACACTAGCTTCATATTTTGCATGATGAGAAAAAGACAAACTGCAGCTTAAAAACACTTAAGGTATCAACACCTCAACTGAATTCTCTGAATTTACCTTAAATATAAGAGTAGAGGGTGGAAGAAAATGTTTCTTGACTACTTGCTTGTCTACAAAAAAAAATGATATAAAAAGATGAAGTTATGATGCTACTTCATTGTTTGAATGCCCCCCACCCCCACCCTAACAACCCATCTCTCCTTTCCACTCCTCACTTGGCCCCTCCACCCACTCCTTATCTTCCCCGTCTCCAGCCCACACCTTCCACCCATGTTTTATCGGGGTCAATGCCGTTACATGCAATGTTAAATCACCAAGGGTGTGTTCACCTTTGTGTTCTGATCATTTGTGACAGATGAGGGTGCTTTGTGTTCAGCACGTAGCCCCACTTTCTTCCTGTTACCGTCCTCTCTCCCTTCATCATCAGAGAGATGGAGGTGTGTGTAAAAGATGGGCAAAGTGGTGCTGTATGTCCTGACATGACAAACCCAGAGGGAGACGAGTCCTTGTCATTGGGTTGTTGTGTCAAGTGACACACAGGCCGCTGCTCTGTCACTAGCGTGTGCCAGTGTCTAGACTAATAGTTGTGATAATGGCATTGCCAGCCAAAAACCCCCCTCAAGCAATGAGCCACACTTGACTTGAAATGTGACTGCCATTGACTGCTTTGCCACTGGGACCCATAGCTCACAAAGACTCTGTAACCCTCATCGATGTAAATCTTTCTTGTATATATGAGATGTTTCATGTAAATTGAACTCCTGGTAATCTTGCCTAATGTGCTGTGGTAAACAATAATGGACTTGTTTTATTTTTCTTTTCTTTTATTAATTTGCCCTGCTTTCTCCTTTTTCCTTTTTTTTCCCACTGCTGGGTATACATTAATTACATCTGAAATAAACTCTGCCAGTTATTCAGTACACTGCAACTCCTATTCTGTTTTAAAAGCTTTATTTGAACAGTGCTATTCTACCTTTATAATTTCATAATAAATGTTTCAAAGAGATCATTTCTTTCTCGTTTTTAATTCGTCCATTTGTTCTCCTTTTGTGATGTTGTGATAAGACATTATGTATAAACTGGGACACGTTTCAGTCAAGCTACCATGTGTGAACCAGTTCTAATCAGCATTTGCCCATAAACAAATGCTTCGGCTGATTATAATGCCAAGTTGTGTATTTTAAGAAGCAAACAGATTTTCCAGTATGACTGAATCCAATATTTTAAATCAGGCACACAAAGTCACTGACAAACAGCCAATGTGATAATTCACTTATAGTGAAAGTGAAATTTTAATTCAAAGTTGATTTAAAAAAGTCACAAAAGCACATTGATGACTTTATGTATCCATGTTCTGTTGAAGGCATGCTGAATGGTGAGTTTAGCCATACTGACCTAAATCCATGAATGTCAATGGGATCAAGTAAGCAGCTGCTCGCAAACATCGGATTCTCAGGTTGTAATACTTTGCACTGGTTAGCCTGTAGCATTAAAGGATAGGCTCAGATCTTTTCAAGTCTGTTTTAAAACAAAATTGACATGCTGATATGTGCTTTTACAGAGTTATTGGTCACTAATGATTCCTGCTGTTGGCTGTGAAGAGATTACTTCATAGCACAACTTCAACGGAGGCCGAAATCCAAAGTCCTTGTTTCATGCAAAAACTCATGCTGAAGTTCAGCGGAAGCTTATATGAGGCTTCAGACGTCTAAGTTAAACAGTCATGTTATCTTCCAAAGTTACAGTCCTTTTAGTGCAGTCCCTCTTTGTCCTCCTTACATTCCTTCTTACATTGAAGTTGTACTAAGAAGGGATGTCTTCACAACGAGTATGGACAGGAGGAATCATTACAACGACTAAAAACTCTTTCAATGTACACATGAGCATTGTGATTATTTTAAGACAGATTGAAAAAAATGTGAATAACAATTCGTTTTTGTTAAGTGTTTCCACAATTACTCACAAAATCCTTCCGCTGTTTATACTCATCTAACGTGGCTGTGAGCGAAATGAGGATAATTGTCTAACATAACTTCAAAGAACAAAAAAAACTCTTTCAGAGTAAAAAGGATAAACTGAAAAATGATCCCCAAAACTTTCTGTATGTCAGTATCTTAAAACGGAGTTCTAAAGTGCTCCTTTCCTGCACATTTTTGTTGTATCTTCACACTTGCACACTTAATCCGATTAAGATTTAATTCTGATTGGTGGAGCAGTGGCAGCAGGTGTAACTGAACAGCGCTTAGTTACATCACGTGCAAGAATACATGTAGAGCAGAACAGCAAAAAAAAACCTGCATCATAAAATGTGAATGTCAATCTTGTGTCTACAGTAATATCAACAGCAAAATTAGCCACTGGAATTCCTAACCTACACCATCATCATCATCTTCATCATCATCACCACCAGCACCATCATGACAAACAGTAATACACTCAAAATGTTTCTTTTTCTTGCAAGAGCTGACTCTTTATACTGACACTTTCATTTGTTAATCTCCAGCTACCTTCCAGTTTAAGAAGTATAGATGTGTCACCCCTTAACTGGTTTTTGCAGAAAGAGAGAGGGGGGGTAGGGGGTGGATTTCAACGTGCCACGCCAACGCATCTATGGAAAGTAGGCCTAACTCAGCTTAATCTGTCCACTCCGTTTTAAAGCCAGAAGCAGAGCTTAGTCTTCATTTAAGTAAGGGGGGGGGGATAAATAAATAAATATAGGCTTTAAAGTTTGACCTCATCTGTACGGTCACTTTGAAAAAGCTGTGTGCACTTACTGACTGGAATTTGAAACCTGACTTCTGACCCAAAGTATAATCATATTGCCTGTCCTTTCCAAAGAAAAAGGGGGAAAGAAGGCAATGCTAGTATTGCATCTCTGAACATTTTATCAGGAGATATTGTCTGTGTCTCCCAATCTCATGCGGCCAGATTTCCAAATTTTGTGGAATCCATGTGGGATGGTAAGACTTCTTGCATCTTTGAAAATGGTATGCTATCATTGAATTTACTGTGGCAGGTTTACTTTTTGCTGCTCTTGCACAGACTATATTTGCAGGCAGACAATGTTAGCGATGGTCTCAGATGTGACCTCTACAGTATATGCGTAGTCTGGTTAGTGAAAGAATATGAATAGTCAGTCCCTTTTCTGTGCAAAGCATTTCTTCAATTAACATGCCAGGGGCAAAATGTAACTTATAAGTGATGCCAATGATGGAGCAATTAGCAGATAGCACACAAGACAAACAGAAGAAACTGAACCACTCCAGCGACCAGATGCATTAAATTATGTGTAGAAGCCTGTGTATGCATATTGCTGTGCATACACAGGCTTTTCAGCAAGCCCTGTGTTCACATTGTTCTGTTATACAACTTTGTCATCATGAAATTGAGTGCACATGACAGAGCATAACATCCACTCCAACAATTATCCACACAGGGATGATGTCACATGCCTTTTTAACCTTGTTTGGACAGAAACCAGACTAATGCCCTTGGTCTTCCACCAGCAATGTAATCAAAGCAGCCCTTGTTTCATTATGAATAGCCAATATGCATTGGTATGTATAGTAAGCCAATAAAGGTGATTGATCGATGAACCATAGGTGGTCAAACATATGATTCACTTGTAGTGGTTGAGGAAGTATTAAGATCCTTAACTCGAGTAAAAGTAGAAATACAGAAAGGCAAAAATACAAGTAAAAGTCCAGCATTCAAAATATTAATTAAATTATAACACAGTATTATCAGCAAGGTTTACTAAAGTATCAAAAGTAGTAATAATCATTCTGCAGAAAGTGACCCCAAGATATGATTACATTTTATTTTATTTGATTATTATTATTATGTAAATAATGTGTAAGTAACATTTTACTGTTGTAGGTGAAGCTAATTTAAAACTATTTTATATACTGGTGGGTAGTTTAGTCTCCAGCAATGCATCATATTTTATAAGTTATAAGTAAAATCTTTATTTCTACAAGTAACTAGGTGTCAAATAAATGGAAAAAATAAAATATTTTGCCTCTGAAATGTAGTGAAGTATAAGTATAAAGTAGCATAAAATGGAAGTACCTCCAAATTGTACTCAGGAACCATAGCTGAGTATGCGTACTCGGTTACATTCCACTTCTTAAGGTTCGGAAGTAGGGGACAATATGTAGGCTATAACAATTTATTTGCACTAAAATAAAATCTGCATCTACATCTGCACACATTTATAAATATTATTGAACTCTGCTGAGACACCGTAGAGACCTCTAATGTGCCGAAAAGATTAAGTCCCTCTGAGAGGTTCCCCTTCTTTTTGCCACATTGTAGTTTGCAGTCATAAAGGTGTGTGTGTGTACAGGAGGGATAACATTTTTATAAATGTGAGTATGTGTTTGTGAAGTGGTGCATGCAGCTTTTCTGTGCGCACTAAGGACTGAAGACAAAGAGGTTAAAGTGGAGATTGGTAACAGCATTATAATCATCCTTTATGATTTTAAGATATTGTTATTAAAATTATAATGTCCTTACATTATGTAAAGAGAAATCTGTAAATATATGTTGTACACTTTTCGACAAATATGGAATTTACAGTAAATATTATAAAGTCAGAGCAGACTATTACAATAAGAGACAGAAAAAAGAATGAAAATAACAGTTGAAAAAAGAAAGAAAAGTTAGTGATTCAATAACTTTGAGGTCAGGTGAGTTGTGATGAACAGTTCAGAGTTAAATGCAGGAATAACCAGAACAACAGGAGATAAGGACTCTGTAGTGTGATATTTCTTTTAAAGTAGGCTGAATCGCTGACTTTAGTTTTTAGCAAACATATTGACTTCACTGAACACGTTCGATTCTCATATCTTTCCATCAATTGACAGATGCTTTTTGAACATAGAGCGTTGGCTGGGAGCTTCGCTAAATTAGTCATCTGCTCGACGCCATTGCACTGAATTAAAATCAGGATCAGTCAGACACTTGAAGAGGGCCCAAGAGTTTGAGCCTTGTAATTTTTATTTTTTTTCTGCTGCTGATGCACACGCTGTCATATTTCCCTCTAGTGACAGCGTGGTTTAGTCCCACTGACATTTTCTTTTAGTGTAATCTTTCCTCAACCAGTATCTAGTCAGTCATATGTTCCCTTTTGGGGGGAAAAAATCAAGAAAGGTGAGTGCATTCCTTGGATTGAATCCCCAAATGTATCTGACTCTAGACAAAGAGAGAAACTATTTTCATTTTCACCCTTAACAGCCCAGAATCCTTCAGGACAGCAGTGAGTTATGCAGTGATGTTGCTGGGAGGGGTAATCCCATCCACTGTAATGTATGTAGAAGATCTTTATTGAAGGTGGGTGCAGTGGGAGCCTGACGCAAATGTTATTTTTCTATTTCCCTTTTGTTTCCAAAGACAGACTGACACATGCATACAACCGTACATACAAAAAGAAAGAGAAAGTGGCCTAAAGGTTACAGAAGTGAACTTTTGACCGGAAGGTTGCCGGGCCGATCCTTGGACAGGCAGTATAAATTAGACTGGGGAGGAGAAACCACCACTGGGGTGCCCTTAAGCAAGGCACTTAACCCCAACTTGCTCCAGTGGGGTCGCTCAGTGGATAAGACTGTTGTTGTACTGGGCAGCTTCCAGGTGTAGATGTGTGAACCTGTGTCAGTGTGTGCAGGATATTCTTGGAAATGAGGATTTGTACAAAGCGAATCTACCCTGGATGAACTAAAAAAAAAACTCATAGCAAGAGAAAGAGACATACATACATCTTTATGCTTCTCTTCTACAAGATCTTTTGACAGAGGACTGATATTGAACTGCTACTGCTACTGAGCCTTTTAAGCAGATAAATATGATATTTAAATACAGTCCTCTTAGGACCTGGTAGTTGGTTCCACATGGATTCTTACAGGAAGCAAATTAGACTAAGAATAACAGAATAAATATGATTTTATGGGGATTTTGAAGGATTTACATTCAAGCACATAGTAATGAACAACATGGAAATAAAAGGGACATTTCAACATACAACATTATTGTTGTTTTTATGAGCACGAACAGCTTGCTTCCAAAAATATAATCTCGTAAACTAAGGTTTGTGACCTCGTATGATATCATTTGGTTGCACAGATTTGTTCGATTGGCAATAAACTGGAGACTGTGACTGCCCTTTAACTTCAAAACATTTAATGTTAACAAAGTAACTCCAGTAGGTATTTCTTGTTCCAGTTGAGAGCTTTAGCTGTCTTGGTATTAACACTGGGCGAGGTTTGATCCTTCTGTTTTAACTGTGGCAGATCATAGAATTAAGTAGAAATTATTTCCCATGGTGAACTGGATGAAGAACATTGATTAATCGGTGTTGAGACTAATTATATATTTCCTTAAATCTGCACTACATCATTAATAGATTCCCTTAATCACGACAACAAAGAGCAACAACACAGCGTGGATGGCACATGATTTTCTTTGGCGGGGAGCACAATGAGAGATATGAGTGAATTAGCAGACATATAATGCTCTTCGGGGAGCTAATTAGATAAGAAGTTGAGATGTATGGCTGCTGGAAGGATGTGTGTCAACCCACTCCTGTTCAATGTATAGACTGCAGATTTGTATTGATTGTATGCTTTGTCTTGTGCCTCAGGCATCAGCACGCTACAGTGTAAGCAGTGTGCCTTGCCTTTGTCTGGTGAGTTGAGAAGATAAGGGTTGTGATAAATCTGCCCGAGAATAAGCTGTCATAGAGGTGCCGCACATGGGAATATTTAACGCAAACATAAAATATGGCTTGTCTGTTGTTTTATTGTCGAGGGTATAAGAAATGGCAGGGTTTTAAAATACTCTCAGCCCTTATTTTTGCACTCATCTCATCTCATCTCTGCAGCCCTCGCCTGCACAGAAGCTTACAGTCCTGCTCATCTTTGTTAGGGCCATGGAGCGGACAAAAAAGGAAAGAAGAGACGCTTTGCACGGAATGGTGAACCAGCACCTTATCGCCACTCAGTAATATGCAGAGGTGTAAAACATTTGGCTAGCTTATTTAGATCAAATGATTTAGTCCTGGTTGTGCAGAGTTAGCGAGGGCTGAATCAAGTAGTGTGTTGGGGATGAGGCGGGAGGAGTTGAAAATTGGTTTCCCCTATCTTACGCCGCACATAGAGACCCAGCCTGGTTTCCCCTCTCTCCACAGGCTCCCCTCTGACGATAACGTGCCCTGATAATGGATATATGCACCCAGATTTATTTTCTATTTCCTGCCACAACTGCTTTTCCAGGAAACTTTTTTTTTTTAATGTATGAGCTTTATGGTTGCTTTCAGTTGTGACATTCAGAATGCAGAGCTCCAGTACCAGAGCATTTGCCATGCAGAAGAATAGAGGAGGATGCTCTTTTGAGGACTGCAACTTTTACTGTAACATATACAAGAAGGCTCTAATGCAAGCTCAGATACGAAGGAAGGGAAACTTTATCCACTCTGTTGATTTGTCTGCCTCGGTTGTCTTCCCACAGAGTTTTTATCCCACTTAGCGTCATTGCAGGAATCTAATACAGAATATCTAATACACAATTACAATTCATTACAGGAGTTTCCCTGTTGCTGGAGTGGACTTTGTCATAAGACTTATTAAGGTTGTTGTGGAGTAAAAATCAGTCACTAATTTACACATCAAAACTTAAAATTAAAGCTTGCTAAAGCATGCAAGACTACAGTGAGTGATTCCCAGACTTGACTGGATGTAACACCCCTCGTTTGCCCCTATTTCCCCCTTCCGCTCTAATCTTTAAAAAGCTGTGTCTCCATCTGTCATGTGACATGTGACCCCCGCTACATGCTTGGTAGGGTGTTTCAGTGTCCCAGAAATCAGTCCAGACTCTGTCCGGGGAACAATGAGGTTCCTTCACCACCCCAGACTCTGGACTGTGGTTGCCCCAGGCCATACATGACATGGAATCCCCCTGAATGGTGCATGTGTGTGTGTGTGTGTGTGTGTGTGTGTGTATGTGTGTGTATGGGTGTGATGATGATGGGACTCTATTCCCCCAACACTGAGCATTCAACACTGCTTTAAGCTGTTCACCCATAGAGATCAGTGGCTGCCTTGTCTGGTCCATATCTTGTGTGCATGTGTGTGTGTGTGAGTGTGAGTGTGTGTGTCCACTTATTAATAGCCTAGCCTCTGGGATAATATTCATAACCAGAGCAGGACAGAGGGGATTTAAAGCAACACACTGGGCAGATTGGACTGATTAATATCTTAGAGGAGCATGTTCTTTGATCTAGTGTTTACTTTGTGATTAGGAACACACAGTTTGGAGCCATGTCTGTCCTATGGACAAGGAAGGACATTGTTGATTAGTAATCGTCATGTGGTTTCTAAAGCATCCATTATTCTGTCATGATTCTAGCTATATTTGATTGGAACAGCAGTCTCATGATGTATGCACTGCAAAAATATATATATTTATCCAGTATAATGAGCATTACTGAGTCCTGAAATGTAATTTTCTGAAATAAGCCAAATCACCTGCCAAGATTTTACATATATATAAATCAACTTTACTTTTCTAGAATCAAGATTAATTCTCTTGCTAGCATTGCACTGATCTGCCTTGCATTGTCTTGTTTCATGAAAGAGACACACCGAAACAAAAGGGAACTGCACCGGGAATGACATCACCATATTGGCAAAACTGTTTTCTTGTTTTATGAAATATTATGAAGGCATATCGAGTGTTGATGGCACAGCGTGAGACCAAACGCAGTGCAAGCGAGGGTCAGTTTGTCACTTGCTGTTGTTTGCATGAGCACACACACACACACACGCACATTCTATTATTAATGTATCTTTTTTTACAGTCCTAGCTTGGCCACCTCCTATTATCAAACAGGCTATTGTGCTCTGATGAACCTATTCTATATCTGTCAGTTATCTATTAGCTGTATTTCTAATGCCCATGAGACCCTAAACTGACCTGATTTCTAACCTTAAAACCAGCCGTTAAGTTGACGCAACCCCAGACAGTGAATATCTATGGACTGCTAAAGTATGACCTTATACTGACACATTCTGATCACTTCATTGCATGCTGACTTTTTCCACATAGGACTGTCCCAATAAATTATCATCAAAATACCAGCATTTCCAATACAGCCCACATGACTTATCATCTGGGGAAAAATATATCACATATGATCAAATCACAAGATGTATGCACATGGACATGTCACAGGTAAAAAGTTGCTGTATGTGTGTGAAATTATGATTTGGAAATATTAGATATTACAATTCACATGTGTTTTTTAGTGTCAGTGTCAGTCAGTCCACTACTTTGGTCCTGACTACTAGACAGTTTGATATGATATTTTAGACCAGGGCCGGCCCTAGCCATTTTGGTGCCCTAGGCGAGATTAGGATTTGGATATATAATAATAATGACAACATAGAAGTGTATTATCAGTTACACAGAGAACACAAATAATTGGTTTAATTTACATGTTTCAGCTTCAGACTCAGTGTAGATCCGGTAGATAGGGGTTTCAATTATTTCCTGAGTGCATCTGGACAGTTATAGAGTAGATATTAGCCTATTACAAGCAAAACATGTAACTGCAGAGAAGGACACTAAAATCTAGATAGTGACAGCCATTATCAGTTAATTTAAGTTCACTGATATTGGTCAGCGAAATTTCAGCACAATGAATGTCTTACGTTCTAGAAGGAGCAGTTATCCAGATGCGTAGGCCTAGCTACTGGCTTTCCATTCAGATTTATTTACATATCCTTCAATCTGTATCTGAAAGTCTAGCAGCTATCATAACATCATTAGCATTAGCGTTATTGCTACTTAACTAGCTACGTTACATAACGTACATTAAATGTCTACACACAAAACGGCATTTTAATGTTAAGCTTTCTTTTCCTTCTCCTCTTTCCTACGTTTTCTTACATGAAAACCTGAAGGCTTGGACCTTTTCATTATGAGCTAAATAGTTTGCTTTAGTTTATCTTGATTCTTTCATGAAAACACGATATGTGCCTCTTGACCCCTGCTCATTAGTCAGGGATTTTGGCTGTCTACAGATGCGCCTGTCAGTGCGCACGGCTCATGGCAGAGAACGAGTGCAGCCAGGTCAACCACAGGGCAGTCGGGCCGATGAAAAATTGTGAGAAACAGTAAGCAGCTGTAGGGGTGCCGGGTGCAAAGTGCAAACTTCTTTCTTTATTTGTTTATTAGTTGCCGCACGCAAGGAAAATGAGGAAGGGCGCCCATCGGCACATTTTTATTTATTTTCACTGGCGATTTTTTTTTTTTGAGGGCGACCGGCCCTAACCCTAACCCTAACCGCCAGATTTCATTGATCAGCCAATTATCATCCAATTTGATGTAAGACTGAGTAACCAATTTGGTACTGATAGTCATAAAGAACTTCTCTACCAAGTTCCTTTCAATTTTATGTTTAGTGTCTTCGCAATACTACATTATATATTATACAGTGCAATTTGTAAAATAAAATGATCAAAATAGAATATATATATATAAAACAGCCGTATTATCTTCTTAGTTGGTGATTTGTTTTCTTAATAATTGATCTGAGTCCTTTTGACTTCAACAGTTTAAAAGGAAAACTATAAAGCATCATTTGATGTCAGAGCTTTCTATTCTGCACCTGGGTGCATGCATCAGGGCTTCACAAGAAGGAATCCTTTCTTCTTCTTGTGTGTGCATGTGTGTGATGTGTGTGCGTGGAGGGGGTATGGAGAGGTCACTGCCCTAATTGAATAATTGACTGGGAACTCTTGCCAGAAAACAGTGACATATAAAAAAAATTGGAAGTCACTGACTTGGAAAACCAGTCAAACTGTCAATGAACCCTAAAGCTAAAAAGAAATGGCAACAAGTATTTGCTAATTAGATGAAGGCTTCCTCCATCATTCCTCATTGTGCGGATGATAACGAAGCACAGGTTTGTATTTAGTTTTTCAATTCCTTAGGCTTTACCAAATGCCATCTCTAATTTTCGACGAGGATCTGGCCTTGAAGGCCCTGGTAATATCAAGCACAAACAATCAATCCCAGCCAATCTCTTGAGGCCTTAATGGACTTGGAAAGAATATTAAGAGGTTTTGTCTGCAGAGAAGCTTTCTGCCACAGCAGTCGTCCCTCAGCTAATTTGTGTTTGTGTGCCAAGGGAGGCCACACACTGGGACTGCTGTAACAGGCTCTCAGTCCTACTTTCTGAGGAGCTGCTGCCAGGCCAACGAGCACACACACACATGCAAATATGTGCTCCCACATAGACACAGAAAGACTGAGCAGGCTTCATTCTGCATTAAATAAATCAGTTTTCAGTCAATAGCATACATTTCAACAAGATATTTTTGACTATTGACACCAACGTTTTCTGTGTTTTGGTATTAATGTTGGGCTTCTTTGTCAAATACAAGATTGTCCATAATGCTTATTATTTTGTGTGTGAGGTTGCTTGTGTTTGTGCAAGTGAGACAGAGAGAGAAAATGAGAGGGTGGCATTTTGGGATGCCAGGCTGAATGTGGGGTAACCATGAGAATGTGGGACCAGTGCCCAATCCCTGGGTGGCGTTCCAGTTGTAAATCTGCCTGTTGTTGCCACACATTGTTAATGAAACTAAACACCACCCTAGAAGTGTCACCATGTCTTAGCCTTACCTCGCTGTTTAGCATAAGAAAAATCAGCACTGAGAAATCTAATTAAAATGGGCTATTGTGGACCTCCTATCCTAGTTATTAGGTTTTCTGGAGAGCGCCTGTCTGTGTGGTGTGAGATGAGAGGGTTGGCTTAAGATTCTGACTTAATACTAGCCTGACATTTGTTTTTGATTTTTTTCCTTCTTTCCCTATTCTTCTCTCTCTGTCAGTATTCATTTTCTGTCTCAGCTTGAGTGCAGGGACAAGACCACAGGCTACCTCAGAGACAAGCTCTTCTTTACGTATTTTTTTTTTGTTGCCATCAGATGACAAAAAATAAGCAGTTTTGCCATTCTTTTATTTCACATTTTTCCCCTTGCCCTTGTATCCTTGTCCCTCTCCTCGTCTTTCTCTTTCGGTCTTGATTTCTAATTTTCATGCCTGTATGTTCGTCTCCTCCATTTCTTCCCTGCTGCTCCACTCACTCCATTCTCCTTCTGCGTTCCTCAATCTTCTATTTTTTACGCCTGCATTTCATTCCTTCCTATGTATTTCTCATTTTGTTCTCTAATTTATTTCTCAATTTTCATCATTCACCATCTGCCTGTCAATTTGCTTTCACCTCACCCCTCTCTCCATCCCTGTTTGTTGGAAGGCAACGTTTCAGCATTCCAATTTAGCAGTATTCCACATTTTCCTCTCTTTGTGTTTTCAATATGCACTTACCCAAAGTGTATAACACAGTATATAACTATTTGATTTTACCCACCTGAACCTTCCTCTCTAAGTGGCTGCTTAGCTGGCTGCCAATTTAGAGTTTAACCTCAGGAGAGGAAGGCTATTGCCAGAGAGCCAGATGGTCAGTGGCGGAGGCAGAAGATGCTGGGAAATTCATCCTTTAACCTCTATTGCCCACTCTGTCACTCTGTCCGTCCTCTCTCTTTATTTCTGCGGCTTTATAAGTGAATGAGAGCGAGCAAAGAGAAAGACAGAGAGAGAGAGAGAGAGACAGAGAGAAAGCGAGAGAGGAGAGTATGAAGGATATGTGGGAGTGTTTTCAGGGTGGCAGCAGCAGCCCATGCGCTCAGAATCTACTTCACAGCCTACCTGCATATTTTAAAGCCCTCATGCAATATTGCATCTCAGTCTTCTGCTGTTGTCTGTTGCCGCTCCCACCAATTTTCTGCCTCATTGTCATTCATGTGCAATCTGTTTGTTTGGCTAACCTCCTCGTATTCAGACCATCTCAGCTGAGCTACTTCATGTCCATGTGTCACTGAGTGTATTTCGTGCTATCTTTTGTGTTATCTGCATCGCCTTGGTGATTCACTCCTCTATTAGAAATGCTGCAGGATTTCTGCAACAAGCTCAAGGCTTTCACAGCTCCTTGAGGTGTAAGACTGCACAAAAGAGTAAGACTGGAACAATAAAAGCTTCCAAGAGGTCTTACTTGCACAATTGTTTTCATTGCATTGCCTCAGTAGGAGTATGCCTTTATAAAAGTATTTAATTCGGCACAGATAACCTGTACGTTTGCTTCATGGAAAGATTTAGTGAGGTGACCCCTACGAACATCTTTGAACTCATTAAAGAAATTATTTATATCTGCTATTTCGACTGCATATGGCCCAGCAGGAAACCTCTTTTTTGTACACCAAGCACACGCAGCCATACTCTATAATCTGGTCCTTCTTATCAAGATCTTACTGTTTCTAATTAGCATCTGCAATGAGAATTTATCTCTACTGGCTTACCGCACTATTTGTGTTCTTTAACATCAGCAGGTATTTTAAAGTAATATACGTGAACCTTTAAATGTTTCAGTGTTGTAAAAAGCACAATACATACGGCTTTAAAATGGGACTGAACAAATATTAAGTTAATGTACAGTATATCACAAAGAACAAATTGTGGTACACTTTCAAAATTCCTTCTTTCAAAAACATGCTGCTCTTAATGAAGCCGTAATTCAGAAAAACATATGTTTCTTATTTATACCATAGTCTGGGTGCAAGATGACTAATTCGTAGATATTATTTTGCTTTTTCATAAAATGAAAAAAGTACCACATTTGTCATGCTGATCTTCAAATAAAGGTGAGACACATTATCACCCTTCCGGTGAGCGTACAGTAAAATATCCGGCTCCTAGAACTATACATATTTACTCTGCCTTATTATAAATGTTGTGGTAGTTCTGCTGTGCTTTGCTGCTCATGTCAGAGCTTGTATGGTTTCCAATGGAAACCAGGCAGGATAAGAGGATGAAAGGCTCATTATAACCCCACTGAGTGAAAATTAGCCCCTCTCTCTCAATAGTGCACTAGCCTCTTCTCCACTGGACAGTCCTACATATCTGTTGTCATGATAATAGACCTCTTCTCTGCGAGTGGGGAGGCCATTTTCAGCTCTATAGGTCTTTTTTCACACTGACAATGTTCGGTGTGCAAGAGTGTGTGTGTGTGCGCGTGTGAGAGTTTGTTTATCTAGTTCATTTCATTGCATGTGTGTGTCTGGGTGAGTAACTGCTTCTTTATGATAAAGAATGAATCAATGGTGAAGCAACATAGACTTGTAATTAAAATGCAAAGCTAAACTGTGACTGGGGAATCATGGGATGAGCCCTCTATGCCCTGCTGTTGGTGTGCTAAACATCAGGTGGGTGCTGTTCGCATCATGACCTTGGCCTTGTTCTCAAACAGAAAATCTTTTGTGATGTTTTGGTTGCGTAAGTTCAGGCTAAAGTGTGTGTGTTCTACCCTGGTTTACAAGAAAATAGAAAATGGAAGTGTACATTATATATTGCATGCTGTGGCTCACAAACGTGTGTCAAAACCAGCTTTACAATCTCATGCCTTTCCATCTGAGTTAGGGTTGGTACATCCTAATCAATCACAGCATGTTGATCATATAATAATTTCTATGGACAGGGGCAAAAATATACTCATAATGTTCAATAGCCACCCAGTCACAGTCACTCTAAATCACTCTCATTACTGTGACTTATTATTGTGAGAACACTGCATTATGTTCTGTCCAAAAATCCTACTTAAGAACAGACTATAGCTCAGTACTGAGTGTTTAATTATTTTCATTATCAGAATGCTAGAATCCTGTAAAATAATGCTATGCAAATCCGACAAAATAAGCCCCTGCAAAATAATACCTCAAACTAATAATTTATGGTTTTTTTTTCCAAATATAAATGTTTTGAGACATTGTGAAATAATTCAGGGCGGCTCATGAGTGAGAGTCATTCATTGGCCACGGCGTGGAATGGAGGAAAAAGTTCACTGACTGGAGGCAAGATATGTTCTTTCATCATACAGGCTGAGCATCACAAAGCTCCCTTTAAAGATCTGACAGTTTAGTTTGGCCTTGCTATGGGCAAACATTATGTACTTTGTACGATACTGTCCACAACACATTCTTGATTGCTGCTGTCTTCTGGTAAATTCGGCATTAAAAGTAAAACATCAAATTTCAGTTATTGCAAGAAACACCCATCTTTAAACTGCTTTCATTAATATCCTTGTACAAAGGTTACTCCATGCTGATCCTTGTATTCCGTCATTTTTTCCTGACATGTTAACTGCTTTTTCACTTTGTTCACTGTACATTTTTTTTCAAAGATTTGTAGTGAACTGTACCCAACAGTAGCACATGTATAATTTACTCCATATGTAACCAAACAGCTGCTTCCTGCAGCTGTGGTAAATAGGCCCTTTAAATAGCAGGAGTGCATTGTGAAGTTAATTGTGACTAATACCTTTTCATCAATTTGGTTGACCAGTACTGGTTTCTCACCTTTGATAGCTTTTGAAAAAGTAGCTTACATGATAATATAGGCTGACCCAGCAGTAATTAATTCATTATTAGTCTGTGGATAATGCCAAAATGTTCCAAAATAGCAGGAACACAAATATTCTAGTCAATGATCTATGAACACAGAGTACAGGGAATTCACACTTGAATGAGCATCAATCACTTTAAGAAATAGATGTTTCAAAACACTGCACGCAGGCTCTGCAGACTCTTTTTTAGAAGATCACAAACCCATTTAAATAGTCGTCAATTTGGAATTAAAGTAAAATATTACAATCTTGCTGTGGGATGTTTGAGCTTTTGAAAAAAAATCACCATTGAAAAGTCTTAATGGCATTCATCTTTAATTGCCGTTTGGAGAAAAGAACTACAATTGAATAATAAGGCAATACAATTATAAAGAAGTTTATCATTGTTATTGCCATTTCACTAAACATGCCAGTGCTTATAGTTGCTTGAGAAACTTTATAGTATATATGCATGCTTGTACATCCAATCTCAACACCATCTTGCATGTCGGTGGGTGTGTTAATGTGTGTACTTCTTCACAGATATAGGCTTCTATTTTAATGGTGCGGTTACTAAGAGGTCGTGTGCAAGGTCAATGAGGCCGTCTATTTTCACTCAACTCGGCACAGCGCACAACATGGTGGGGTTGTGGAGCGTAAATTGGAGGAGTGTGGTGATTAATCATTGTGTTCTCACCCATGTGCATGAGTGGCAGTGGTGTTGTTATATTTGTAGAGGTGGGAGAGTGCAACTGAGCACGTCATATTTAGTTCTACATCAAAAAGCCACTTTTTTACCGAAATACCAACATCTGCACTGGGCACCAAAATACCAAATAGTCAGTGTGCATTTCAAGTTCAGGGGCACATGCACCAACTTAGTGCAGCATTCACTTGATGTTGCACCGCCACAAAAATAGAAAGCATAGACTCCACCAGCACTACCAAAACACAGTGTTTTACTGTGTTTGTCTTTGCAGGTTCGCAGTTTCTGTGCTTGTGCTCATGTGTGTGCTATTTCTATATTTAGAAATAACTTGCACTTACTGTATACACTGTGGTTTTGCTACATACCTTTTGTTGCAGCCAGGTGAGTGCAGGCCAAAGTGTGCTTATTTGACAGTTGTTGACAGATAGTTGCAATTAGAATTCCTCTTTCCCCGTTACACAAATCCTGAGAACCTCCATTGGTTTAGTCAGGGCCATGGTCAAGGCAACAGCGGAGACAGAGGACATTATGGCATGTCTGCTTGTATTGTTATGCAGCAGATGATTTGTAGTGAATCTTTTTGGTTCACTTGTATGCTCCTCTACACAGAGTCGGGCATATGCTTCTTCCAAATTGGCAGGGACACTGTGCATACAATTTAGATTTGACTTCGTTATTGGAATAAACACACAAACAAGTAGATAAATAGGGCATGAAATAGAAATTCAACGATCAAGAAACTACTGTCTAAATTGCAGTAAATCACAAAACACTTCTTTAAATTGTTGTTCACCTTGTTTTTGTGTTTTTGACCAGCTGCGACAAAAGGTCTGAGCTCTTCTTTTTGAAGCCATTTCAAACTTACAGCTTGTTTGCTAGGAATATATTCATATTACAGTCAGTCCAAATGAATTGACTTCAGAAAATCCCACCGCAATTATACTTAATTCATAATTAATGCAGAGCAGACTGGGGACCTAATTTACACTTGCACATTGTCAGTTTCCCTGCATGTGCTTGTCATTCTGCATAAGAGTAAACATGGCTTGCTTTGGAAAGAGGGTGGCATCTCCCTACCATTACCTAGGCTCTGGGGATCTGTGCACCGTGGCACACAATTGTGCCATTAGATGATAAAAACAAAGGAAATGATCTAACCACCCAGTTGCTCCAAACAAGAGCAGGTGTGCGCAGCCATGTTACCAACAGGGAGTAGCCTCTTATTTTGTTGCAGGCAGCATTGTTTAATATTGAACACCCTCAGAAATATGACTGACGCCTTCACTTTGAGTTGATGGAAGAGAAAACAAAGACTTTGTTGATCTGCAAGTCAGATCCTTAGAGCTTGTGATTATAACAAGACCTAAATACATCCATGCATGTGTATACATGTATGCGAGTGGGTGTTTATGAGTGTACATCTGTTCATGCATGAGTTGGATCTGACTGTGTGTGTGTGTGTGTGTGTGTGTGTGTGTGTGTTTGACAGAGAGCGAATGAGCATCTTCGACAGTCTTTAAGAGTGTCATACTGAGATAGTGTGGCTCTTGATCTTTGTTGTTTGTGCTGTATTGCGTTTCTGTGCTTTGCTGTATAGAGTGGTATTTCTGATAGGGTTTGACGTGCTGCACATGCACAGACAAATGCTGCTTTTGAAAACCTCAGAGCATTAGTCCAATCACAGCACTGGCAGTCAGGCTGACATTCTGAATTTGTTATTCTCCTTTATTCAAGCTCGAACATTCACTCATATCCTGTCCATGAGCCACTTCTGTTGGATCAGACTGACCTGCTTGCACCCTGTCACAGGCGTGCGCGCAGTGTCGGTTATGTACAGTATGTTTGCTTCAACACTCTGGTGCAGTCAGAGTAGGGTTGGGGATGAAGAACCAGGTTTGAATTGGAACCAGTTCCAAAGTTGTAAGAAATGGGGATTTGTAAAGAAATTTGCTTTTCAATTTTAGTTAGTAATTAATTTCTCAAAGTATGGCATACTGGAACTAGCACCTACAAGTGTGACTAAGCTTCGCATACAACAGTGTCATTTAAGACCATCTTAAATGCCGATATATCAGAACAAGAGATCCCTATATATAGTAGTTAGCCATGATGGTTGTTTCAGGCGGCTACTTTCTCTGTTTACTTTTGGTCAGACTCAGAGACAAGTATTTGAAATGATTCATGTAAGAATTCTGTTTATTTGGAAAGCTGTAGGAGGCTGGGGCAGCTTGTCCCGATATATGTTGTTTTGCGCTAGTCCTCATTTCTCCAAATCTCTCCAACGGAGTTGGCGAGTGCAAAGTTAGCATGACCCATAGAGCCACAATAGCCACATTTATGGGAAATACTCCAGGATGAAATAAACTGGAATTTTACTTAGAGGCACTCACAGCACTTGTTTACAGTTAGGGCAAGATTGTGGTCTTGGTTAAATTTTGAAAAAGTCCAGCGTGACTTGACAGTAAGAGCTTACTTTTTAAACATGTTACCAAAACCTCAATCTTTTCCTAACCTTAACCAATGTGCATTTGTTGCCTAAACCACACGCAGGACCTGGGATACGAACCCAGTCTTTTGTGGCAAAGTCCTGCATGTTTTTCTTCAAAATGTAATTGGCAAAAAAATTGCTAGTACAAAAGCATAATTTCCTGGAGACAGGGTTGTCCTTTCCAACTCATATGCCTAATGCTGACAAACACAAGCACACAAACTCACACACTCATAGGCATTCACACCCCCACCTACACCACACACTACTTGAACTGAAATGGTTTCTCATGTGGGAAGTTTTAAATTGCTATTTGTAACAGTCTGTTTGGTTCTAATCAGAGGGTAGAGGCAGAGTTGTTTTAATTTCATTACCACTGTGGTGGTTATTTTTAGCTCAGAGTGCTTGTGATGTTTCTCGTTCATTGTAAGAGTTTGGCAGGTCCTATTATTTACACAGCGGCTCATCCTCTGAGCTTGTACTTTTCAAAGCAACCTTTCCTGCTACTCATCACACACATTTTATTAGCTGCATATAAAGGTAGCTAGTTGTTTGTGACTTGATTTTACAAGCAAGTCTGTGTGCTGCGATTTTATGGAGGATGATCTCACCCAAAAGAAAATTAAAAAGGAAGATGCATAATTGAAACAGAAAATTGTATGTGTTCTTTTTTAACTACTACTAGTAGAGTGGATCATAATTAAAGGCTAAATAAAGAAAATTAATAAAGGAAATGTGATTTTTCTACACTACAGATACTTATCATCAAATGGCGACTTGAACATCGAAAAAGTAAATATTAAATTAAAAAGAAACGTAACATATTGTTTGCGACTTCAAAGTTTTGTTTTGTTTTCCTTTTTCATTACAGTTATCATTAAAGTAATACTTTGACATTTCGATAAATATTCATATTTTCATATTTACTGTTTCATATTTACTGTTCAGACATGACAGTAGTATTGATCTTCTCATGTAACTCTCAGCAAGAAAGCGACTAAGTGTATTTCACAAAAACTATTCCTTTAAAGGTTTATAATTAGAACACTTGAATTAAATCTTTTCCATTTTCTATTTTGGGATTCTCAATTTCACTATCCATGTGTATTGGCATTTAATGATGTCCATTTCACATTTCCATATTATATTTTGATTTAATTTATTGATAAGTTATGGCTTAATTATCCATAGCAGCACGGTAAAAAAAATATTTATTCACAATTTTGTCTTTTAATTTTTCTTGCGTGGATAAAATGATCTTCCATACTATTTAGGTAGTATTGTATAGTATATATATATTATGAAGTATATATATATATATATATATATATATATATATATAAGTATTTTGTCTTTAATGCTTTGAAAGAACTTTGTTCTTGTACTAAACATTTATAATAATAATATTGGCGTAAATCTGCCTAATATTATCAATATAAATTTTCACTGCTAGATGTTGTATATTAATATTGAGTACCAGCAAGATTCTCACTATATTTCTCAACACCACGGAAGTCTTGCCAAAGCGTCTCTGTGGAAATGTTGGCGTAGAACTTGTGAGGATAAGAGAATTGAGCATCGACACTAATGCGAGCGCTCTGTAAAAGATTTTAGTTGATATGGCAACATCACAAGCCCTAATGTAAACATAAAAACTCAGGAGGCTTTAAAATGTATTAGATTCCCAAGCAAACATTTAATTGACTTTCTTTGGTATGTGTGTATGAGTGTGTGTCTGTCTGTGTGACTCCATGTCTGCACTTTAGTTAATTCAGTAATTCTCTGTACATGCACGGCCAAGTACAGACACGAGTGAGTCACGAGTTGGAACACACATGCAAAAAGGGAACACACGTTAGCGAAGAGATCAGTGAGAGGGAGGGGGAGCTGGGACAAGAGGTGACCAGGGTGTCATCGATTGCTACAGGGATGGAGAGATGTGTCCCTCGCTGTGAGGCGAGTCAAGACGAGGCAAAGCTGCGTGCTGCAGGCCCTTTCTGTGCCTGATGACTCGCAGCTGATGTCTTATCTTGGCCAGTCAACACTGAGGATTGAGTGTGTGCACAGGGAAAAAAAGAGAGGTGGGGAGAGGGAGGGGTGACAAAATAAAAAAAGAAAATCAGTTATCTGGCTTGTGATACAACAGATGCTACAGATTTGTAGCAGAGCTTCAAGATTTCGCCTTGCTATCTCTGAACATTAAAGTTTAAGTTGAGAAACAGAGAGTGGCATAAAATGTAGGAGAGCACTTAAATGCTTTTAATTTGTCAGCATTTGTATTTGGATCAAGTGTAAGATGCGAACATATGTTCATCACACCAGCTAGTCACAGCTTAGGCTGGTGTTCTGTACAAATGAATATGGATCTTAGTTAATATTTTGTGTAGCAGCTGATAAGGCCAATTTTATATATATTCACTTTTTCTACTCATTAACTTGTTGTTGTTAATTCATCATCTGACAAACATTCATGGGTAGAATAATGTTCTAAAAAATGGTTAGGCTATTTATAAGTCTTATTTTGTAAAAAAAAAAAGACAGAAGAAAAGACCAATAGACCAGTGAACTGAGTTGAAGTTCAGTGCTTGCTGACGTGTGGAACAGAGAGAGAAAGCTGTGTGTAGCATACTCTCTCACTGTAATGACCGCTAAGCTCTTTTACGCACAGCCAACTTGGCTTTTACGCACGGTGACATAAACAGCTGTTACACTGGCACTGTAGCTGAAGGAACGAAATATTCACCCCTCATTTTTTGTTGCACCACTCTGGATTCAAAATAAGAAAAATAAATATAAATTACATCAGATTATATTGTAGCCTGTATGAGATCACATATCTGAATGTCAAAACGCAATTACGTGATGCCTGAATTTCATAACCAGGCTAACCGGATGTCAGAACAAAGTTAACCACACACTAACTTTCACTTGTATATGGAGCTAAATTTTGGCAGTGTAGAGCCCGGCTGTCATTAACAAGAGCAGCGTGCTACAACACTAGCAGGCAGGGGTGGACAAAACACAGTAAAGTGTAGTAAAGACAGGATCAGATTTTGATCGGCTTAATTTTAGCCCATAAAATAGGCCCAGATCCTTAGGATCTGCTTTGGACATCCCTAATCATTACTATTCACTGCTCAAACTTCATATGAAAACACAAGCAGGATTTTGTCCAACACAGACAAGAGGAAAGAGAAAAAGACCTTCACACAATATCCTGGTAAGTCCAAAAGAATCAATAAGCTGTGTAGGTTGTTTTTTGCCAGGAGACACATTTTGTCATCACCTATATTGAACCCTATGAGAGCGTTAGCTTGTGTAGGATTATCTGGGTTGGAGTCATCAAGTGATTTGGCTTATGTCTTCACAATATCATGATTTAAAACTCCATCCTTACCACTGCTATGTTTACACTTATATGGTACCCACAAAATGTGTTCATGGCCAGTTTCCATTGCGGTGCATATAGAGAGCCTATAATATTTATACTCTGTCATTAATGTCAATACCAAACTGGTGTACATTTATCAAAACATACTTGCATAAAAGTGAAACCTGATTTCAACTTCCGAAACATAAAAAGGTACTTAATTACAGTAACTGTAATTTATTATTTCCCATTTTGAATAAAAGCAGTTGAGAGAAGTATACTCCCACACCAGTCAAAAGTAACAGCCATTGGCAGTAACTGCCTTGACACTTATTAACAAGTGACAGTAAAAAGTTGCCTCTGGAGCTCCATAATGAGTGAACAGTCATTTCCATTCTGACCTTTTCCTGCTAAACTGTCATGGTGGTTATTTTCTTGCACGCTGTCAGAGTAACGTTCTTGCATTATCTTTAATGTCATTGGTTTTAATGTCAAACCCTCATCCTGATAGAGCACTGTGGAACGTGCCCAAGGCAAGATTTATGTCAGCAGTCTGAGATGTATTGATGACTTCTTATTTAAATAATTTAGCAATGAACCTAAAGCAGGAACCAGAATGCATGTGCTTTTTAATAATAAAATTGCTGAAGAAATATTTCTCGTTTAATACCAAATATATGTTAAAAATTTCTACAGTTAATATGCTCTTATTCAGGGTATTGTAGAGTCTTGTAAATGTAGCATACTGGGAAACTGGCCATCCCTATGACTTAAGAAGCAACTTTTATTTCAGTAAACTGTCAACCTTTAAGATCGATATGAGCCACTCACTATCTCCACTTACAGTGCATTGTGGTAAAAGATGAAGGAGTAGGAAGCACAGAAGTCCTCAAAGTTTAAATCTTCTTTAAATAAGAGCTGCTTTGTGGATGATGGATGATGACCAGCTGACCCTAACATTTTAGAAATGGTCATAGTTCTGGCACAGTCATGGTTTTATGTTTGAGTTTTGTTTTAAGAAAAGCAGATAGCTCATCGTTTGCAGCATCAAACATTGGGTTTAATATCCTTTGAATATGCATCATATCACTTTTAAATAAGCAATTAAGTAAACAAAATATGCATACTGATATGCAAATGAGCAAACTCCCACATTAAAGTGTGACGTAGCGGCTTCTTCCACTTAGAGAGACAGTATGACCCTCCGGAGATGGCTTGGCTCACATTATCAGAGGACAACCCCTGCTGCAATAAGTCTTGGCTCTGCAGTAACAACAGTCCTTGTGACTCTACACCTGCCCATGTATGCGACAATACACAGACTTGGCACCTCTTCACCTCTCCTGCGCTCATAAAAAACAAGATCCAATTACTAAGCCGACAGATGCAGACATCAAGTACTATGTGTAAATGCAAGGGCATGATCACATTGTTCATTGTCCGTATAGCATACCCAGATGCACATTACACTTTTATAGTAGGTGTAAATAAAGTCATAGTCCATTCAGCCCCTCAGTCAGCTATACAGTCAGTCAATGTTAGTGCATGCATGCTGAGTGTAAGCAAGAGCACTGGAGCAAACAATGCCAGGGACACATGGATAATTTTTGTTTTGTCATCATGTAACGGTAGGTTGACCAACAAGCTAATCTCCCAAAAACTCAGTGTAGTCCATTAAGCAAAGCCTTTTATCCATATCTGGCAAGGCTCTCCAAATAAAGAAATACAAACATACATACACAGATAGTGACCGGTTCGTTTTTATTTGACTGGTTTTGTTTGAGGCATGTGTACAGATACAATGAAGGAAAAGAATCAGAATAAAAATACAGTGGAGTACATAATAAATAATAATCATAGCAATGATTGAGAATGCTTTCATCACAGTTATCATATTCATATAACCATGTCCACTATTATCCCTTTCCCTGCTGTCCCTGTCACTTTATCAAGTGTTCCTATTGCATATATGATTATATGGGCAAATATATCAATACAGCACAAATATAGTTAGATATCAAACAAATAGTTTCCTCAGTGTTACATTCAAACTGTAACAATAATACTGGAGTGCATGCATTAATGGATCCAATATAATACAGCATACCATTCGTGTTTCACTGAGACTAATACCACAATTTTACAAGTTTGCTACTTGTATATGCGTTCCTCCTGTTTGTCTTTTTGCATCATTTGCATGTGTTATTGACAGTTCTAAAAAAAAAAAAGTTGACTATAGAATGAAGACAACCACTGATCTAATTTAAGGACATGAGGTGGTTTCCATCTCCTTACTGCATCTTTTATAGCAGCTGTAAGACCAGGAAAAAAAACCTTTGATAGCTTGACAGTTTAAAAGAAGAGGAATCATTCAGTAGTATAACATTGTTATATGGTGGTGGCATAACTGCCAAAACATATAAATATAGGTAATGAGTGACATTTGTGAACATAACAGAGAGGGATACCATGTGTTATTGAATATATTTTTATACACAAATGACTCAAAACCTACATCTGGATAAGTACTTGGCATTATTCCTGCCATCAAATGCCTTTGAAGAGGGTTGACTTAATGGCACTATGTACCTGTACATAGCAGCATATGAAAAAAGGATGACCCACGCAAATTGAAATCATCTTTTAAATCTTAGAGAGGCTTCAATCCTTTAACATTCATAGCCGAGTTCATGCAAATCCTTTGGTTTTGCTACTAAAGGACGTAAATAGATTTTTCACCAATTTTGAGATTATTTTTGAACAAAGGGGTATCTAAATGCCAGTCCATTTTCCATTTACATATTTCATCTACATGCTTGCAGAATATACTGTAGATAGAATGAGCAATGACTAGACCAAACTATTCAGAACAGTAATGAGCTGACAAACCAGAAAATACTACATTTGTAAGCGAAAAAGGTGAGACTGTTTGCTTTTCAAGCCCTACTCATGGCACATTTGGGCTTTCGCTGCACCAATTTCTTAAAGGGCGGAGCATAAAGGCATTATAATATGTCCAAAACAAATAAAGATGGAAAAAATAAACGAGATTAAGCAAGCGGAAACATTGTTGTGCATGAGTGAGTGTGTATGAGAGCAGAATTTCCACAGACAGTGTATGTTACTGCAGTAAAAACGACACAAAACAACCACTGATATTACATTATACACAAAATTATTCGTGACCATGTCATATTTTTTTCAAAACATAAATCATTTATGGATTAAGTTCACCTTGTCTCTTACCTACCTTTGCTCCATGCATATGCAATTGATTTTGACAAAACTATCATAAAGAATTCATTTAATAAGTAATGCATGGAAAGACTAGACATAATACATGAACATTTAAATAACTGCAGCTAGAATCCATTTTTCATATGTAACAATGATTCCTGGGTATCTATAGTGTGTGGAAATAGTATAACATGGAAAATGTAATAATAGTTGGCCTGTTTTAAAAAACAGTAATTCCAGTGAATAATAATGAAATATTAGATAATAGTAGAAAGTAGAAACTGGTAGGATCAGTAATTTGGGATGTAGGTTGCAATGCTGACAAAGAAATTACATCCGTGGCTCCTTTTTGGCAGGAGCACCAGCACAACAGCTCTCTGGCTTGCATATTGTGGTATTTCCATTTGATTGACAGGTGTGTCATAGCCAGAGACACACTGGGCAGACCCCCAACTGCCGTTGCCTTTCCTGTCAGTGTGGTTGGTTTGAAGCTGTCTACATGGATAGTCTGGCCAACATGGAGAACATGGTGAATTAGAGAAGTTGACATGGTAAATCAGTGGAGTTGGCTCCGCAGTGCACTGCTATGAGCCATGCTTTGTATCACCACAGAGGCTGGGTTTCAGGCTATGAGCCGTGTTTATCAACCAGCAGATGCCAGTGAAGGTATTTGTCTGTGTTCATATTTGAGTTTTTAGCATTTTAAGTGTCTCCTCTTTAGGGCTCTCAAAGATCAAAAGAAAGTATTGGGCAAAAGATTATGAATCAACAGCCAAAACAAAGCAAATTGCCATCATTTCAAATTTATATTGAATGTTATGGTATTTTACAGTGTGTGTACTGAATTTGGGGTATAATGCATGAAAAAAACATGGAGAGTTACATTTAGTTTTGTCATTCTATTTTGTCACATTTCACATTTTTAGAATTGTATATCTTGACACAATTTAACAACGTAAATTGCCAAGCATACGGTAATCACTGCTGCTTTGTGCAGTGGTGGAAGAAGTATTCAGATCTTTTACTTACTAGTAAACTAGTACAACTTGTACTTTCTCAAGTAAAATTACTCCACTACAAGTAAAAGTCCTGCTTTCAAAATCTGCCTTAAGTAGAAGTACAGAAACATTAGCAGCAAAATGTACTTCAGGTACTCATTAGGTGGCAGAACGGTCCCTGTCAGAGTGATATTATGTTATTGGATTATTATTATGGATGCATTACTGTGTATGCAGCATTTTATCCACTTAAATACTGTTTGTTGTTAAATCCATACCAATGCATCATATTTTATTAACTGATCATATATTTTGAATGTGAAACATATACAAAATAACTAGTAACTAGCTGTCAAATAAATGCAGTGGGGTGAAAAATACAATATTTCCCTCTGAAATGTGGTGGGGTAGAAGTATTAAGTAGCATAAAATGGAAATAGTCAAGCAAAGTACAAGTACCTCAAAATTTTACTTAAATAAAGTTCTTAGTTACATTCCCACTCTGGCTGTGAAAGGATGTTTAGACATTTTTCTGGCTACAATTACAATGAAAATTGAGGTCCCATTTAGCTGTTGTGGATCTGTTTCCCCGAGGGAATGACTGACATAGACCACATTATGACATGTACATCATGGAAAAGATTAGAGGAAATTTGCTGGAGGTACTGAATTTGCAAAATCCATTGTTAGTGTAAAATTTCAAATGGTTAAAATAACACATGTATGGTTGAATTAGAAGATATTTGGCTCTCTCTTTTTTTGACATTCCCATCAACTGTTGCACAAGATAAGCTGTGAAAGAAGGCAGACATGAGTGAACGTAATTTTAAATTGCTTCAGTCACCTGTAGTTCAGTCCCCTCGAGATACGTTTTGGCTACCATGGATACTGTGTGTAGAGACTAATAGCATTATGGCAAGGAGGAAATAGAGATATACTGTAGGGTGTGCGTATACGTGTGTGCATGAGCAGACAGGGAGAAAGATAGTGACTCACGTTCTTAGAAAGAGATAGCAAGGTGCAGCGACACAGCAGACAAAGAGTTATCAAGGGAGAGAGAAAACTGCAGCGTTCTGATTAAGCCCATCACACTGGGCTCAGACCACGCAGACGACAGACATCCATGCTTGGCCGTCTCTCAGTGGTCAGAGTTGGTCTCCCTCCCTGACCTCCCTATAGCCAGGAGCTCTAATCACTGTAAAACCGATTCATTAAAATCTGCTGTTAGTGAGAGGACACACACGCGGGTGAGCAAATGGACCATAGCCAATTATGTGATTCCCTGCCAGTTAGAAAGAGATTTAGGCATTAAGTATCTCTGAGGAGGGAGACAGTGATCACTACAGCAGATCTGCACATTATGAAAGGGTCTGGAAGTATGTGTGTCCTCTGCATGTAAGTACGTGCAATATGTAGACTATGATGAAGGTCGACTCTATGGCTTGCACACAGGCAGAGTGATAAAAACCTGAAAACAATAACTGACTGCAGAAAAAAACCTATAAAAAGTAAGTATAACAAATCAAATTTTCAACAGCATAAAAGGCTCCATGCTTAAGCGAATGTGAACACAAAGTTCACAGAGAGCTAATACATATTTTTAAATGGTAACTCTGAAGGATAGAGTTGTGATCCAAACAGTAATCACACCTGACAAGTTATCTTAAAATGTTAAATGTAGTTTGAGGCTACAAGTGGTTTAGGTTTGTATTGCTGCTAAAGTAGCATCCCCATGGAAAATGCTTTCTATTTGCTGTGTTTGATTCTTCAATATGATAAGACAGCCAAAGGACTAAATTAGAGGCCTGTGGGCAGATCCAACCCCCCTGGAGAAACCAAGGAGCAAATACAATCAGAGCTTGGTCTAGGACTGAGTTCCAGGTTGGGTCCAACTGAAATTGTTGCAGGTTTTAAGGTCTTAGGGAGGACCTAGGAACAGTCTGATAACACGAGACACACTTGCTACGTGATTAGTCAAGAAATTAAAGAGGTACTTCATTGACTTTACATATGAAATCAGTTTGCTTGTCATGCAAAGTACTACTCAGCCTGTGAAAACAGTTACAGGAAGCTTTCTACAGTCTCAGAGGACAACCCTGATGATGTCATAGTAATGTCATCAGGGTTATCTCTGATTGGGCTTGAGACATCTAAACAGAAAGCCTGTGTAAAAACTTAGGATGTGGAGTTTGGAGGGATGTGGGTGTTCACCAGGCTGGGGGGGCTAATGAAAGATGCTATCCAGTTGCATCATGGGAAATGTATTATCCATTGTTTTTGGAATTTGACCCATACCAGGGTCTAAAAGTCAGCATATATTGGCCTTTGTTGCATAGATTTGAACTGTTTTTGTTTTAATCTGTCTCTTGTGAGTCCCCAAAAAGCCCTGTTGAAATTTCTTGTAAACAAACAAAAGTTATGTTAATATGCAGTGTTACTCAGAAAAACGCATTTTGTGTATCCTTGAGCATTTCCTTCTTCATAAAACATGTGCAAAGCCGATTTTTTAAAGTATTTTGAATCCAGCATTGTTTACATCAATGTTTATTAGCTTGCAGTCGTCTTCTTCCCTGTTTTTGTTGGTGCATTGCAGCATATCTTGGCGTTACCGCCACCTTTAGATCAGTGGAATAGAGTGACACCATTGGTAGGACTGTGCACCGCGTCACCCACTCATAGAAAAACAGCTCCACAGTGCTACTAGAGGTCTAAAACTCCTAGGCTCTTTTATGAATCTTTGTTCTCTCTTTGTGCACACTGCTGCCGTGCACCGTAACAAACTGTTACAAGAGACAAACTTTATTCTCTCCTGGAGTGAAAGCCACAATGCATGTTTTAAGTGTACCAGTTAAGAGCCGATTAATTTTTTTGTTAGGAAAACACAAATATGTTATATCTTGTCTCTGCATCGTATCTATTCTTTTCCTCTGTATTATTATGTAAAAGAAGTTGAAAATATAAAATATTTGATTGTTCAAAGGTGCTACATATTCCGCTTCACATTACTGACTTGTTACAAAAAAATTATGAGATAATAGCGCAATTAAAAGATTGGCAGGCTCTACAGCTTACTACGCTGCATTTCACATCCCTGCGCTTCAGGGTTGGATTTCATGGATAATATGCCGGATTGCACAAAGAAAAGTGCTTTATGGCACCGAACAGAAGGAGAGCCAGAGACCTGCAGCTTTCAGAATTTATTGTAATAGCAGATGGTGGAACAAGTGAAAGGTTGATGGCAAAATCACATCCACCATTCCATCTAACAGCCCCTTTAAAGTCCAACTGAACTTAATTTCTTCCCAAAGGCCTCGAAAAGTTGGATATGTGATTTCTTTCACTTTTATTTTCTCTTGTTACCTTTAGGGCATATGAAATTTGTCTAAAGTGTGAAGCAGAATCAATACTGCAATATCAAGTGAACCACTGTTAAACATCCAACTGTGTTTTCCCTGACCAGCAATTCTGGGTGTTCACTGTGCGGAGCTAGAAAGAGATCAAGCTTTTGAAAGATGTTGTGGACACCATTTAAATTTGAACCATAGTCCAAAATGATTAGTATATAAATAGCTAAGTTTTTGAAGTATTGGTTTTACCACTGGTTGCAATTAGTAGCACTACCACACTTCACAAAACCTACTTCAGAAATATCAAATAGCTTTTGCAATCAAAAACATATTTGCATCTTTCTTTAAACCGTGAATCCAACCTTTTACCCAAACAGTGATAATAACACTGTGCTCAACACAGTCAGCTACAGCACTGCTCATCTACTAAATCTTTTCTCTCACTTCCATCTCTCCCTGTATAACCCTAGAGCCTCAAAATCCTGCAGGTTTACGCTAGCTGTAAACCTTGGTGACACTGACAGGAACCATTGAGATAGCTGACTTTAGCTTGTCTGCGAGCTACATCAGCCTGGAGATAATCTATCTGGACCATTAGCTTTGCTGTCACACTTGACTTCATCTAATTCCCTGACATTAGAGATTGACCAGAGCAGATAACATCTGATGTCTTTGTGTTATTAATTGTGGATTACCTTATGTGGCCCTACTGTTGACTCATTTAAATCTGCTCAAATATTATTTCTTATCGCTTTGTCATTTATCACTGGCTGGTTTTGGCCCTTGGCTTTAGGTTGATTCTTTCAGGTTCACTGATGATTTACATATTCATGAGGAGAAGGTTCACTGCAACCCACAGATGAAGCTGGCAGATGCTCCTTTGATATTAGAAAGTGTTTTAATTACAGTATATTAGGTACGGAGGATGGTTAACAAGATACTTATGCATGATATATAAAAATAATAAGTGTTAAATTTCAACCTTCAATAGCTTAAAGTAGCTTTAAAGGTTAGAAAATGACTTTGCATCATATGTTAGTTCCATCTTATGTCATCTTCTGCATAGTCATTGTTTAATTTCAGCTACAGCATTTCTGTTACGATGATAATTTTTGATGCTGTTGTACTCAATTCTGCATCAAAATGAGAAATAGTGGAGACAGAATTAAGTACATATATACAGAGGGCTGTTATGGCAGTGGGTTAGGATCATGTGCATCTAAGACTATGATTGAAATAGCTAAAATATAACCATTTATTTGAAGTTCACATCAACAAATACTGTGTTTACAGTGCAACACTAACAAGAAAACCTATTTGTTAAACTTGCCTAATATAGATCTACATCTCCAAATCACTTTTATTACATTTACATGCACAAAATAATCTGACCTCAACCACATCACACAATATGCAGTAACAGTAGTTATTATATATATCATCTTGCTCTGATATTTGTAATTAGATAAACATTGTGAATAATGGAACAATGAAATTAATAAACCAACTTTTCTTATCGCAGAATATCACAGAATCACACAATGTTCCAACCATTTTTCATCTGATATAAAGATGATGCAGGTTGCATCTCATTGAAACTCAACCCACTAAATAAAGTAACATGGCTATCAAATAATGCAAACTGGGTTACTGGGTGAAATAACATCACTTCATTGTGACTAATAAGCTTTGTTTGCATGCAAATGTGTCCACTGTCTAGCTAGCTGTTACCTCTTTCCTGTGCAAGCATTCTTTCATTGTGTGGAATGCTGAATTTTAAATATTCTCAGATACAACACAGTGAGGTCTAATTGAGCCACAGTGATAGATATGAATATCGATTGTGTTTTGTAAAAATCAAAGCATAACCTTAAGCTACAGTTTGCATTCAGAGACTTCATGACCTCATTACACTGTGTATCGAAGACCGATTTTAAGAGTCTTTCACAATGTGCATTCAAAATTAAAGCTGCTCCAAAGATTTAGAACAGATAAGGTTCATAGATGTTTACCCTCCAATTTGAGATGTAGTGGATGTCGACATAGAAAACAAAAGGGAAGCGTTTTTTCTCACATGATTTACTGTAACTTTAATACTTTATGTTCAGATACAGGTGCAGTCTTTAGAGAGACAGTTACATCAGTAAGGATAATGAACCCCTGAGTGTCTCATTTGAATGCACACCAGCAAGCACACAGTGCAAACTGTAACAATATTTATTGTGTGTGTTGATTTTGTTTAGAAAGATTTGCTGTATCCAAAACAAGTTGGTCAAGACCATTGAGAGTAACCTAAATCAGTTCAGTCTGCAATTCAAAATTGCAGCTTGGAAAAATGATGCATCACATCCATCTTCCTCTAACTTTACCTTGATGTCAACAGAGAAAACATATTGCATACACAAACGCAAAATGTCAGCAATGTTTCCAAACTGGATTACTTTACTTTTGCCAAACTTTCTCAAGGCATGCAATTTTCCTTCTCACTGGTAAACATGGAAAGTAATAAGGCAGTCAGCTTACTGGTAGATTAATCGGAAGAATACAGACAACATATTTTATGAAGACCAACAACCGGTCAAATAAAGCTATAAATTACCCCTTAATTTCACCAAAGTGGTGCAGAGCAGAGTGAGAAGTTTAGCTGGATTTGTGTACTCTAGTATAAATGAAGAAATGTTTTATTTTGTTGGTATAAATCTACAGGAATAGTGATGTGAGTGTGAAGTGAAACTACTTCACTCTGTTCCCCACCAGACCCACTCCAACTCATGCACTAACCTTGACAAATAGAAAAATGTATATTCAGGAACTACGTAAAGTAAAATGTGTCAGTGTTTATATGACTACCATTGGGATGGATCAGGATTCTCATTTTTGTGCCAAGGAACAACCTCATATGACCTCATATGTGACCATCATATCTTCTAGGTTGTTCTGTTGCTAAATCTACTGAAGAACTGGCTGCACCAATAAAGAAAGGAAGGCACATACAAGTCCCACAATTCTCAAAAAGTGCTGACAAATACGGGTATTTTCTCACTCCGTCAGCCGAAACGCTCTCCAGTGTTTAAACATAAACATTCTCAAACAGCATTCAACATGCTGACAGACACACATCCATGAATCTTTTCAACCAATTGATGAAATTTTAATTGACTATCAGTGTCTTATGGTTAGGCTTTTGTCTGAGCCATGCGGGTACCCTCCTTATATTTGGCACCCAACTGTGACTACTAGTGTCTGATAAGAAAAACCGCAGAACAAAACAACTGCTTCCAGTAGCAAATTTCACAGCGATATTATTATTATTTCATGGTTTGATACAATTATTCTTTGAGAGGGAGACAGAGAAGAACATTAACAGGAGCGACAAGTTTTGGCAGAAAGTCAGGTGGCTCAGAGGTCTCACCTTTTTTAAATATGTAAATAAAAAAAACAATACAATAAGTGGACATTTAATAGAGTTCAGGGACTGCAATAATGGCTACTTCTGGTTATTAAGGCTACAGGACTGTAAAGGACATGTGGACCATTTTACACATCCAGTAATACACACATTACATTATGTCACAGGCACAATCACAGGCACAGCTGGCCACTGATAAGTACACAGACTTCTGCTGCTATTTTTTCAGGCTTCAGCTGTTAACTCGACAGAACAACCTGCAGGACATTATGGAACATTTCAGCTCCTTGGCAGATTACAGGCCGTTAGTTGGTTCCATGCATGTACTTACAATGTTCTCTGAAGCTGGTCATTGTAAAATGGGTAATGGGTACAGGCAATATTGCGTAAAGACATTTTCAAGAAGTGGCATGCAATTAACAATGGACTCTTTTTGTGTTTCATAATCATGTTGGAAAACCTGCACAGAAAGGCTGTGCTGATCCTTACTTCCAACTGGATTAAAGTGGTTTTAACCGACAATGCCATCCTTGGAGCCCTGCAATCTTGCTAGTGTTGCTAAAAATGTCTAAAAGTTGGCACAGAAAAAGAGAAGTTGCCATTCAGTTTACATGTACACTGTGTCCTACCTGAAGGCCGTACGGGATCCAATCTTGTGAGTCAGTATTTTTTAAGAACATAACAATCCCCATCAGGAAGGTAGGAAGTAATGTAATGCACTCAGTGCAGGAGGTTAAGGTATAATGTCTCTCATTCTATATAGCTCATACAGTATAGCAGGCAACAGCCTTTTCCTTTGTAACCCATATTCACAAATTGGATGCCATGGATTTAGGCTACTTTAAATTCTTACAACTATTCTACCCTTCATTGTCCAGTGTTAGAATTAATAGGGTGGGGTAGAGTGGGTCGGAAGGTGGGCATATACCTTGTAAATTGGACTTATTCGGGTGAAAGCGTTGCTCAGCCTCAAGGGGGAATGCTCGGTTGACTTAAACGCAGCACTTTTACAGCAACAGCTTCATCAATTTGCTGAGCTCTTTCGAAGCAGAGCAGCAGTTCCAGAATGAGCAAAGAACTTTTGACTAGGTGGAGAAACAAAGACAGAAGCAGATAGAGACATACCGGAGACAGGCTGAAAATGTCTGTGTTGTGTAAGGATGGTTGTGGAGCTGTATAAAAAAGCTGTCACTCTTTCACTCCCTCCGTAGATTACATAAGCTCACCTGCTTTCCCTTCTTGTTTATGTTTAACTTTAACAATTTTAGTTTTGAAGGATATATAAGGTTTGGTTTTAAAGAAATTAACATGTTTTTGATTAAAAAGAAATGCCTGAGATGTTTTCCAGCACTGACAATGTTAGTGCCACAGAACCCAAAGAGCAGATACCATTCAAAATGTTTAATTAGTCAATTAGAGATAAATGTTTTCTATGGATTTGGAATAAATCTGGTTACTAAAGAGACCTAGTTGAAAAAGATCATTTTAAGATAACATAAAAGAAATTATGGATTCAAAAACCACACATTTGTCTTTTAAAATGTCATATAACGGTTTAAATGACACCTAGAGAGTTTATCTATCCAAAAAGATACTGTTCCCTCAAGAGGAGTGAGCAAAAACTACTGTCTGCAAAGAAAATGAAGGTCAGAAAAGTACACAACAGAGTGACCACTAGAAACCCATCTGATCTCAGGGAAAAGTGCAGCTCTGCAACAACTTTCTTCTCCTTTTGTACATGGCTCCTTTGGGAGAACTCCATAGGTAACACTATTCTGAGGCCAGAAGCACAGACAGACCCCCAGTGAGATGAAGTCCAACACTTGAGAGATGAAAGGTGCTCTTACAGAATAGATGAAGGAAGAAGGAGAAAAAATAAGAAAGGGTAAAAATATATTAGTTTTGGTAGTTAATAGGTAGGAAACAGCTTTTAAAACAGATGAAATGTTTGTTCAGGATTGCAACCTGTTTCATCAGAAAAACTGACATCTCTATCACCTCGATCTCATTTCAGCATCTTAGAACAGAAGTAATTTCAACTTTGCAGTAATGGCAGAGACTTTTTTTTTGTTAATGCATTCACTGTGTTCTCTGGACGACCTGCAGCATTCTGCCTTCTCGTCCCTGCACTCCAAATTCATAAAATCTGCTTATTACGATTCTGCCACAAGTCCAACTGAATTCCTTAAAGCCATTAGCGCTTGTTGAGAATGGTTTGGGCTGGCCTCAGCATCGACTGTAATGACAAGGACAGGGTGCCAGGGAGAATCAATGATTCTCTGTGGCTCAAGAGTGAAACTGTAACAGCAAGACTGCCCCCATTGAGTGCTGGACTGCCGTCTTTTTCAACCACTTAATTGATCAAGGTTTTATTTATCTTGTCACAAGACTTTAACCTAATTTGTTTTCCATTCGCTCACAAAGCACTTCATTGAATTACCATGTTAACAATCCGCAGTATTATATTTAGTTTTTTCCCCCTCTCCGAACACACTTTAGATATTGTGTCTCTTTTAATTTACATGTAGCAGGGGCACTTTTAAACTTGTGTAATTAATTATCATATCAAACACGATCTCTATATTAATTTTTGGCGGCACACACACACACACATACACACAGTGGGCTTTTCATTAGAGAATATTCTATTTGTATGTGTTTTAATACAGCAGAGGGAGTGGAGGGGCGGAGGGCTGAGATGAATTCCTCTCCCTTTGTTCTTTCTGAACAAAGCAGAGGTGCATCATGCATATCCTCTTTACTCCACAACTATGCAAAGATGTCCTTGTAATTGGGTGATATTTTTTACTGCAATACCCGCTGCATGCATTTCCATTACATTTCTGTCATAAAATACCCTCCTCACTGTCGTCAACTTAAATGGAATGTCAATACTTAGTGTGTGGAATGGGGAGCGTGGAAATGGGCTTAACACTGGGACCCATAAACATAAAGTTTAATGCCGCCATCAAAGGAAGGGCCAATCACAGCATAGCTTTACAAATCAAAGAATAATAATCACAGATTTTCTCGCCCAGCCATCTCAACAGCTTAATATAAATAAGTTAGTAGCACCCTCTTGTGCGCTCTCATTTTCTAATCATCACCAATTTCCTTCCCTCCATTCATTTTTCCTTTGCATTGCGCACTTTGCCTTTCCTTGCATCAAAACTGCATAATCCCCCACCCCCGTCCCTGTTGTGTATTCCTTTTATTTATTTATTTATTTATTTATGGAGTCCAGGCAAAATAAAGCAGGCCAAAATGTAAAAAAAAACAAAAAAAAACAGCAAAATCCAATGATTTGGTATGAGGTAGGGATTGGATTGTGGAATAAGAGACAACGCTGCTCAGCTGATCTCTGTCTGATGTCCAGAGGGAGATTCCCCACACACGACCACTTTATGGGCTCATTTGCATTACCACAGCTCCGACTGTAAGTCAGCAGGCTGCTAAGAAGGAGAAAGCCGTGCCAGTGCAGGGCAATTATGGCTATAATATATTAACCGGTACTGGGCAATTTCCAGAGACAACTCAGATGATGCTGTGATTGATTTTACTGTGCTGTAAGTGTTAACTATTAACACTAATATAAGTGGAATATGGTCGTTGTTGTATATCATCTGTTCAGATGGCTGTACTCAATTTCCTCTACATTTGCCAGTTTATAATTTGCCAACCTCCATTTCATGAAAAAAAGTTTTTTGTAATTAAGATTTTACATCGTAACATACTAATCGTGTTAATATATTGATGTGATTACTTAATAAATGACTAAATGAATGGCTAAATAAATAACTAATGATCGAAGAGCTGCCTGAATGAGTCATCCACATAACATGCAAAGTGCCTGTTTTTCCCTCTTGAGACTTACCACTAGTCACAAGATAAACATCATGTTCTTTTCTTAGCAGTACACACACACACACACACACACACACACACACACAACACTTTTTGAGAAACGAATGTTGTCTTGTGATGTCAAGGAAGAGTGCATACAGTGGTATCTCTAAGGTAATTAAACAGAACTAAAGGTCTGCTATGACTGGGAAGGCTTGGCAGGGCTAGACTAATGGGAAAGCTGATTAAAGTGTGTTTTATCCCCCTAATGAAACTCATCTTCTCAGCCCACAGCATACAGACAAGTTCAACAGAGTAGCTTTACAGGTCCATGGAGACTTTTTGCAGTATACTGTTATTCTTACCTTTACATGTTGGTCATAAAAGTTCATTTTCTTCAGGGTTACCAAAGTGATCCAAAGCAACACTAATTGTTTGTTATAAAGATGAACTTTTTAACTAAACAGCTACTGTAGTATTGTAAGACTTAATAACTATACTTCATTTGGCAGATGCTTGTTTCCAAAGCAACTTACAGTATAAATGCATTTAACCTCCATAGGAAAAAGAGCTAGATCTCTTTAAATAATGTAAGTGCATCCCTCCCAAACAAACAGCTAACAACATGTCCAGTGCTACAATACAAATGCTTAGAGTTTATAGAAGTACTCATCTGTAGAAAACACTTTTTTTGGAACAGAGGTAGAAGAACTACAAGCTATTTGGCAAAAGCACCCAGGACTTTAATTTCATGATGGCACATAGCTTTGTGCTGAAAAAGCCACATGGTTTTTGAGAGGTTTTCCTACTTATGTCCATTTGGCATTTTGGTGACTCACTATGAACTTGACTGTGTTAAATTTCAAAGGTAGGTGCAGTACATATGACTGGTTAGAACTGTCATTTCACAACAAAGGGAGTTCTGGGTTTGAATCCATGTGCATTTCATGTGCTCCACATTCCTAACACAGTTCAATACGTTGCAGTTTAGGTAAGGTAGGCAAACTCTAATTTGCCCACAGACATTAATAACATTGTCTGTTGATGCGTGCTAGGCCTGTAACAGAATGGCAACCTTCCCAGTGTGTACCCTGTCTCTTGCCCAGTCTATGCTGGAATAGGCTCCAAACCCCCACTAACCCTGCACAGGTTAGGCAGGTATAGAAATGTAGGTGTGAAGGTTTTCTGGTGGATTTGAGCTTGTACTGCTCAGCTAATCACACCTATACTTAGAACATTGTATGTATAGGTGTGTTTGTGGCGTGAATGATTGTCATCCATCAAAGATTGTGTACCAGGATGTGTGAAATGAGAACCGTGGAGGTGTCAGCACACTCTGAAGATGTCAGGAAATGGCTGGTGGATGCCTCTTTCTGTTGTCAAACTATCCCTGCTGTCCACCATCGGTCCTGAGTGGCTCTTTTTCTAATATCATTTAACCTGTTCTTAAATTCAGCGATGGTTTCTCTGGGACATGAACAACACAGTAAGCAAATGTGTTACTGTATATCCTCCCACGCGAATATAGGGTGCCATATATTCACTTGTCATGATGCTGCATCTCCCACACAAGGAGATCAGTTTCTTTTTACGAGGGGCTTTTTTTTTGTCCAGACTGTTGTGATGTAACTGGTCATGATGGATGCCAGTCCTACCCACACCAATTGAAAATGTATTCCTCAACCCCTATTCCACTGCAGCATAATTGTGCAACATGCCTCTAACCACAAAATGACCAAAAGTGAGTTGCCACAGACTGTTGAGACTGCATTATGATGTGTTGCTGGTTTAATTTCTGTCTCATTTTGGTCTCCATTTGTCATGCAACTGTCCCCTCAACAGCACTGTAAATTTCTGGATTACTTTCAATGTGGGACTCTCGATCAGTCACGCCACCCTCAGTCTCTTCAGCTTCTCTACTGGTTCAGTTCAATTGGAAACCAAATCAATTTTACCCCATAAGACCAAATCACCAACACCACTATTTACCATTCACCAGCTTGTCTTGGACAGAACTACACATTTTATTTGTTTGTATACATTTAATTATCTAACAGTACAAAGTAGGAAGTCCAAATATCAATTTCAGTGCTAATTTCAGGTAAATGAAGAGGAAACGTGCACACCAACAAACCGCACCACAAGTGCTATATCAAGCAGAAAATATAAAGGCAAGAGTTGACTCTTCATTTCTTTGTGCTCCCTTAACTTTGATTATCTGTTTATCTTTTGCTACATTTTGATCCAAAATGTTCTACTTTTGCCATTTCAGGTAATGGAAAATGTATTGGAACCTCATGTCACTGCCAGAACTTAATCAATCTCAATAACCTGTTTTATTCATGCACCTTATTTTTGTTGTCAGCGTTGACAGTATCACACACTGCAACCAAGGATTTACCACGATCACTCTGGCATTGCGGAGTGAAAAATGATCAATTATAATGTTGCCAACTCTCACTTCCCCTCTCTCTGTCACTTATCACACTGGTGATAAATGGCTAGGTACTAATAAATAATCTCACATTCTGGGCCGGTCTATGGAGAAGGACTCCCATTAATTAGAGTGACAGACAAGCGGAATCTATTAAGAAGATGCATAATGAGATAAAGGTTCTGCGTATTGCTCTACCCTTCTTTCACCTATTTCCCTCATCTTTTTCCAATAATTGGACGGATTTGTGAGGGAAACCGTCTTAAGAAAAGTTTCTTGTTAGAATGGTCTAGCACATTTTTGAAATACAATGTTGATTGTATTTACACTTACACGTAACACTAGCAATACGTTTTTCCCCCCAGTACGATTAACGGCAACCTGAATAGAACACAAGGCTTAAAAATGCATTCACAAATTTTGTTATGATGTAAATGTCAATTCTATATTTCAAAATGCAGCTGTTTGTGTTTCCAACCTAATCAAAACTGACTGCTATCATTTTTTTAACAAAAAAGTATGAGACAGTAATTTATAGTATTTTAAGTTTTACCATGCTTGCCATCATACAAATAACCATATAATAATACAATTATTGTATAAATAATGCACTATTGGGGTGGGAAAATGGTATGAGGTTATGTAAGGAGTAGACCAACTGCTTAAAAGTGCCCCCTCAATTGCTTTGTGTGTTCATGGTTGATTGGAGAATGGCAATGTCCCACATCAAGCCCTAACTATTCCTTCTTATTCTTCAAATCAATTAATTCAAAGCAGCTCAACACTATTTGCTCCATCACACACCCAACAGACATTACTTCATGGCAGAGCCGGCAGTGCTCACAGACCCCCCCCACAGACCTGCTCAGTGATCTTGGTAAGCAAATTTTGATTTAGCTAACAACTTTGTATCTTTGTAACATTAAGCTGAATGGTCCATACTTTTATGGCAGTTATTAAATGTTTGCTGTACAACCTTAGCTTGTGTTCGATTGAAAACTCAATATTTACTTGCATAAATTATAATTTGCCTTCATAACTGTCACTATGGAAGACTAACGTTAATTTTGGTCAATGTTAGCTAAGCTAGCATTAGCTTAAAAACGTTACTTTAACTTTAACTATAAGCTAAAGCAGCTCAAAAACGTTAGCTAACGTTACCCGCTAGCTAACTGCTAGCTAAACTGTAGTTAGCTAGACAGTACAGCTGTGGGGATAACTTAATCTGTCATGTAAGATCAACGTTACAACTTCACATAGATGCTAATAGGCAAGAGTCACATCTGAGCAATGTGAGGCTAGGTTGAATATTTTGAACCTAATATTGTGTTTTGTTTTTAGGTGACAGTTTGTGTCCAAACTATGGTATGTAAATATTAAGGTTTTCTGTCCAGTGAATGCAACTCCACTGCAGAAGTAACATCACAAATTACCCAAGCGAGGATACAGCCATTCTGCCAAATATCCTTTGGGGACCTGCCCTGCCAATATTTTGAACATTTTCTTGTATGTAGATAATGTCTATGTTTTCAATGTGTTATTTGCTCATACAGCAACATTTTGGGAAAGAAGACAGCATGTTGGGCATATAAGAACCATACATTTTACACTGAGTAACCAAAACTCGAAACTGCTCCACCATAGTTTCAAAGTAACGAGTGTGTCTGTGTACATGTTTTAAATGACAGTAGTCACTATATTGTGGTGGTGCTTGCTTGGCAACCTGTTAATCGCGTTCATCGTTAAGAACTATGTTGCTGATTAAATTAAATCTTTCATCCGTCTTTATACAGGCTACACAACAAGAAAACGGGCTTGCGGGAGTCAAAAAGGAGGTAATGGTAATGAGGAAAAACTCCATTACTGACAAAGATACAGTTTATTCATTCGCTGAGGTACTGTTTGTGTCCATTTGGCACTTTATACTTTGACCGCACTAACATAATTTTTTATTCTTCCTCTCCATAATTTTGAAGCTGACTTTTACGATTTTGTATGTGCTGCGGTTATGTATGTGATGCCTTCATCAACAAAAAATAACTGTAGCTTGTTGTTTGGATTTCCCTGTTAGAACTGTACAGTTAATAAATTATACTTACATTTTAAGTGTAACTTGTTTTTTGTATTATTTTCCTTCCTAAATGTGTAACTTTGGGTAACCAGAAGTACATTGAAATTCGAGCCCCCCTTAAAGACAGACTCAGTTGGTGACATTTTGACTCCTTGGTGATGTTCGCTGATGACAATGTTCCAACCAAGGATAGAACATTTTGCCTCATTGTTTCTTATATTATATTTTGTGTGGAGACAACTGTCAAGAGATGATACTGTTGTATCTGGTTACTGTATGTTGCCATCCACTCATTTCTGTAAATGGTTCATTATACTCCTACAAGTAACTGTTAACTGAGCCTGTATGTACATAGAAAAACTGTGTGTTGTGGTGGGGGGTGGTAGCTCTTTATTTGTTTATGTTTGTGTGTATGAGTCAGACTATGGAAACAGTTTCATGCCAATGACAGCAGACAGTCTGACAGGCTGACTGGCATGTTGCCATTCAACATAGTTAAGCCTAGCACAGCATCAATAAAAAGTCTCCACCTGTGTTGCATAGCTAAATAAAGCTGCGGGCTGTTAATACATTGGTAGCCAAGCTGTAAACAGATAAATAACTGAGAATAAGTGCAAGTGAGTTGACTATTTTTAGGAGACAGAAAACTGTCTTAAGTAAGCAAGTTTGGCGAACAATATGGCCTGTGCTGATAAGAAGCACAAGTTGGATGCTATATAGTGCTGCTGCCCAGATAACCCATTCCCTTCTTTCTCTCTGCTCCTTCTCTGTGTTGTTGTTGGTCATCTGGAAGTCAGTTAAAGACAGTGATTTATGCCTGGGGCTTCATGCAGCATAGCCTCATTACACACAGCCATTTTGAGAATCAGCAGATAATTACAGTATACATCATAGACCTCATGGGGCCCAGCAGATTCAGTCTATTCCACTGGCCTGTCATTTAGGCCATAGGGCCTCAGGAATGGAAAACTGGATTGTAACCTCATTTGGAATATAATTTGCTCTTCATTTTACAGGAATTCTAGTTGAAAATTCGCTGTGGAATGTTGAATTGGCATTTTTTAATTGCTCTACTGTGAATAGTCATTAAAGTTAATGATTGTTTGCTAATGGTATATCTTTATTCAATAAAGTAAAGACAGTACAGAGTCAAGCTCATTTGAGGGCAGTAAAAAAGATTTAATAAAAATGATTACTTAGATGTTTTTTAAGTATTTTACATTGTTATTTTGTTTACTTTTCTTTGCTCTGGAGTGAAATATATTGGGGTTTGTGAGCTCTTAAAACTGATAAGTCTTTTTCCACAACTATATGTATGAATAACAAACAAACCAAAGCTAAACTAGCAATTCTAACAGACTTTTTTTTTCAATCTTCCATGAAGGGAACATTAACTCGAGCCCGAACTGAACTGAACCCTGAATATCTGGACCTCCGTCCGCGAGCTGAGCTGAACCCTGAATATTGGACCCCTTGCACCCCTTTAGTGAGTACTGATGGTCCCATTTCTCACTAAATGATCACCATAGATTCACTTAACACAAGTCATTACTTTTAATAACCTCAAATTATGTTGTACAGCAGTTTTACTTAAGCATCCCATGCGATGGCATGTTAAGCTCAGTTATGATTTGTTAGATTCAGTATCATTTTCTCATTCATGACTTCATCCATGCTTAGGCATGCTTCTGTGTGAGACACTGCACTGAAACAGACTCTACTTTCTTCATATTTCCCCCTTCTTCCCTATACAATGTTTAAGTATATTTTACCTCTTAGTTACTGTGGCATATTGTACTTACAACATCATTAAATTCAGGGCCTAATGTGATGCTAATATTCATGCCATTTTTACTTGAGTAATAAGTATTTGTCTCATTACCTCCATGCTTAGAAAACACAGTGCTTGATAGTCATCTGGGGGTTGGAGGAGGTTTGCTTGTGTTGCTGTGCTTGCACACTGGTGAATCTTAATGATGTCAGTTTTTCTTACTCTCTGTTATCAACTACAGTATGTCAACATGGGGAGGGTTTCTTGTAAACTAGGAGTCTCACCATATCGTGCCTCCATTGTAAACCGCAGTGCCACGTTTATTTATTTTTGCCCTTTCATGATGCAGGAATAATTTGCTGTCTGCAAATTCCTTGCTCGTCATTGTGTATTATACACAATGGTGGTTGGAGCTCTATCCAACAGCTCTATCCACCACTGCTTTATCTACTGTTTCTTTTTTCCATCTGTCTGTCTGTCTGTCTGTCTATATCTATGTACTCTTCATGACCTCTGCATTGTGTGCATGGAATATTCCACCGGAAAACTTGAACCTTGAGGTTTCTTTGTCTGAGTTCAAGGTCTTTGCTCAGGCATTAGTGAATCCATGGAGAGTTGTTGATTTGAATATGTTGTGGTCAATAGAGGCCCTCTATGTCAGCCTTGTCAGTGTCTTCTCATTTTAAGCATATTTTCTATTGCTGCTGCTCTCATGTTATTGTTGTGAAACTATAGCTGAGTGATTGTAGTATACAGAACAAATAAGGGCAAATATGCTGAACCACTATATATAGGCCTATATATATTTGACATGATCATTTGACATGATCAGATGATTGACATTGTGTCTTATATTTTGTCAGTGCGTTATGGACTTGATATATTTGTGTTTTTTATAAATACTTACGGAGAGAAAACAGTTTTATAGCAATTTGTTTTACAAATCATTATTTTATAGTTATATTCTCATTCGTTGTGCTCTCAGTTTCCCCCTGCATTAAACATTTATCACCTGTTGTGTACCCTTGGGTCCAACATCAGCAAATGGGGAAAGCTAACAAGACAAAGGTATAGACACAATGTAAACACAGGGAAGTGATGTCCCTCCTACCCAAACTCCCTTGGGCTGGGGCCAAATCCTCAGGTACAGTGCTGTGTTGTGCACTGATTGTATTGTAGTGGCTACAGTCATAACAACATGGTGAAATGGCTGGAAAATATGGAAAACATTTCCTAAGCATTTTGACCTCTGCCTGCCAACTTCTCCTGGCCCTCCACACAATCACACACTCTCCCCAGGCCATGTTTAACTATGTTAAACTTACAACTTACAGTATACTGGGCACAGAGTGAAAGCAAGCACTGCACAGTGATACCGTGATGTTCCACTGCCAGCCTGATCTACACTAGAGTGTTGAGAAACTGATGTCTTAAGTCTCTCTTTTTTTCCCTCTCCTCTTCTCTCCCTTTCTTTCTCTGTCTCTCCAATTATATGCAATACATCAGAATGCTCATTAAAGAACTACAGATGCAGTAGTTTGACATGTAAATATCTCAGATCGTATCCCTTAGGATCTCCTTTAATGTCCACAAAGCTGCTTGTAGACATTGTTCCTGAATTTATGTGATTTCATCAAATGGAAACCCCACTGGTGATTTAAATAAACAGGAAAATAGCCCTTTGTTTAAAGTCTGACAAGTGATTCTTACAAGTACCAGTCCAGTGGTAACGCAGCATCTTGTTGTTTGTACAAATACGTCATTGCGGCTTCTCTTATTAGATTCGAATTCGTGTTAAGTTCCATTAACAAATGTTACTTTTATCTTTGCTGTTAGACATCTTTCTTTCATTAACCTGAGACATATTCCCCTAACATATAAATGGTTTAGGCACCTGTAATATGATATATGGGACAGTCTGTGTTTTGTGTCTCCCTAAAGCTACAAAGTCAATATTTGGACTTTAGCCTGATTTAATGAACAGAATTTCTCAGAGATCTCTCCCAAGCTGTATTCAATGGGAGATCTCTCTGGCTTCGTTAAAGCACTGTGCTGTTTGCTTATTGGGCCTCACTGGACTGAAGAAGCTCAAAGACAAACACACGCATGCACACACACACACACACACACACGCGCGCGCTCACACACCACCACCACAGAGGAGGCCCCTTTCTTCCAGCCCAAGAGGGAATGATGACTCTCATTATCGCCTCAAAGCAAGATGGCCACAGTGCCCCTACTCAGCAGCCCTATTAAGTTACCAGACAGCTTTATTGTATTGGTGTTCGATAATTTCCTTTCCTCTGTCATTCGGAGTCAGGGAGTTGTTGTATGGTTGGGGAGGGGGGGGTTGGCAGAGTGGCAAGAGCTAACGTGAAAAAGCACAGCTGGCTGAAATTATTCCCTCCCATGTTTGGTGAATCTTTTGACTGTTGAGCAGTACTTGGCCACACAGACACCTTCCCTTCATTAATCGTTTAATCTTATGCAAAAATCATGTGGTTAGTAATGGAATTGCTTGAGTTTATCTTGTAAACTTGACACAACACATAACAAATTGCATCCTCCAGAGTAGTTGTTTTGCGGCAGGATAAATACATGAAGAAACTGGACAAGTCACCTCGTAGACTGCATATGTCCCATTGATTTATTGGGAGTTTTTCACTCTGTGGTCTCCAGACTCATAGGGATCAATATATATACTTCCATGTATATCTATTACCAGTGTCTGGAACACTGGAGTTTCCATATGTATTCAAATATTGGCGTGGGGGGAATCCAAAACAATCAACACAATTTCTTGTATGCCACTATAATGAACTGTGATACATGAAGTCCCTTTTTTTAATTCACAAAATCACAAAACAAATTACATTACAACTTAGGAAGATATTCATTTAGCTTAATCTTTTCAGTGTTAAAAATTGTCATGAGTAACAAGTGACTGATGCTTACCATTTGGTTTCACGAGTTTGCACTATAAGCATGCTGTATTGCTAGCTTCTACCATACCAAGGTGACATTAGGCATGTTGTCAAAAACAATCCTTGCAGGTGTCACTGTGGAGGCTGAAGATGAGCCAATGACGAATAAATTTACGTGGTTTACACATAGGGTAAATGCATTACTTTCTAAAATGTACTTATTGACCAATTGGAAAAAAATCACATTAGCAAAATGCTACAGACACTTGCAGCTATTAATGTTGACAGTTTTTGGACCTTTGAAAGAGACTGTGATGGAATGCTAAATCATATTTGGGTATATAAGCTGAGACAAGAAGGGGGACTTTGAAAATACAATAGCCAGTAATACTACAGCAATACCACATTGGGCTTCCTAAGATACAATTTGTAAACTACACAGCAGTGAATGAGCTACAACTCTCTGGATTCTTCTTGTAGGGTCAATTTTCAGATTTTGAAAGGTCATAACTTTTCCACTGCTGTTCTATTTTTGACAAAAGTTTGCAAGATAAAGAACTGTAATTATGTTCCATTGTTTCAAAAGTTTGGCCCAATGTGGGCATAATCACTAAAATGTGATACCTCAGACACCAGTATGATGGTGTCAGTTTGAAACAAGAATGGCTTATGCATTATGGAACTGTTTTCTAGTGTTTAACATAATTAAAGGTCAAAGTTTCAAATGGTAAAAGGCCATATTTGCTACATCACTCATCTAATTTTGGCACCAAATGTATGATGCATCTTACTACTGATTGGCCCACGGGGTGCCTGTATTAGTCATAGAGTGTGGTTTGACATGTTTCCTTGCTATTGGAGCTTTTTAATATATTTTTATGGTAGTAGTAGTTACATAATTTTGTGTTGTCATATTTTCTTTTCAAATGTCATATTTTTGATTTCTCTCACTAACTGCTACTATTTAGAAAATTAACGAGCTAATCAAAAACATTTCATCTCTAAAATGAAATGGTTCTCAAAGAAATGAAAGAAAACAGATTTATCACCTGCTATTTCTGTATTTAGTACTGTGGATGTTTCAGAAAATATTTCTTCTGAATTTATTTTACTAATACCAAGAACTCTCCCTGAGCCCTTATTCTGAGTAATGCCTTGCAGCACAGTATGCAACAAGCCTCTGTTAACATTTTGAATAGTATTCTGTGAATCAAGTAAAAGAAATCGCCTTTCTAGACCACAGTAGCCTTTGTACAGAAATGTTATTTTCTGCAACAAAGCTCTTTTGTTCCGATTTGGAAACTGCTGCATGTTGTACAGGCTCTGTTGACAGGAGAACTTTAAGGTGAGATTCATCAATGATCCTAAGAGAGGTGCAGTTGTCATTGTGAGTGTTTGCCTGAGACTATGTCTCAATCAGGCACAGCAGAGAAATGCTCCATAGACTGCAGAGTGGAAAAATGTGATAAAACCAGAGAGAAGAAGAAAGGCCCGGGGTGATATTACTTTATATGAAACCAGTTCTGCTCTATTCTAAAATTCCTAATGATATTGCCTCTATACATTGCTACGCTTTAGTCAGCCTTTCTGCTTCTTGAGCACTGATGCTCTGTTCATGAAGAGAAACACTATAGTAATTTCATGTTATGGTAAGGCACAAGCTAGCTAAAAGAACTGAAATTGTGCCAAGAAGTTTTGCCTTGGGAAAGCTTAATTTGTTTACATTCAGCAATTACTAAATGATACAAGCTGTTTCAAAAGTAGGTAGTATTTTTAATTGACTTTTCCTTTTTTTCTAGCAATGCAAATTACACACAAAAACCACACACACTTTCCTTTTCATTGCTTGTAATACTCCTGTTCTCCTACCCCTCATCATCTACTTTGCTTCTGATATTACATGGATGATTCCAGTTGTCTAACACACACTGAACAATCAATAAACCCATGAGGGCGGAGTCATACACAATCTTGCTTGTGACATATTTATGTATTGTGGTGGTTACTGGAAACAGATACACAGTGTTCGATACATGAATGCTTGCACTGTGCAAGTGTCATCATCTGCCTAAGTTGGAAAAACATGTGACAAGTTTTCATACACTACTGCTTTTACCACTAACTCTTGGTATGAACTTCATGGTGGTGGTGACGTCATTTGGAGCCAGAGTCTGTGCGGAAGTGATCTGCAGTGGAGCTGCGGTATCGAGGTCCCGCCCGAACCAATCGCGAGCACGCTCACAGTTGTCAATCATGACGTCACACCCCCTTTTTATAGCATCAATAAAAAGAACGACCTAAAATGACAGACACCATCTTTGGGAAAAATGTATTTGATGTGTACTTTGATTTTTCAGTTTGGCCCATGTCCCATCTGCTAACATGGAGGGGGTAGGGCTTAAGACCTATACTGCAGCCAGCCACCAGGGGGCAATTGAGATGTTTTGGCTTCACTTTTGGGGAGTCATCCACCTTTATATACAGTCTATAGTTCAGACTAACTAGACTAAGCCTTACATATGACATTCAAATGGTATACTTTAAATTGATGGGACTTAAACAACTACAACATTAAACATATTTATACTTATGGATATCTCTTCTACACTAAGTGGAAACCTAGCTACCTGCCTAAAATCACAAGGCAGTAGTGAAGTCAGGAGTAATGGCAACGACCTGGATTAAGCTGCAGTGGCTTCGTATGACACACTACTTACTCTTCTTGCCGTTCGACTTTCTCTGAAGGTCAGTTTGGCCATTAGCTAGATCAGCCTAACACTGTGTGCCCCACCTCTCCACTCCAATTCTTCTCATCTCCCCTCTCCTCACTTCTCCTCCCCTCTCCATGGTCTGAGGAGAGAATGTGATGGGGCTAAATTTATCTTCACAGAATCCAAAGCTAAGATGTTAAAAGAGAACTCCTGCCAGCTCGGTAACTGACTGCTGACCGTGATCAACTTCACCTTCATGAGGCGTCTGTCAAAATAACTTGCACCCATTTCTCCTCTACCCTTCTCTCCATCCTCCTTTCTTTTTATCCTCCTCCTCAACTCGATCCTCCCATCCCCTTTTTTTATTAACAACGGAGCTGGTGGCTTGTGATAACTGGTCACTCCTCCAGGCGTTGAAAGGCAAGGACACTCTATTATCCTAGCTAGATGGATGGGTTGAAATATTGCCTGCAAGTGGTAGAGCCTGCCAAATCCTCCAGTCTTAAAACCCCTTTGTCTCTGACAAGGAGGAACATTAGTGAGAGGGCCAGGTTCTTGGATAGGGATATGCTTCTCTGAATACAACATGGAGGGAGTAAGGTGGACACAGGAGTGCATATGTGTGGAAAGAAATCCAGAAATTGCATAATGTCTTTGTTTGCTCTATATATAAGAACAATGTAAAAAACTTCCATTGCTGCCAGTAGCTACTGTATTGTATAACTCTCTGTTCTAACTACTCTCCCCATATGGATGTGTGCATGTGTATTACAAAGAGAGGGAGAGAGAGAGAGAGAGAATACTCTGTATACATTAAAATGATTAACATGGTGCAGGTAGACAGCTGGTCAGCCAGACAGCAGGGTCACATATTAATTAGTGTCCTAATTATCAGAGACCTTTACCTCACAACAGTTCCACACTTGTTTTACCCTCTGTGTCTCTGCCAATTCATTTAGGAATATGTAGCCTATTTGCAACTGGCAAGTGTCAGTAGTTCATGCGTCTTAAAATAAGCTATGAGAAACAGCTGTTGTGTTTTAGTACAATCAGTGCTTCTATACTTCTTGGTTTTTTGGCAGCATGGCTGTTAGTCTTTATAGAGATAACGAGAGATAACAAAAATGCTACCTTGTTTGCCTTATAGAGCTGTTAGGCGTCCCCTTTGGGTCATTTACAGTAGGGAAGTTTTGAAGTGGTAAGCCACATACTTTTTTCAGATTTCGTCAAAATCCAGTCTGTACATCCGTAGACACAGTGGACACATGAACAAAGAACATGCAGAAGCAGGAACCAAACCATAACATTTTACTGAACTCGTGCAGCATAAGCCGTATGCTTTGTAACTGACAATTCTACTGAATGCTAAATTTCTATATTTAATCCATTATTTCCTCTATTTACATCACCAACACTTTCGTATTATTGAAAATGGGAAGTCATGCTCCTCGTCACCCGCTCTCCACAGCTCTTTGCCAGAAGGCTCTCCTCATTTGCTTTGCGGCGTGCACTCTCGCTTTAGTGCAGACAACAATTGGAGGATGGATTTTGTTTATAAATCAAGTTATTTTTAAAAGGCAAAACCCATTTCATGTGATGTTTGGGGTCATTATCTCCAAATCTATCTTTGTATTCTAAAGAATAGACTGTCTTCACTTGGAAAACAACAGCACTGATCAGTTGTTCAAACGGCTTCAAACACGTGTACGTTTAGTTGCAAAGTAAGGTAGCGTGATGATCTTACACCATAGGCAGGGAGTATGTCAGGGTGGATGGGTGGTCATACAAAGCATCTGACTGTGAAGCAGGGGTTTGTAGTCTTTCTCCTGCCAACAGTCACTGTTTTTATTTTAACTGTGTAATCTTACGTTTATATTAATTCAGTAATCAAATAAGGCATTGGAGTTGTTTTTGGAATGCTTATATTCCATAGTCCTGGTTTTCACTACACTTGTGTATTGTACTAATACTTGTACGCATTCTTGTTCACATCACATAGTCCGTTTATGAATAGAAACAGCTCAAACATGGATATATTAGTCTGTGTGAGAACATGATAATGTTTTAAGTATGTTTTCCGAGGACACTGAGTGATGGTCAAGGATGTACAGTATTACTATTTATCCATAATTGATAGCAGTATGCTTATAAAAATGACCTTAAGAATAAAAAAAAATTAATCAATGACATATAAATATAATAATGTTCTCAAATACATCCAAGTACATAATCCATTTACAGCAAAGAAACATGTCAAACCAAACCTTATGAAAGATTGTAGTGCATTTCTTAGGAAGTAGGCATTCAACTACATACCAAGGAGAGAATGGACCAAGCCATTAAAGACTCTTAGCTACACATTTGCTACACATTTTGTTCATGAACTGTTAAGCACAAGTACAAACTGGGTACTAATGCATTATTTACAATAGTCCTGTAGAAGGAGTTTACTGAAATGAAACTATAAGAGTTCTGAATTAGCCTCCCCTTTACGCCCAAGATTCACCTAAAATGTCCATCTGGCATCTCTCACAGAAATGTTCAGATATGAAGTTTTATCACAGCCTCAAGGACTTCTTTTTACACGGCACGCTCATCGTCCATGCTTTTTTAATTGAATTAAGGAGCACTCAGTGTGGCATCTCTGTTATTGTTATCTTGTAGGTGTACAGGGTTATTAAAGAGGGACGCATGTTAAGTCATTTGTTATCCCTGGCATTCTAATAAACATGTTGGCTTTGGGCAAGGCCTGTAGGTTGTCTGTGCAGTTCAGATTGATACTCCTGCCATATCTAGAGCTATACACCTCATTATCCTAAGAGGATGCTTAAGAGGAGATGAATCTGGGAGAGAGTGTGGAAGACTGCACGAGAGAGGGAAACCGCTGCACATATTAGTGTTTTTTCTTTTATAGGAAAGAGTCAGGAATGCATTTCAAACCATATATGTGCATAGGAGATCTAGTGTCAAAATGTCGAGAAAACATTGACTGAAATTTATTTGGAAATTAATCAGTTTTTCCACTTGATATAGATAGTTGGATGTGTAAAATAACAGACAACAGGGAATAAAAACGCATAGAACAAAGACATTTAACCTCATTGCCCCAATTACTCACGACTGAGATCCACGCTTATTTTGCTAACTTTTTTTTTTTTTCAGCTCAAGCACTGGTTCTTGACACATATAACCCCATGGGTTTTCTGTCAGGGAAGGCTTGATTTTACTAATTGGTACCAAAGCTGTTAATTGGAGCTGTGGAAACAAGAAATGGAGAATCGGAGGATACTCTCTTGGGAAATTTGTGTGTTCAACCTCATTTTCCACCTTTACTCATTGTTTTTTTTAACTATCTAACTGCACAGAGGACAACAGTTTGTTGTCACAACAAAATGCCTAGTAGAGAAATACAAAATGAAGAAGAAATATATTACATACAGCACTATATATAGTTACAGTAAGGAATATGTACAGCCTTAGTGGCATATTTTTCACAATTTTGATACAAGTATTATCATGCTTTTTAGACAGTTTACAGTAGGGATGCACTGAGTTTGGGTATCGGCCAATACCAGTGCTCTTTTTTTTCTATTAACGTCTCTATGTGGAACTGACTAAGATATGTGTATATTGTGAGCCTTTAACTACAGATCACAAATGTATTAAAATGTATTTAATCCATGCAAAATTTCAAAATGACCTCCCGACAGAGAGTGCAGAAAATCTCTATATCTTGCGTTACAAGCTTTACGGAGTAACGTTTGGGTAATTTTGGCTAACCACAGAAGTCACTGTCAACACTTTCAGTTTCACAGTAAAGACCTACCACTGCCTTTATGTTAAAACGTAGTTATTGTGAATCACATGCAAGTGGCAAAGTATCAGCAGTAGTTTTATGCACATTACAGTAATTTACCGCTGGAAATGAACTAAGTGTAACAGAAAACTGGGACCTTATTTCGGAAAAAATATGTACAGCAGTCAACGGCGAGAGACACATTTTTTTATCCCGTTTGAATAGTGCCATGAATTACACATATGTTTGTCAATTTAAAAGATTATTTTGCAAGTCAAGAAGGTCGCAGTTTGTCGTAAAACTGTTGAAGTATAAGACTGTGAAAATAAATAATTAGGAAGACTACACGTCCAAAGGTCGCATAAGTGATGTAGCAACTTTATCTCTCTACAGGCTAGATAGATAGATACAAATAAGCACAAAGATCTAACGTGCTTATAAAACTGAAAACACAATCTCTTTTAGTGAATGTTTTCTCCAACTGTGATCAGTAAATCTCTTCCAGCCACATTACCTCTTCTCAGGGGCCAAACAGTAATCCCCTCAAATGCTCAAATGATTTTCCATTGTCAGCCACATTAGCAGCTTTAAACTCCCTGTCACTCTGCAACAGCCACATGCTGTGCACCTTGGGAAATACAGTACGTACAATTTATCATGGGAAATCATCATCAAAAACAAATAGAGTAAGCATAAAAAAGCATCCACTGTGAAATAACAGAATTGGAGGAACATCCCTTTTGCACTGCTGCAGCACTTCTTGTTATTCTTTGGTGTTGGAGTTGCTCACTCTAACCCAATATGTTGTGACACTGACAACCAAACAACCAACGTTTTTATTTATTTATTTATTTTGTGATGCGAATTTGGAGAGACACACCATCATCTTGCACATACAGTATCACCGCTTGGTGAAAAACATGCGTCTCCAAAATGTCAGCCTTTCAGGAACTAAGAAAAACAGACTTGTTTTTATCTTATTTACAATGTATTTTTGAGATTTTCTGCTTGATTTTGAAAGGGCTTTATGAGCCTTAGAGGTGGGCGAGTTTTCTAAACCCTTAAAGAAGCATGTAATCCCTCATCTTATCTGAAAATTTAAAAAAGTCGAATCACTTTATCATTTCTTAAAAGGCTGTAGCCATGTGCAAGAGTTGTTTGTGTTGATATACTATAGTCAATGTAGAAAAAAAATTAAATATAGTAAGATTATCTGTAAATCAATACACAATAATAATATTATTATTATGGTATCTGACAGTCATAAGCATATTTAGGACTGAAACAGACCAAACGTTGTGAACTTTATATTGTAGACCATTTTATATAGGCAGTGGCAAGTCATCTTATCTTTATTAATGGGGCCATGTGACCAAGTGTCATCATCAAAAACTTCCCAGTGACAAAATTCAGCCTCGTAGGCAGCAGATGCTGCGGCAGCTTTTGATGTGTTGCCCAATACTGAGATCCCATGCAGTTCAAGTCTGGCCACTAACAAAATTTCTTGATATGTACAACAACATACCCACATGAAGCCAGCAGTGCAGTCGACATGTTGGAAGATGTCCAGAGTGCGATGGAGGATTTTCGGATATTTGACCTGTAAAACTTTTTTTCTCAATGCTGCTGTTTCCTTTTCTTGAGGGAGCAGGATGACAGAGTTTATGACTTATTTATAAAGCAAAATAATTAAGAGCCATTATAAGGTTATCCGGTGCAATCAGCAAAATGTAGGCAAACAAATACTCTGTGTATCCCAACTGTGGAAGAGTTGTATGTATAAGAGAGTAAAATGTTTTAAGTAATTTGTTATATGTATAGTGTTGCTGCAAGTTGACAAAGTATTGCATGCCAACACATTAGCTTATACAGCATTTTATAGTAAACACATCTGTAAAGCTTTGAGTTACAAAGCCCTATCTGCAAGAGTTGTAAAAGTTATTACTAAACCCCATTATTCTGGAGCATTTCTCAGCGTGAGATAAAACATTTTAAGCAGTGAAAGGCACCAAATGAGTAAAATAATTGGTAATGAAATTTAGCCTTGTATTGTAGCTATCAGCTATTACACAGCACAATCAGGCTGGAATATGAGACTTGTGCTTGACCAGATGTATGCTCCAATTTGCTGAGTATATATATTTTATTCATTTGAATAGTGGACCACAGAAATGATGGTTCATTATTAGTTAACCACAGAATTGCACTCTTCTCTGGCTGTCTTATAATAAAGGAAGAAGCTGTGGGTATAGAGATACAACATTCAGTTCACCAATTTCACATTAGGCCCCGGTGTAGTTACAGTAACTCTTTGCTAAATGCATCTTTGAGCCAATGTCAGCTGTACTTCATCCTGAAACACATAGAAATTAAGTCACGCAGTTAATGGGTCTCTTCATGAGCCTTTGGAATCTTCTTCTGTTGCTGCCAAGTGTATTTAAAATTAATGGGCAGATTTGATTCTTTAGGATTTCACACCATTTAGGATTTTATGCAAACCTATTTTTCGCAGTTAGTCAATCTATTATCTAGATTTTTCACACTGTAGCATGTGAATTTACTAGAAGAATTGTGACAGAATTTTGGCAAACCATAATCTTGGCGTGCTAATGAAGTTGATGATTTAGGTAATTCCCGAGCATATCAGATGCATATTTAGTACATTTCGTAATTAGTATTTGTATTGAAGTTTGAGTGGATGGTGATGACATTTGACAAATCATAAACATACAAATAGGTCAAGAAAAATGTTTTATTTTTATTATCCATCTTGATAAATTGACTTTCTACTCTAGTGCATTGCAGGGTTAGCCTTTTTTTCCTTCAAGCAAAAGGCATTGGTTGAAAGTCATCATACTTTTTTTAAATTTATAATAGCTAGTCACTAGAAATTAGTTTGTAAAAGCAGTTAATTTGAATTCCCAAATGTGCCCCAGAACAACATCTGAGGGAGGACTTGATTATTTGCCCCCACACAGCAGAGATTATGGTATGCATTGATAGAAACTGTCAGGAATTCCCTGGACTTGCTTGTGTTATTGTTAGTTTATAGCTCAGGAATTATAGAACAGGCAGCATATTTAACATAGGCAGCTTTTAACAAATGGAGTCACAGAGCAGCGCTGACTTTGATCAGTGGTTTACCTGAGGGGCAGGAATATATTTGAGGATATAAAAAGGAATTAGATTAATCTTTTGTTTTTTTGTGCAGAATGCCATTTCAACACCTAATCACATCTATTTATTCAGGGTATATTCCCATATTCACATTCACATTAATACACGCATCCACATACACAAACAAGCTCACAACTGTCAGTAATCCTTGGCTGATCAGAGGCTCCTGAGACCTGCCAAACAAAATCAGCTCACAATTTGAACAGAGTTCAGTGATGAATATTAAATGAAAAGGGTAAAGAATTAAGCTAAGGTGGGGGGGTTAAATTAATAAATAAATGGGCTCATATATATTTATAAATATAGAAATAAAAAGTTGAATCTCCTGTGGTCAGCCTCCATAGACCTAGTGGTCTTTGAAGGCATCATTAGCTGGTTTTATCAGCACATTGACCCTAAAACTAGTACCTGAGGGGCCTGACTGTAGTGTTGCAGGCATGAGCATATAAGTCTTGGATGGATGAAATAAGACTTTGAAGTGGATTTTTTATTTGAAGGATTATACATCAGGGATTTTGATTCATGCCCATTTTTTGTCCTCGAGGCTATGTGCTCGTGTGGGTGGAAAGAGTTATCGTTCACAAAATTATTAATGTATTTATTTCTTCTTCAACTAAAACAATGATATTTAGTTAATGAGTGAAAAACTTGGTTTCTGGGAGTGAAATAAGAAATACAATGTAACTACTGTACTATGAATTTCAAAGATTGAATCCTCACAAGACTCATATTCATAATATTGACAATCTTTTACACAAATAAACCGAAGATTTCAGGTCACAAGATAACAAGGATGCCTGAAGCGCTGAGAAATGTTGTTATGGTCTCCCAAGCCTGTAAACCAAACCAGTTCTTTTACTTCCAGTTTGTTTTCCTCTTTTTTTTCATTGTACAGTAAATTGGAAGTATAAATAACTTACAATAAAGATGATTATTTCAATACAGATGAAAATCTCATAGCATAATCATTTGTATTTCATATGGATTTTCCTAATCCTAGTGTATGTTGTCATGACCTAGTTTGGTATTGAAATTTAGTGAATACCCTTTACTTGGTAATCCTTGAATATAATGTAGGCACCCTTTCAGCTTCAATGGCCTATTTCAAGAAAGAATTGATTTTGTTTTGAAACCGTCCTCTAAGCCATGCCATCAGGACTTTATGTATGTTACTTTAGTATGTTAAAGAGAATCCACTGCAGTTTTAAAGTTTCATTATTAAATAGAAATTGCAGTGTGCAGAAGCCAAATGTCAAGACAAAGAAAAATGTACACTGGATCAAATATATTTACAGACTGTGTGAATAGTAGCCCCCCATTCTTGAGGGGAGATAGACTTTCTCATACTAGTATGCGATAACGGCAAGACCTTAATTTCCCTGAAATATTTCTATGACAATGGGGTCTTTGTATGGTTGCACATTGTTTTGGTTTGCTCAAATAGTGGAGGGGTTATTGTTTCCAATATGTTAATGCTGTTTTTTCCTGCAGGAATACTGTCTTTGAAGTAATCTCTTTGAGTGTGTTTGGTTCAAGTACCATTCTCAGGGGAGGGGGTTGAACTTCTAAAATGTAATTTTCCTCTCACCACCCTTAAATAGTCCTACTATGGCAGTTCTAACCTTGAGCCGTCAAAACAGATAAATCCTTGCAGATTGTATTCTGATTAGATTATCTGCTTAATCTGCAACACATGCATGGAACCGCAAGCAGTAGGAATGCCACTTGCAAGGCAGAGTAAATGCAATAATAGCTGGATGCTAATACTTGCTGGCACATAGCAATGATACCAGGGGCAAACATATTAATGTAGCACTGATCCAACAGCTAACAATAACCCAATTGATTACACAAAAAGCTGACTTCCCCACAAGTTCTCTAATGACACTTTTCATTGTAGTAGCCTTTCCAGGAACTCAGGAACCATTTTGGGTACTCAGGGACTTTTAATCATCAATTAATGATTGGGTGAGTTTGAGTATAAGGGAAGTGTGTGCACATACTATATGTTTGCAGGTGTGTCTGTGCCTTTGCATCGTGGCAGACATTTGTAAGTTTGATTGTGTGTTGTCAATGACTGATATCTGCAGGCTCCAGCAAACAATTCCTACTTTTTACCTTTGATTAAGGTTCTCTGCAGTATAATTTTGACACCTGCCGCGGTTCTGCACCACTCAACTCTGAAAAGTTCACTAAAATAAGTGTTTTGATCCTAGATGTGGCAGCTATTAGGGCTTGAAATCCTTGTCTCTGGCAGTAATTTATAGCTTTGCTTTTGATGGATTTGAAAAAAAGTATAATGAAAAAGATTTGATTTGTTATATTTAGATATTTCCAAACTGTCTTTTTGAATGCAACAGAATAGATATTATGGTTCCTTCTCATTATTTCAGTGCAAAATAGCAGCTGTTGAAAACAAACACATATTTTGGAAGTGGAATGAATGTAGCATAGCAAGAAAATTGGATGGGGTCTGATACATATGCTTGATGAATTGATGGGGTAGATTTAAAAGATAGCAATCCAGCTATAATCCGGTTTGAGTGGATTTAGGAACAACCAGTTGTGAGACCAACATAACTTCAAAATCTTGTAAAGATTGTACAGTCAATGTTATTCAAAACACAGAAATGCAATTACAGTGCCATTTCATTTTATCATCCACAGTTGGCAGCCAGAGAGGAAAAAACACAACAAACACTAAGTATTCAATGCACTTTTGGAATCATGTAATTAGTTTTGTTGCCACTACTAACTTCGATGGTAGAAAGTGGAACATCTCAGGACTGTGAGTTCACTTAAATTTACGAGTTACGATTTTCGCTGTTTGAACAAAGCCCTTGAACTCATATTTATAGGTACAAATATTGGGATGATACAGTTTTCCCAGGCCTTCCATATGTCGTAAAGTGCCCAACTGTAGCTCGTTCAATCTTCCATCCAAGGCAAGGTTGAGCCTTTCAACTTCACTGAGATTTTCCTCTATCGATTAGATGAGGGCTCCTGTGTTGAATGCAGTTTGCGACAAAATGCTTTCCCAAGATGCCAATTCTTATGGCTTTGTCTAAAGCTGTTCGTCTAAGTGAAGTCAATCCAGCTTCATAGAGATGGTCCATCCTTCAAAACCCTCAGCAAAGAAAAGCTACTCTTGTGCTTATAACACATCTTACCTTAAGGTAGGCAAGCCATTTGACAGCTCAGGTAGTATCTCTTACCCTGTGATGAGGCCCTGAGTCACCCTAAGTGACTGTATGGTTTTACTCCATTTTTGAGAGTGGCTGAATTTACATAACCATTGGTATTAAACTAACTCTTATACAGCTCCTTTATAATGGTCTGTTACATCCGTTCACATATCTTTCACAGATTTTCCATCATTATTGTGGGGCATAGCTAGAGACCCAAGAGACAATTCTGAAAGGCTCAAGAGACCATTCTGCTTAAGACTGAGAAGAACAAGATAGAAAACAAGATCTCTGGGCTCGTTCGTCACCCTATAGCATACTGTATTGAGCTGAAATGTATTCTTATTGTTTTTGCATGCTATGTATCTCTTTATGTTAGAAGATTAAAGGATTTAACAATGACCTGTGGTGGGTTCAAATTCCTCTGTGCACCATGGCTTGCCCTATGTTTTATGATGTTTGAAATTTGTAAAGGAAGGGAAGACTAAATAGAAAACATAATAAATATATATGTGGCTTATGGCATAAAGACCCTAATGATTTTTAATGTAACCTACAAGGAGAGGTGATGAGGGCTCCAAAGTGGAGGTGGCTGGCTAAATAGACTGCTTGCCTCTGTCTGGCAGCTACCTTTACAGTGATGTCACATTTTGTGGTAGGAGGGAAGAGGGGTAATTGACTGAACATGATGAATGTGATGTTAATCAACTTGAACTATTCTGCACCTTGTTTAGTTTACCCAGGTTTAATTAACCAATCCTGACAAGTGCACTATGAGCTCTTCCAAAAGCACACATGTTCATTCACAGACACAAGCATTGCTTTGTGCACGATGAGGGATGTAATCATTATGTTTATACTGATTCTGCTCATGACATATTGAATATCATGACATCTTCAGTCATTTTGCCTTTTACCCATAATGCACATTCTGCGCACCACAAAGAGCCACCACACACAAAGAGTCTTGATACTCCTTTTTAAAAAAAAAAAAAAAAACGCCTATACCCAAGTTTTACAGTAGGACATGACTGGTTACTGAAATGTTTTGGGAACACTGTGGAGGTGCTGTTTAACATTTAATCATTGACTCCAATAATCTGATGTTTTAGTATCAGCTTTATCCCTTGGGTTAAGATGTCAAAATGTCTTCAAAAACAATTAGTACAAGTTAGTACAATGAATCAGCCAGTCAGTATGAATCTGGCGTCTACCATCTGGCAACACGGATGCTGACATTATACACATACAATAATTTCATGCATGGTGCAAGTCATTCATTTAGTGATCTTCTGGTCCACGAGAAGGACATCTTTCCATGGTCTGTGGGAAGCCTGTGTGGAACAAAAACATTCTTAGATGCTTTCTCTATATTCCTACCCATCTGCACTTTAAGATGTCTGGATGTGCAAGTTATTCTGTTTTTCTAATTACAGCATTATGTTGAAGTGCCTCGCTAGGAGGAACTCGGGTTTAACCACCTTGGGTAGGATCGCTTTTGCTAAATGCTGGGCTTTAATACCCATTTCGACTTATCTTTCCATGTTATGAGTCATTTGGTTTTGAAGGAGAGTAGTTGTAAGATGATCTGATAATTTATATTCACAGTTTACTAACCTAAGTGGATTTGAATTGACAGAAAGGTGAAGGAGAATGAATGTTTACTGAAGTCATCAATTAAAATGTTCAAAACCACCATACTTAACATTTAATTAAAAAAGAAAAAAAGAAAACAATGCCCTGCGTTGACATCATATCTTGCCGAAATGGCCTTGTCTTTCAGGTTGTATTTTATACATTCATAAACGTTTCTTTTGTGTGATGCTTAATGAAGTGTAAAACTCAAGTATAAAAGACTATTGCAAGGCATCTAAAAATGAAATGAATAATGTCAGATGCCGATTTAGCGCCATCAAATTTTTCATAAAAGTGAAAATGTCACGTTAATCTCAGTGATCAATTTTATATTTCGAGTGCAGTTGTGGGAGGATTTATGGGATGTGCTTATAATTAACCAAACTTGGTGATCTACATTGATGACACCCATCCAATCCAGCCAAAATAGCCCACACTTTTCCTTAATAAGATGTTTAACCAATCATATAACTCTCATTCATCTCAGACTAATGACATCACTGTCTGCAACTTTTAATCTCTCACTAGCTACAGCAGTGAGATTCTAACATTTGTCTCATTTAAGGAGCACTTGAGCTATATTTCATTCATTCAGGCATATTGTTAGTTGGATATGTGTAGTTAAGAGATCATTTTGATTGTGTATGTCTTTCTGTGGGACTGCAGACATTAATAATTGTTAGTGTTTTAATTATTACAGTTAAATAGGGCAAAAGTTTGGATTAAACATACAGGCCATACACAAAAAGGGCTTTTTGCTGTAACATATTGTACTCTCTCCAGTTTAACGTGAATGAGTAAATATGACAGCTTGTGATTTTCCAACACAAACAACAAATAAGACAACAGAGAGGAGGTAGAGTAGGTCTGTGTGCCTCATAACTCTATCTTCTTATACACACACACACACACACACACACACACACACACACACACACACCTCACACTGTTTTAATCAAATTATGTTAGCAGTGAACTGAATACTGTCCTTACAATGACTCTGTAAGTGTTTGAAATTACACACTAAGCGAGGAGAGCCAACTTTGCTGGCTGCTCTGTAAAGCTGTAGGGAACTAAAGAGTTGGGTGATATTTCTCTGTAGGTTTGTCACTACAAGCAAGCCCTTTCATTACAGATAGTAATTTGATCACTCATTAATATAAAAATATTGAATAGTGCAACTTTAAAGGACCTGTGTGAAGTCTTTTGACGACAAGCACTGTAGAGCTATGTTTTGATGAGCGGGTTGCATGATGCCATGGCATGTTTTACCAGTGCATGCACAAGGATACACATTCAAGCCACAGGGGTGATGTGATACACATTTCTATTTGGCAGTAGTTTGGTGGCAGTAATATGCTGTAAAAGGCAGCAGTGCACTAGTAAAAAAAGAAAAGAAGAAGACCACAAAGCATTGTAAACAATACAGTTGTCAAAACATTTTAAATTAAGTTTGATGTTTTTGGTTTGCTTGGGTTCAAGGACACACAGTGGGTCTTGGTAACACATACTGAACAAAACTGGTTATTTACAATGGAGACTTAATGAGTATTTATCTTAATTTTGCCATCCTTGAGCCATAGACTGTTCAAATGTTACAACTTTGACATGCACAGAACAAATCAGATCACCTCTGTTCTGGACACCTGGTTGGCTTATAAAAGATTGTATTGATCACCTTTGAAACATGGATGGATGTGCCCTTAAGCTACAACATATTACAGACTTTTAGCCCCCAGTGTACGGCTTCAGACCCTCAGGCAGGGTCCTTGATACTCCAATGATGAGCCCCCCAGGCTACTACTTCTCCTACCATCGGCAACAATAACACATCATGTTGTATGCAGCCAGAATCAGAAAGTTCATTACAATAGCCATAGTTGTCTCACTTCCCATTATGGTGACCGAATGGGGTTTCTTCGCTACTCACATTCATCTGTTCCAGTCGGTAAAGAACCACAAATAGCACCTAAGTTGTTTGGTGTAAAACAGCTGTAACAGAGCTGTTACCAACCCAAAATTTGACCAATCACACAATTCAAAAAGTAACTTAACACCAGGCTAAACAGCAGTGTTTCTATGAAAGTTTCAAGTCTGTTGAACCTCTAACCACACCCAGCTGATGGGTGTGATTTGAGTATTCTTTGTTGAACCTGTAACCACACCCAACAGTGATGTCACAGTGTACTGACACATCTGTGAGTACACTACTCAGTAAAAACAAGATTTACAAGGGGTGTTAAGTTACTCTTTAAAGAAAGCAGTTGCTAGCATATATGGTAGCAAAAACTGGGGAAGTCCAGCCCAGTATTCACTCTTGGTTTATAGACATCTCGCTGTGATGTTTCTTGCATATTTGCTATTTGAGCTTATGATGGCAGGGGGCTCAGTATTCAGACAGCGCTGTGTTGAGTTTGTATGATCTCCCTGTTTTCTGATGTATTTTTGCTGCTGTGTAATGTTTACATTTGTTTAGAATACGTGTTAGACCCTGCAGTATTCTTGCAACTGGTGGCAATGGTGTTTTTGTTGGACTGGTTCAGGCCTATTATGCTGTGCCCTTTTGTTCATTACATATTTTTCATATCATTATATTCTTCTACTACAAACATGATTGTTTTGATAATGATGAAATCTACCAGCCCTGGCCACATCTAATAAGCATTTAGTGTAATTTGCCAACTCTTGGCAACTTCTCAAATCATTACAGGCTTGAAGTTCAGAGTACCCATTGCCTCAAGCTACCAATTCTTTTTTCAGGAAAGACAGAATAGTCTGTTGAGACATTACATATAGTGTAGTCATTGCAGCGTTATGATACACATGAAACAAAAAGGGATAGAGAGATTGCACCGAAAAGCAGTCATGCTATTTGACAAACCTTTGCTTTCAGTCTATTGTACACCAACCAAAAAAGTGGTCATCATATATTATGAAGTATTATGATTATCCTGTTTTTATTCAAGGTTTTATACATGATGCTCTAACTCTCTCTAAAAGAGTACTTACTGAGTATCTTGAACATAGCGTTTTCTAATACAGAGGTCATGGGGTTATCAAGAATTCTGTCAACGAGGCCTTGAATTCTGTGTAATGCTGAAATCGAAACCGTCCCAACTCATATCGACTCATTCATCTTTTGAACCTTGAAGCAAACAGATTCAGGTATTGGGCAAAAAACGTAAAAAAGAAAAGCAAATTAGAGTACTTACCTCATGTAACTTTTTGAAGTGCTGAAAGATTGCTTTTCTTTCATGCCCAGTAACTCCCATTACATACCACCCAGGGGGTGAGGAATCAATTTGTGAAGCTTAAACACAAATGCAGCTTTTTTGCGGTCACTATTAAATGAAAAAATAAAAGAAATAGAAATAATCTAAATCACTCTATGTGTCATGTGGACAGTAAATCAATCTGTTATTTTTTGTCTTCAGTGATTACTAAATAATAATACCTTTAAACTCCTCAAGGTTTTCCTATCACACATTTTTCTCACTATTAATTTTAACTGTGCTGTTTGTAGTATCCATTCAATACCCTGTCTTTTAGCTTCCCAGTTGTACAACAAATATCCTAACTGTATTAGATCATGGTCATGGGAAGTTTTCCTAAAATCTAAATACAGGGAACAAACATGGTACTTCAGTATTTTCATATCTGAAGCACAGAGTTGAACAAGTAGGCACTTAGGTCAAAAGTATTGTTTACACACTAAAAATTGAAATGGTACCAATACACACTTTTTGTGCAGTATCGATTCTATCTATGCGCTTTCTTACCCCCTGTGTCAAAGCACAGACACACATACATACACACACACACACACTACTGGAATGGCAAACCTGCCTCTGCTGTCTGCTCTCTAGTTAGCTAGCTTGCTCGAAATATCTCTACTATTGTGTCAAAATGTGTAGGAAAAGACAGCAGTATAGGGAACACTGGTAGTATAGGGAACAATGATAACCAACACCAACAAATCTCTATCATTGAAGAGTAAGTGAACTGTAGCAAATGACTAGGCTGGAAAGGTAATTATTATGGATTGATGTGAAAATATTTGCATCAGAGAAGAAGCAATTAATAATTCAGTGTTGTGGCATTTTGGTCAAAAAGCATTCTCTAAATGTGGCAGGTTGTCCAATGTGCCTTCTCTACAATCCAACATTGAAAAAAAAAAAAACAACACAAAGAGGCCATCAGAAATAGCAACATGGCCTGCTGTCAAACATGTGCTTATGCAACCTATGGTTGTTCCTCTTAGGTATACTTTTTCAAAAAAAGAGATGGTGCTTTAATCAACCTACTTTTCAGAGGAGATGCCCAACGGATCAGACACATTCAAATAATCAAATCTCTCAACCAAAAGTCAGGGAAGTTGTTGAAAAAAACAGATATTTTTGCACACCACACTACAAGCTCATAACAGCATCAAACACATTTGGCATACATGCACTATGTACAAAATGGCATTTAGATATTGCCCTCGCTCCTGGTCTAACTGATGATAGTAAATGCTGGGTGTTTATGTTTATGTCCTACTGTGTGATCCATATCTAAAGGGCTTCTTTTCATACCTATTGTATTACATTGTTCTACTTATCTTAAATTTGATCTTTTGCATGGTGCCCCAAATACATTAGCTGAAAATGATAACTTATTCATAGCAAGACTCCATGAATACGGATAACCGAAAACACCCCTGATTAAGTTATGAAACATTTAATGAATCTGTCACATTTTCACGAACCAGGTTACTTAATTGTGGTGTTAAGATGTGTTTTTAAATCATGTAGTGTGTCATCCATGACTTGAAAAGGATTATGTTCTTAAAACTGTATTTCCTCAGGCACTGTTTTCTGTGTGCATCAGTGTGTTGTTATGATCATGTTCATGTCATGGAAGAATCCCATGGTGACTAATTTGATAATCATGTCTCTGGGAGAATCTTTACAAATTATTTTATCTTGAATATATTTGTTTACCATATTATCCTGATGATTATGTATTGTTACTTACAAGGTATTTTTTTCTACTGTCGGTGATGTGCTGTTCCAGCATAGTACACAGGTGTTTACACTGACTGTTAGTGATGGCTCTGTAGATTATGCTGCTGCAGTGGAGACCGTATGCTTTAGCTCTTAATGAGGAGCTTGATCTCTGAAACCTGTTGGTTTTGTTTAATAAATACCATGCACAATGTCTGTATTTTAAATGTATTCACGTATGGTAACTGTTCCAAATATCCAATATTAAGCGAAAATAATAGGGCTTACACCCTTAATTACAAGTAAAATCATGTTAATGTAGTTTGCATTTATATTTTATAGAGATGAAAACTTGATATTTCTTATCTAAAATTAAATTGCATCTAACTTGTAACCCTTTATTTAGCATATGCTAAAATGTACCTGAATCTAAACTGTTTCTCCATGATTCCCATGATTGATTCATTCCCACAGACACACCTGAACACCACAATCAAAACCAGCACTCACTTTGTCTTAAAACATCTCTCCTTCATACTCCTTCATTCTCCCTTCATATTCTAGCCCTTTTATACTCTGTTTATTGTCTTAATCTCTCTTATGTTCCCTTTCTACCCCAACCTCCATTTCCTTCTGTCTCTTTCCTTTGTTCCTCTCCCTTATTCTCCCTGCCTTGTGCTGTCTACTTACCTCATTCACGCTGACGGCTGCATCTCTAATAACTATTGAAGGATGGTCACAGTTTTCCCTTTTCTTCTTGACTCATATCTACCTCTGGGAGCTGGTTAGGCCCACCACATGAGAGATGAATGGAGGATCAAATGCAATAAAGCATTCTCAGATTTTGTATTTCCCAACATTCTCACAGGAGAGGAGCAGGTATGTCGGGAAAAAAAGTCACTTTGAATTGCCCTTGCTTAAGGATGTCGGGAGACTTTAAGGGTTTCAGAGTTTGTATTTCTGTATTTTGCCATCAAACAGCTGTGTGCATGGATTCAAAAGAAGCATTTAAGTGAAGAGGAGGTATCATTAGTTGAGAGGCATTGATATGCAGTATATTGTTGTTTGAACACTGGCCATTTGAGAATATATAGTGTAGATGTTCCCCCCTTCTGATGTGTGGTTTCATGTGATCACTTGCAAGTCTGTGTGATGCTCAGTCATGGAGAAGGGTCTCAAAGTTTTCATTTTGAACAGTATCAACAGCTGCAACCCTGCTTGTGGCTATACAAGCTTCACACCAATCAACGTGCGTGTTTTCCTGTAACATTTATAGAAAATCTGTGTCTTTCTGTATGTGCTGATCTGTAGGTCAACCAGCCAAATAGCTGTGAGGGGGAGAAGCCGAGGCTATGGCACACATATAGTTTCAGTTGTATCACAGTGAGCTGTTAACTGTGTTGAAGTTCCATTAATGGCATTTATTAAGTGTTTATCAATGTGCGTGTCTAAATGCTGAAAGTTACTCTTTGTATTTTGACTTTCTATAGAGGGACATCTGCCCCTCCATACTGTCAAATAACAAAATCAGGTATGGTGGATATTTCTTTCAGTTTTAGATGGTTGGGTTATTGGTGGATATTTTAATGAAAAAGGTAAAAAGAAACATGTTATCATTATGTGTTAAAACAAATCAGTTCAACATGTCCAACTACTTTGATGTAATTTTCTCTTGTCGCGATCACCATTATTGATGACTAAATACATACAGTTCAAACAGGCCAAATGCTGCTTCTCATACATTAACTCCCTTTGCAACCAGAGATCCACAGGAAAGGCCAATCTAGTTTTAATCTAAGTCTAGGTGAAGGTCCATCAGTCACTGGGTCTCAGCTATGTATGTGTAGCTTTTCCCTTCCCACAGCTTCTAATTACCCTGTTTGAAAATCTGAGGATGACAAAATGTTATTAGCTTTTATAGCATTATTTCTAAAGTATGTGTTGATTGTTTGAGGATAAGTCTGCAGGTGGAGTTATTAAAATTTAAAGTTTATGCTATTGAAGTAAAATAGATTATTAAGCATTTTATCTGTGCGCAGCCCTCATCCTTCTCTACCAGCTTAGTCAGAAGGGCTGCTAGTTCTTGTTCTATAATTCTTACATTTCGATGAATAATGGAGGAGACTTTCAGAGCGAAGGTGCATCCTGCACTCCTGAAGCCCAAGGTTCCCAATTAGAAGCGTGGATTGGTGCCAGAGCACATGTTTCTCCACTGTATTTGTTGGCACTTTTGAGATATACCCTCCTGAAGAATTAATGAAACCAGCAAACAAAGCAGCGCTTGCCACAGATATTTCATGCTGCCTTCACAAATTTGCCACTGTGCAGCAAGAGATTGTCACATAGCAGGCCGGTGTGCTGCTGTTTTTCTAAATGGCTGAGGGAGCACAAATACATTGTCTTTGTAACTGTTTTGTTATGTGATAGTGCTAAGTAAATGACTTCATACTGTATGTCATCAACAGACACAATAAATTAGCCTATAAATCACAGGGCAAAGGCCACAGTCAAAAATCATCACATCACAGCATCCTTTTTCAAATCAGCTGAAATACTTTTTCATCCAACTCAAGCAATAGGTCTGGACAAAATGTACAAATGTGTGGTGTTTTCTTATTTTTTGGAAGCGGGTTATATTGAATGCAGAGAAGTCCCTATCATATTTTTATCTTCTGACCTTCCCATTATGAACTGCCTTGGCCCGGCAAAATTTAGCTGGTACCCCTCAGAAGTGTACTGTAGATATAAACTGCGTGAGGGTTCAGTGAGGTCTTGTTCATTTTATATTTATAAAGAAAACATGGCATGTTCCTTAAAGAAATAAAGCATGACTTCTTTGGCTTGCTAGTGAGTATGTCGGTTTTCTTGTTTTCTGAGAATATAGACTCCCATGGAGCACAGCAGCTACCTCTAAGACACACTGTGACAAAACTTTGGAGAAGAAATTGGGTTTTGGGCAAGTGTTCGTGTTACCAGCTGCCAGAAAGTATCTTCTGTTTTCGGTTGACATCCTTATGGCATTATTTGAGGTTTTATTCTGCATTGCATTTCCTTTATTTTTGTTTTTGCATATTACATGATGCCTCCTGTTGTTTGGCTCAGTAAAACAACATCACCATTAAAAGCATTTGTGTGTTTATATGCCTGAAGGAGATTCATTATTTAAATCCTCACATCATTCATTAACAATTGAAAAAAGAAAACAAAATGACTTACAAAACAACGTAGTTGCTGCACATAGGTAAGCAATTAATACTTTTGAATGCTATTTAATGTGTGGGGTAATTTGGATAGATTATTTCCAGCAGAGTAGCATTGCACCTGAGTGTTTGTTGGTTATTAGTTAAAAAACTATCTCCAGTGAATAAGGTTCAAGTCAGGCAACTATTTCACATTGCTAATTCTGTTTTGGGAGAAACGTAATGCTGCTGAAAATGTGGATTTTCCTACACTAACCTTGCATTGCAACTATATGGTTAAGGTTAGTGCTGAAACCACTTGGTTAAAGTTGGGAAAGACTGTGGTCATAGTTAAAAAAATAGATATTTTTCAGTGCTGACTGCTATAATGAGATGGGTCATGAAACCAGCCCATTCACTATCCCAACACACCACAATGACCGCCACATTTGCTGTATATAAATATTTCTGACCTGCATTACATGTCTCCAAATCGTAATTGCGTATCCAGAAATAGTTGCATGAATGTAATTGGTAAGAGGCTGGGAATGTCAGACATGTAGTCACACACACACACACACACACACACACACATATACACACATATGCACATACACTCACGTAGTCTCCACAAAGTCAATAAGACAATTAATATGCCCTTTGAGACACACAAATGGCTAGGGCGAGAAAATGCTGACACACAATGTCCTATACAATACTCCACCAATTTAATTATAATGTGAGAAGTCATTGGGCACATTGTAAAACTTTGTCTGTTGTTTACTATAATAAAATGTGTTATGAAATCAGTCTCAAGATGGCCATCTACATCTGCTTCACAGTTGTCATTGTTGCAATGACACTGGTGATTGTATTAAAAGGGATGGGAAATAGACTGCTGATAATCAAATGCTAGACTTTTGTTACTGTATATTGTTTGACCACATTTGCTTTTGTTTTCCATTAGAATCCTTACTGATATGCCTGTTTGGATTTATATGATTGATTTTGTGCACTAGCAATATACACATTGTGGTTTTGGCTTACAAATGATATGGAGTTGTCACTTAGCTATAAAGCCAGGAAGCTTGGCTGTGTAATGTATCGTGTGTGGGTGAGTGTACCTGTGGCTGTACTATGTTCAATATGCCTGTATCCATGTGAAGGCTGTCCAGTGTCCTTGGACCTCTAACAGAGGTCAGCTATCACAGGTCTTCCTCTTTTTCCCTCCCTCACCTTCTCTCTCTCTCTCTCTCTCTTTCTCTGGCTGTCTCATTCAAACGCTCGCGCTCACCCCGCAACCATGGCAAATAACTGCCGCCGCCTTTGTAGGTCGGGCGAATTACACAACGTGTCATGTTGGTCGTGTAGCAGGTAGCAGGGCCCATGGGAGATTTAGTGGCTTTAATTACATTTCTCTTGCTGGCCGTTGAGGAGAAAGGAATTAAATGGGACTGTTTTCTTAATCAGCTCTTGCTCGGTGGGTAACCACCCTAGCTTTCCAAATGAAAAAGTGCATTGAAGCGTAAACTCTATGCTGCATCCAGTCATGCTTATGTGGTAAACAATGGTGTGTGTGTGTATGTGTGTGTGTGCACTTGTATGCAGTGTGTTTTGAGTTTTGAAGATGGACATTTATTGCCATTTCCATGGTCTGTTCAGTGTGGGCTGAACTATGTGTAGAGTTGGATGGAAATGCGTTTCCTATTGATTGCTGTCCTTGGAAAGTGAACAGATGCTGGCGGTGGTGTTGAAATAGTCTCAGCATTAGGAACATGAACCTTTTGTGCGAGCAGATAGATCTCATACTGCAGGGCTAGGCAGGACTAAGAATGGCTTTAGGAAATGGAATGCATGATTCATTGGATGTACAAAGCTTATTACAGAAATACAATAGATAATTGTAACAGTGAGAAAGCCAAGCCAATAAAAAACTGTTCATTGTTGCTGTTTCCCTTCATTTTTTCCCTCAGCTCTTTATGCTGTTTCCTTCAATTTCTGGTATGCTGCAGCTGATAGCCCACCTTCTGCATCTTATGCTTTCCTCTGTAATTCTGTACTCTTTTTCCATTTGATTCTTTTTTTTTCAACTTCCACTTTTCCATTTTACTCTTTCCTTGGCTTCTGCATCCATTTTTCCTCTGGATGCACTTCGAGATGTTGGAGCTGCAGCTGTGAATTTACTGCCCCATCAGGTGCTTCTAATGTATAAAGTAGAGCATATAATGGTTATTGAACAGAAGAGAGTTATGGTGCGTGGTATTTATATCCTTGGCCCCTGAGTCCGATAACATGATATTGAGATTGAGCTGCCCGCCAAGTGCAAGGTGATTCGAGGAATACAGGACACCCCACACACAGAGTAAAGACCAGAACAGGGAATGGGGATCCTATAAATGAAATAGGACCAGTGTGGTATAAGATAAGAAGGTCCAGAGGTAAGGTAAGGCATTAATCCTTATGTATTATGGCATGGTAATATCAGAGGTCAAGAAAGGATGAAGTCGTGACCTTTAATCTGAGGCTGGTGTTGAGGTTAAATTTGATGAGGCTTGACCTTGATCCCCAGCTTAGAAAAAAGCAGAGAAGCCAATAAAAAACACAAAAAATGTGTGTGTGTGTGTGTCTCCAATAGCGGCAGAGGTGTGTTTGTAAACACAAGAGAGAAACCTGAGAGGCTGATGATCCCGTGTTAAGTGCTGACACTAAGAGAAGGGTGCCACAGTGTGGATCAATAGCAAGTGTTGGGCAAGAGACACAAACAGAGAGCAATATATAAAGAGCAACAGAGGGCAAGAAGTTAAAAACAGCTGTATGATGAATGATTGCAGCAGGTGATTGGGGCACAAAAGAGAAAACAACACAGACTCAGTTAAAAAAAAAACGACAGCTCTTGCACAGCTGGCCTGTAAAATGGTGCCATTTGTATCAAAGCTGTTGCTAATACAGGACATGCACAAACAACAGAGACAGAGTTTGACCTTGCTTGAAAAATGGATGGCACATGGTTACTGGACATGTAGCACGATATCAGTCTCAGAGCATGACAAAGGGCCTGACTGTGACACCTTGAGGGTAATGAAGATTATGTTTTGCTACGTGTAGTAAATTACTCTTCAAATAAGGCAAAATATAAGACAGAAAATGACAAACAAAAAGGGCACATTGTTAGTTGAGGGAGAAACCTTAGATAAAGGATGTCACCAAAGTGAAATACTGGGACAAAAGGAGCCACAGTGACACTCATTGCCTTTTTTTTCTGGCAAACCAACTCTAGGGTTGGCTTGATTCTGGGCTGTAATTCTTGGAATGCTCACAAACAAATAATTTTAGATCAGAGTGATGTGTCAGTAGTGTTTATCACTGGACAGAGGAATATTTGCTTCACAATATCTTCAGAAAAATAAATCCTAGCAGTCACTCTTCCAGAAGAAAAATATGTCTACAGAGGATGTCATGGTTTATTGATTATGCTGAAATAAATAATACAGCTATTATGTTAGCTTGTAGCCAAACAGTGATGTATAGGGACGGTGTATGCGAGTCAGAAGTGGACCAAAAAACAGGAAAATAGAAACCCTGTAGGCATTATTTTGATACAGAGTCTGTCTGTGCTTTTCTATTATCCTTGTGAATCTTTTTTGTATGCATGTAATGTGTGGGTGTTTTTGCGTTGTGTGTTTGGATGGTAGTGGTTTCATCAATGGGAATGGAATCAGGATCGCCCAGGCAGTGCCCAATTTCAATCATCCCTTGGTCCATTCTCAAAGAGATTTTCCCAGTATTTTCTGTCGTTTCTGCAGGATTAGGCAGCGTGGCTCTGTATGCTGGCTTGTTTCACAATTTGCTTTCATTTTATCCTCTCTTCAACCGTCCAAATGACCTCCTGCCCCTACTGCCTTTCTTTCATAAACTCTTGCCCTGTTCAATCCTTTCAGCCACGGAGGGATAGTTCAGCCAAACAAGAATATCATCAAATATGCTTCTGGTATTTTCTAACACCAGCAAACCAGCAAAAACCACTTATGGTAATACTTCTATCTACCATTTCTCATGTGATGTTTCTGTTTGCCTATTTTATAGTACAAATACTGATACTTTCCACCATGTTGATGTGCATCTAGCATTACTATAACTGCACACTTGTGTTTTGGCTCTGCAAAAATAAAATTCATTATAGTAGGTACAGTATGAAACTATTTACTTTTGCTCTGTAATCTAACACCTAAAACAGCCACTCATTTTGAGTCATTTCAAAGTGGGAATACTGAAAGCACCACTATATCACCATGCCAAATAAATACAGAGATCTGCATCTAGCAGCTAATAATGTTAAAATACAGTTTACAAATGCCATTGTCATTTCAATCTCATGAATTTGTATGACACTAAAATTACCATTATTTTGTATTATCTGCACTTACCTCATCACAGAGTGGGCAAGCATAAAGTTCCAAATCCAGTTTAAATAACTCCTGTTAGTTGTCCAAACTACAGTTAGGTCATGTCAAATGATGATGTTGGTTATCACTGGACTGCAAGATGTACCTATAATCAAAGTTGTCAGCAGAGTAGGATTAGTTAGGAGTGCACGAATACAGTATGCGTTTACATCATTGTGTGGTTTGCAAACAACTACCTGATGTAAATTCAAATGCCCCTGATCACCGACTACTACAACACCATTTTGCATCTCCACTCAAAGCACTCGTTAAAAAGTTTCACTGCTTTGCATAATATGCTCAAGTTCTCGGCTTTCTCATGCATTTGGCTTCCACTTGTGTTCTGTCCCACTTGTTCTTCTCTCGTCTAAGTGAATATGTATTCCTGAGTTGGGGATTGAAGAGCTAGGTTGACCGCGGAGGCCGTTTTGGAGATGTGTGGCAGTGGACAATTATCACCACTTTTGAAACAACAAACAACTTCAGCTTGTCAGCATCCTGACCTGTGTGTGTCTGGGATGCTGCACCCCAGCATTACTAGACAAGATCCTCCTACGGCTTCCATGCTCAGTCAGACCTGAATATCACACTTTTGCTTAACAATGAGATACTTTCCATTGCCATCCTCTCTAGAGAGAAGTGTGTATGTGACTGCCCACCTGAGCTAAGGTGGGAGGCATCAGGTGATTTTGAGGTTAGCCTGGTTTGGCAGCAGATTTGCACTGAGATTTAAGGGTATATTCTGTGTGTTGTCACAACCCGCTGTGAAGCCTCAAGAAGACAAGCTTATCCTGGTTCCCGTAAGCCCCCTTGGACAGAAATCAATACCCTGTCTTCCTTCACAATGCTGACCCAAATTAAATAGAAAATCCATAGAGATGTAAAACAGAGGAAAACAAAAACAACCAAATGAAGCAATTGATTGTAGAATATATATGGCTGGACATATGATGGCACAAACATCATTATGGCCATCGATATATAAACAAGTTCAATCACTCTGAGGTCAGCTCAATGATTATAGACAGAAATAATTATAATTTGTGGCCATAATGTTGAGTAGTGAGAGCAGTGAAGTTGCAGAGAAAAGCAAATGCAGGTTATAGACTAAAAATGCACTACAAACATATAGATGTGGAATTTATGCAACGTTTTTAGTTCAGTTTTCTTGATATGAAGCTACTGTTTTGTTTTTATGTAATTTTATTTGATGTACCAGGCAAAGAGCAAAAATAACTTGATTCTGTCTCTATGTCCAGTCCCTGTTCCTGACCAAAGGCCAGAGTGTGTACAAGCAGGGCATGTTAACACTGTCACTGTCTCTGCTTTCTGTCCACCAACACATTTGTTATTTCTCAAAGGTGCTAGTTGGCCGGAGTAACAATATGACAAAGACCAACAGGAGCAATAATTACTTACTTACTGTATGTCACTCTCAGAGCAGAAAAGGCTCTGTAACACATTTCACAGTGGACGGTCTTGCTCAGCTCGTTGTTAGACTCATTTCCTTTTCCCCTTGTGGGTTTCAGATGAAAGCTTTGAACAACATGCCAGAAGTACGTTGATGAGCATGGCCAATCTGTAGACATTTTTTTCTTCTGGATATCTTCATTGAGGTTTTATTGCGCTTACCATTACAGGCCAATAATCCTAAACTTGGATGTCTAATAAAAACCCAACATAAGTTTTCTGATCTAAGGTTTTAAGGTTAAGGAAACAACTTTTAGTGGGGGAGTTTATGTTTACACAATCTACTAAATTATGACCCTCTTGAGGCAAGAGCTGCGTGTGCCTATTTTTTATTCTACCACATATGATCCTCTGTTAATAGCTGTAGCCACCGTAAATAATGATTTTGCCTCAAGGTCCCAACAAGTCCTCATACCTAAGCAGCAAAATAGGTCATCTGTTATGGCATTTTGAAATGACCCATATGAGATTTTCAGAAACAACTCGTATGAGTGTTTTCTGATTTGTGATTAGATGATTAGTTAAAAAAATAAATAATAAATTGCTGGTAAAAGATAGGGATGTGAATACCAGTATCTGATGCCAAAATCAAACATTTTTATGCCCTTCTAGCTATTTGATATCGATTGACAGTTGTACTCAGTTGTACAGTTGCAGATCCATAGAGCACATTCATATGAAAACAGTGGATAGTTATTATGGCTTATTGTAATAGTGGATTTGTCAGTTGCATTGCTGAAAGATTAGGATGTAAAATGCACACTTTTTAATGTTAAACTGAAGCAAAAATAAATAAAGTATGAAAAATGATATATTGAAAAGTTAATTTATTATAAGTTATTTCCAGTTTGGGCCATTAATTCGAAAAGCTAAACATTGCAATCAGTCTATGTAACTTGATTTCCTTCCTCAGAAATTTGTAAATGCCATTGGAAAACCAGGGAGTCCAGGTTTTCAAAGGAAACTCTGTGAATTACCATGAGATCAGACTTTTAATTAATATGCTGATGTAGATAAGATTTACATCTACTCTATCTTGGGGGAACTACAGATACAGACCACCCCTGTGCCACATGCTTTGGAACCCATTTGTCCTTTTTCAACTGGCTATCTTGATAGAAAAGCTAGCTATAGGGACTAGGGACAAGTCTTAGAACACAAGTCCTTCTCAGAGGTTTAATCCTTCCAAACCTTTTTTGTGTTTAAGTTTGAGGCTCGAGTCTAGGCTGTACCTCATTGAAGATGAAGGACTCATTTGAATTATGGCACCTATTTAAAGTCACAAATGCAGTAATGATACACGCTGCTTTTGAAGTCAGAAAGGATCTATTAAGTCACTAACAAACTGGAAAAGTGGCTATTCAGGGAAATAAATTGGTGGTTTAGGCAGGCATGGCTCAACCCATTCCTGGCATGTCATAAAAATCAGACATCTTCATGAGACACTTGAAACTATCCTTGAATCGCTGACAGAATGAGGACCCGGTATAAATAATTAGCACAGTTTTCAACATGTTTGTCATTAGGAATGGAGAAAGCCTGGCATACAAGGCTACAGATTAGTAGACATAAAGATGATTCCTCTTGAAATAATGGACTGAACTGGAGCAGACATGACAGTGCTTCAGACAGGAAACTGTGGAATATGGAAGAAATTCAGTCTCTCCACAGCTGTGTGTCACTCTGGATCTTTGAGTGGCATTGGCACATTATCGTGGTGTCGGAGCAGAAATCCTTCCTCCTGCTTTCTCTCCCTCTAAAACTAGCACAGGTCCCTTGGGGGCATAAGGGAGATGGATTCAAATTGATAATCACCAGTATTCATTATCGTGGTTCCTGGATTTACTCTTGAGTTCATTTCCTAATTACTTGATTATGTATCGAAAATTATTCATTAATGTTTTCCACTTGCAACAGTTTGCACAAGTCATTAATTACTTTAAGTGTCTCTCGATAAGTAATGATTGGCTCCTTCTCTGATATACCCCCCCACTGCTGATTCCTTGTCACAGACAGGCACATTGTTGTACATCAAGTGTTGAAGCATTTCCCATTATATTGATGCAAGAAATGAAATTGATGGGATGAAAATCCCCCTTATGAAAATCACTCTCATAGTTTGACATGTGACACACTTCAGTGAAATGTTTTCTCACAGCAGGCCATTTTTGGCTGCGGCACTTTTTTCTTTTTTTGGGGTATCAAGTCAGATTTCACTTTTTTGTCACATAATGTACTGTGATTACATCATGTTACAGCTGGTTTCTATGTTACAAAAGGCAAAATGGCACTATATTATCACTCTGTCAGACCAAAAACATGTTTAAAATGTCCAGAGAATATGAATCCCTATTAATCACTAAAATCACAAGATGCAAAAGGAAAGCTTTTTAAAAGTAGCGTCAATGTCAAACCATATTCAATAAACATATTTATTTAATATTTACACAATAACCTTCACTTGCTGTGTGTCCAGTCTCACAGCTGCAGACTACTTGTAACTTCAGATTACTATTTGTTAACCTAATATAATACAGATTCACTGGGTGAATCCAATGTGACCCGAGTAAGTAATTCATGTTTAGTTAAAATATCGCTTTTTATCCATCCTTATAATCCTTATATCCGTATTAGCTATTAATTGAGTTTGTCTGGTTGCATCTGTGTGGCTAACAATGACAGTGACATCTAACTTCCAACCATGTCTCCTTGAAATTATGTTTTTATATTTTGTAATTTGCAAAAGCAAAGGAAACATAATTAATGCGGAAATGTTGTTACCTTAAGTTGCAAAATGTTGATGCTGAACGTATCAGTATGTTTTACCTGCAATATCCACTCTTGCAATGCAATATCCCCTTGTAGTCACTCAGGGAAAGATTTTTGTCTTGACTTAATATCGACAGTGACTAGAAGCACGAGACAGGACATGTTTACATTTAAAATCTTTAACCAAATGCATGATCTTTCCCTAACCTTAACCAGAATCCTTTTGTTGCCTAAACCTAACCACACACGGGATCCAGGATGCAAACCCCGGTCTCCAGTGTCATAGTCCTGCACTTTCTACGCCATCATCCACCACAACCTCCTCCCCAGGACTTGTGTGTGTCGTCCACTTCACTCAAGATGATCACAGTCTAGGCAGAAATTCTGTTTCCTATCACAACATAATTGGGAAACAAAGTACTATTTTATAAACGTTAAACATTTACAGCTTCAATTCAGGGCTCATTGTATTCTTTACCTTCTTTAAGCTCTACAACTATAGATCCCAGCATGAGACTGAAATCCCCCATGTACAGTCTAACTGAATATGAAGGAAGCTGTTCATGTTTTTGACATGAAACTATTATGAATGAACTAAAATTGTTGAACCTTGCATACTTTCACCGATTATCTTCGTTGTGTTCTATGTATGTAACCTACTCCATGAATGTTAAGATTTAACTCTCTCTCGCTGTATGGGCTATGTTGTGAACAAATAATAATCACACATGTTTACTATTGGCGTATGGCCTAATTGTCCACACTTAAATTCCATCGTGGCATCCAATTACAAAATCCTGGCTACATTACTGAAACAAAATGAGCATCTAAAAATGTCCAACAGCATGTTGATCAATGTTGATGGAAACAGAACTAAAGGCAGAGAGACACAGAGAGATTTGGCTTGTTTGCTCACTAATGTCAGATCAAGTGTGAGAATTCCAACCAGGTAATTGTCTATGATTAGTATGAAATCACAGTTTAGTCCACATTGAAATGTCAAACGGTGAATGGATGTGGATTATGAGATACAATCTGAAGTGTTTTCTGAAGTGAAGTGTTTGTTTTTCTTTAGATAATCTTTGTCTCAGGCAGCTCCAGTTCTGTACAACACATTAATGTGCCATCATACATAAAGGTTTCATTGGTTTTGAGTAATGGCAACATTGCTATTTTGATAACATTATTAGGTCTGTCATTTTAAGAATTGTAGTCAAAATCCCATTACTATATAATTTTATATAGTAATAAGACACATTAATAAAATAATGTAAAGGAAATAGTCATTTCTCAAACTTTAAGATGTACTGATGAGTTAAATAATTGAAAATATGTCACCTTTGTGCTTTCTATTTAAAAATTAACATCATAGGAAGGATTCTGAATGTATCAATAATCCATTAGTCCTTTTGTCATATTCAACACTGCATTGCCTCTCTTTTATCTTTTTTCCAGGCAAAAAAAGCAACGCAGCCTTGCCATTAGACTGCTCTCAGATTGATACTGAATTGCCTTACTTCCTCTTTAAGTGCATTTCAAAGTATGGCAGGCATCCTTTGGGAAAATACAGATGGACTGTTTACCATCCCTGTGTCATTTCATATTTTCCTCATTTCACATGTTTAGTTTTGAATCCTCTCAGTTGGACATCTCTTCCCCTTTTCCTTTTTTCATTATTTAAAAATGATTCACCTCAGACATACTGCATGTGACATTTTAGGGCAGTGACTAACAGACACATCCAGGCCTCGCATGAAACCTTGACAGTTCTAAAAGCTTTTATTCAGCTGAAATTCTTGACGTTGCGTGTGGGCAACTTGTGGTATTTTTAGTTCTTGATGATCAAATAAATCATCAAAACTGTTTAAGGTGCTGATAACATAAGAGGAAATGTTTTTTCTCATGTGGCTTAATTAGTTTGAAATGCAAACATTACTGAATTTTGGGCAGTCGACAGCATATCAAGCAAGCCTACTAAATGGCTACTATACATTTGAACCTTCAGTATGCCGATATGCAGTACTGCATCAAAGTAGTAACAATGTTTACAGATTCAGAGAACTGGTGTGAGAGTTTGTGGGTGTACTTGGTGTTCATCCCTGTGTGAGGAGAATAAAAGCTTGTTCAAACAATTTTAACTGTTGTTTGAGGTAAGATGGTATGGTTTAAGGGTTACGACTACAATTATTAATGTATTAGGGTTAGAAAAGCAGTTATGCATAAGGTTAGGTATTAACTCAGGTAGGTTAATACAATTTCATCACAAGTAGAGTAATACCAATGTGTGTATGTGTGTGTATACGGCTTATACTGAGATATTTTTCATTTCTGTGCATCTGTGCCCATGGACATACCCATCGTGTGGCTCTCAGGGCATGAGTCTTTTGTGTACTTACTGTATGTGGGTGCCTTTTTGCATTGCCACCACTTTTTGGAGTTAAGCAGTTTTTGAGAGAGACAGAGAGAAAGAGAGAGAGAGAGTCGGGGGGAGGATGGGAAGGGGGGCTTGGGTCCTCGGTGCATCTTGAGCAGATTTAAACAGGCACAGAACAAAAGGCCTGTGGAAGGGAAAGTATGAGGAAGGCGAAGTGTGTATAATCTAGCATACTGTGACTCATCTTTCACCTATTTTCTGTTAAAGATGCATGCATCCGTTTTTTGCTGTTCTTGTAAGTTGGTGCTGCCACCCCCTCCAGAAGTCGAGGGGGATCACTGTAAAAGTCATTTTGAATCATTTGTAATTCGGAGCACTTCGGAGGCCCAGGACTGCGTAGCCAATGCCTGAACTGAAATTAGACTCGGTAAGACAGTAAGGGGGGGCAAATCTGCCTCCCTGAAAGTAAGAGTACTTTATATCATTTCTGCACCATTTGGCCGAGCTTCTTAGTGTGCACATGTACATATCTGCTGGGTAACATGTCTGATGGTGGAGTAGTTACTGGTTTGGACGGCAATGTGCCCTTAAATGACAGTATCAAATAATAATTTATGTTGCATATATCAGCTAAATGGCACAGTCATGTCTTTTTATGCTTATCTTCCCATCAAATGTGTAAACTTAAGTTCAGCACTGGGTAGCGATGCTTTAACTTAAGTGGGACTTCATAAACACATTATTTCATGAAAGATCTTGGTATTGACAAACTAAAGATGATCTTTTAAATGTTACAAAAGTAGTCTAAAGATGTTAAAAGTCAAATTTGAAACTTGATTATGTCTCTGACTTCTTCAGTCCTGTGGTGGTAGAGTGGTATAGTGGTTTTCATATCATTGTCACAAAGATGACTGGCCGAAAGAAGACAAATGTCTATTCAGAGGAGCAGAATGGGAAACTGCAATAATTCACATTGATTGATATAGACCTGGAATAAACTTGTTACTAGAAGTGGAGTTTTTTTTTTTCCACATCACAATATGTATTCATCAGGAGCCAAATTCAGGTCAGCAGTCCGCTCTGTCACCTTGTATTCAGTCAGTTGAAACGCTGCTGTTTGTATGGCCACATACTATAACACACAGCCACAAAGCTAGCAAAGCTCCATGTCAGCCTTCTCCAGAACAACTGAAGTGGATGGGAGCTGGTTTTAGAAGTCAAAGAAGGGCAAAAATAATGAACACGGAATTATTACAAAAAATTGTGTAGCACTCTGAAGCCAAAATATAGTATACACTATCACAGAGATATCACTTAAGCTAGATGTTGCCTATTCACAAACTGGTTACCATTTTAAATGCACACTTTTATCTCAGAGATGGGTAGCCACTGGGCTCTTAACTTTTTGTAACCTCACAGAATTAAACGTTCTTCTGTACAGAGCTTCAAGTTTCCAATTATTTGGACAATAGAGTACATCTGGACTATATTTGCAGCTATGTATAAAGGCCAGTTCAGACCAAAGATTCACGACGAGACGAGTTGAAAGTTGCATTGCACCGGTCTGTAATGTTCTGAAACCTGCCAGTTTACACCAATGCGACTAGACGAGACGGTGTATTGTTTCCATAGCAACGACTCTCTGTACTTCCGTTTTTTGTAGCTGGATATAATTTGTTGCGTCTTAAAATATGAATGAGGATAGTAATAGTGAGTTACTTTCTACAGTTGCATTTCTAGTATTAATGAAATGGCAAAAACATAAAAAACACGAGGGTCGAGATGACCAGCTAACTTCGCTACAAGCTGATTGGCTGTTGAAAAAGGTGACATGCCTTACGTTCTAAAACAAGGCACTGGCGATTTGACAAGCTGAGTTGGCGACGCCATAAGCCGGCTTGAGTCGAGCTGATGGGCCAGTTCACACCTCTGCAACTTTTCCATGCAAAGTTCTAAGATGGTTTCGTCTTGTCGCAAATCTTTGGTCTGAACTGGCCTTAAGATGTGTTCTGTTCACTACATGTGATTTGCATGCAAGGGCACGTAAACGCTAGATGCACGTGTAATTTAAGAACTTTTGTTTAATCTCATGCAAGGAATTGACAATTGCGGACCTATCAGTTTGCAGAAAGCACATCTTCTATCCTGGTCCTGGGTCAAAGTTTACACAGGTTTACACAAAACGGTTTTCTATTCTCACATATGCCAGGTAGAACGTTGCATGAGTGAGATTCTCATGTCATTGACATGCAGGACTGTGCTCCAGTGAGAGAAATGTTGTTTTCTACAAGGCTCTCTGTGCACCTGAGTCACTCGTCGAGCAGTTCCTTTATCAGAGCAAAGCAGCAGGATGGAAGAGCACATCTTGGGCTGATAGTGGGGCTGCCGCTCCTGACTAATCCTGCTCACTGCCGGGGAATTAAAGAAATAAATAACCAAGGACTTGAAAAACGACGGGAGTGAAAAATTTAGTTGTATGGAGAGCAATTCAAAGGCTTTCAGTCATATAGAGGAGATCACTGCTTCTGATCTATAGATAAAGATGAGACTGTAGAGACAGTATATTGGCTTGGAAAGACAGACAGAGATAACAAGGGATAGTGGAAAGGTGTGTGTGTGTATGTGTGGGTGATCACATAGTACATTTAAAAACATCCTATTGATTTTCACAAATCAAGTTTTCAGGTTGGCCGTGTAAGTATATTAAATATGAGAAGGCTTCATGTGTATTAAAAGAAGTACATTCAATTGTAATGGCTTCTACATAACCTTCTGGTGTACCTTTTATGGTGTCTGAGTTCAAAATCTGTTATTGCATTTCACACCCGAGACACACATTAGTGTGGGAGATGGAGGAGAAGAAGAAGAAGGAATGCAACGAGTTCGATCATTTTCTTTCTCTATTTTGTTTGTGTAAATCACATTGCTAAGCCTTTTAAAGGGGGAAGCATGCACATATTTTTGCAGTTCAAGATGTCCAGTATTATAAACTTGGTTTTCATATTTGCTCTTTACAATATGCAAATGGAAAAATCAGTACAAATTTCCACCTACAACAAGAGGCAGAGAAATTCTTGCTTTGCTAGAGTAAAATAAGGAAAACAAATGTATAATATAAACAGAATTTTAATGTGACAATACAACAAACACAAGCTACAGACATAATATTAAAATGAAATACAATGTCAGTGTTTAACAGTGGATAACAGTATGTCTTCATGAGCGTTAAACCCTCTGAGTCTCTGTAAATGATGTGAAGTGGGCTATGGCTCCAATCATGTCAGACACAAAGAAAACCTGGATTCAAAGTCATTAAAATGGTTCATTGCTCTATTTTCTAATTTACTGAGATTAATAATAGGCAGTGAAAAACATATACTCCAAGGAGTTCTTTAATTTGCAGGAGTTTACAACAATACATTCCACAAGGAGACTCCCCAGTTAGTGAATAAAGCTAAGAGAAAAGATGAACAGAAATTACAGCTGACAATTAAAAAAAATGACTGTAGTATAATAGCAGATTCTAGCAAACTGAAATTTAAAAAATGACTACAAGCGCTATAGGTCAATTCCTTCACTTCTCCAGAAACAGAAATAAAAACATTTCAGAGCAAAGCGCCGTGATTTATCTGCCAAAGGCACATGGATGTGCAACACAGACAGTCGCAGTGGAGTGACTGGAGCTTTGGGAAGTATTGTACTTCTTTGTAGTGTCTTTTCTCCACGATGTGTGTGTTTCAATACTAAATAGATAATGTAGCAGTCTAGAAGCTTGTAAGTACCCTACCCCTCAGCCTGTGCAGAGTGTGCTGAATATGGGTGATGTTCTGCCCAGAGGCAAACTGTGGCAATAAAAAGCCTTTCAGGCGGACAGGTTGTCAGCACACGGTTCAGTTAGTGATGGTGCAATTGCCGCTCTTTCTGGATTCCTGAAGACTCTTTGACAATGACGGGTGCATGTACAACGTCCAGAAAAGATCTGACTCAAAAGGCTTGGTTAAAACTGCAGTGACCATATTTCCTACACATTGCACCAAACCTGAAAGTATCAAAGGTTTTTTTTTTGTGTTTGTTCATAAAAGCCAACCCAAAGTTGCAACACTGTATTCAGTCAGATCAAACTAGTGTTAGCAGTTTGCTTTAGGGAGCAACTTGCTTTGGCATAAGGAAGCATAAAGCGAAATGTATTAACTGACTGGCAATTGGAAACTTACTTAAAATTACTTTTCAATCAGAATTGTGGCCCAGGTTCAAGGCAATCAAACAGGCAGACAGCAACAAAATCAGACTTGTTTTGGCCTGTTTTACTGCCATGACACCAACTGGTAAATCAATGTTTTGATATCTTGATGCATGTCACTCTTTTTTACATTATGTGAGATTTATTTGTCTCCTTCAAAGGTGCTATGAAATGAATCTCTGCTATCACCGGTCAAACTTCTCAAAAGAGGAGCCTCAGGAATGACATGTTGAATTAACACCCAGCTCAGCATTCTTTCCATGCAGATTGAAATAGAAGTCCTGCATCTTCCTCTGGACTTCAGAAAAGCTCAGTGAAAGACATGGTACATGCACCCATTCCCCCTTGCTATCCACTTCCTTTGAAAGGATGACAGCTACATCACAGTGAGTCAAAAATTTGAAGCCAATACTTGGCAGCCCAGCGGTATTTTTTTTCCAGTGAGCAGCGGAAATCAGGGATCCTACAGACATCACAGAATTCACTTTATTTCCCTTGCTGCCTCTGCTCCCTCTGTTGTTATCCTCTGAAGGCTCAGTATGACCCCCAACACTTTGTTGTTATTTTCAATATAAAATATCCATTCAGGGATTACTTGATGCTTCTCAGTGTTTATTCTCTACTCCGCCTACACGGTTCTCACTAAATGCAAGACAAATTGAGCATTTTTGGAACTGGCACTTCAGACGAAGCATTTGTCAGTATCATGCCCCATGTTAAAGCATTTGAAAGTTAATACAGCACATGCGCATGACCATTGTGATTAGTTTATGGCTTAGGGGGTTTCTGTCCTTATGGTTGTTAACCACTCAATCAAGATTCAAGATTCAGTAGTCAGAGATGAGGAATGACAGACAGAAAGGAGAGACTTGAAATGGAAGAAGTGTAAGAGCGACGGTCTTGGCTGCACAGTTAGTATAGGAGACACAGCTACATGCTTCTATGTTGTGTTATGCATCACTGATCTCCTGCTGCAGACTCACCCACTAAGCTGTGGTCATGCCCACCATCTTCCCACATTTCTCACCAGCTCTCCCGATGGCTTTAGTCCCATGTGCTTCCTGGAAGCCAGTCCAGTAAAACCCCACCCCAAACTACCCCCTCTACACACACACACACACACACACACACACAGGATATCACTTGTATAATCTCCACATAAAGATCATGTTTTTAAACTGCCATATCACTCGTATTGATAGCAATGAATGAGTAAAATCATTTGACACAATGCATAGCTGCGTAAAAAAAACGTGATCTCCTCATTTGTTGTGTGTTTTGAGGCACCAGTGTGAACCAGCACTGCTGTTTATAATCAGACAGAATGCTTTACAGGACACTCACAAGGGTAAGGCCAGGGTTCTCAGAGGTGAGCACTGCTCCAGTGTTAGCCATTTATCACCACTGCAGTGGGGATGGAGGAAACATGCTGTGAATGCAGAGTGGTATTATGGGATCCTGGTCTCTTGATGTTGCCAGTGATAAACATTATGCTTGAGGCCAAGTGTGTCTTCCGCCATTATTTAGAGGACTTTGAATTGGAATTCCTTCCCTGTAGGCTGACCAGGATTACTTAGTAAATGGGATGTTTACAAACAAGCATTCATGTTTTTATGGGATGGATAAAGGATATTATGAATATTATTTCCTTTATCCTTAGTAGTCTGTTTCTCCAAACAATTTGTACTGTTAATTCTAAAAATGTGTCAACTAAATTGGATAAGTAAGAAAAAGCAAAAGTGATTCTGCACAATATATTAATTTATGAAATACATCCATAACATTATATTTTGTTCAGTCATTGCATCTGGTAAACAAAGTGATTATATGTGTATATTATATAAGTGATTATTACAATGTTTTTTGAAGACAGGTTTTTATTATTTATCCATTATTCTACCTAGAAATGCTATGGAGACCCACTGAACTATTTGTCTTTTCCCCCTCCCTTACCTACATACATAAAACACAACTCTCAGTGGTTGACAAGGTATTTTTCTTCATTTCTAGAGCTGATGTCTAGCTGTAAAGAATAGCCTATTTATTGTAAATCTTTTAAAAATATAGTTTTCTTGTGAAACCTTTTTCCACGGTTTCTGCTGATGTACCAGTTGGAGTTGCATTATTTGAGCATTTTGTGTTTGTGGTGACAAAAATAGATGCATTAGAGCACGGAATTATTACCAAAAGATGAGGCCAAAACAAAGAGGGACAAACTGTTCACATGTGCACCATTGCAGATAACAAGTTTAAAAGAGCATCTGTTGCCATGCTCTGAAGATGGAGAGGGTACTGCAGTGAATGAGAGCTGTTATGGCAAATGTGTCCTCTTCAGAGAATAGAATCTACATTCTGTTATCTGTTAGCGTCCCGCAAATCTCCAAACATGACATAAGAGCTCTGATGATCAAAAATGATTTAAAAGCCTAAAATATACACAGCATATGCTCACAGCATATGTATACACATCTAGTATATATGAATAGAAGCATTAATATATCAGTATATACAGTAAGTGCTGGCTGTTGCAGCTTCATCAAGATGAGTGGTATGAACTTCTGAAAGGATCAATCACTGTCGGTTGGAGCTGTTTGCAGACCTTTTGGTCTCATTCTTCAGCTTCTTGTCACTTATATCTAAAGGACACATTTGACTGGCTTGTAAACACCCCATTTCAAAGTCCCATTCCTGTTTCGAGTGGTAGGGCTAAGCAGAAACATATCCTTCAAATTCTGACAAAGTCAGTTTCAAAATAAAAAAGAAAAAAAGGGGGGGCAGTTTCATGATCATCCCTTACAAAATGACATGCTTTCATCCCTGCCACATCCTCCCTTGGTATGTCACTGTATCTATCCCAGATTTCTTTTGCCCTCCTTTTTTGCTTTTGGCAGGAAAAGACAGGAGACATGAAACATTTCCCCATTTTTTTTTAAAATCTTTGACAAGGCTTGTGAAGACAAGTCGGAGAGAGGAGGTGTGCCATTTTTCTCCAACCGCCAACCAACAAAATATAACAGCTTCTCTGCACTGGAGAGACCACCTTTCCCTCAAAGGCCCAAACAGCAGCAGCACCTTCTTTGAGACTCCTGAAATGAATGTTGTGAAGGGACATCAAGAGCATATACTGTACTGCATACTCAAGCTGCAGCGTCTTGCAGTCAGCATCTTATTTTCCTTGTCTAATCTGCATTTTCCTTTTCTCTTTTGTAGTTATTATATGTTAAGCTGTTATGGGAGTGTGAGTGAAATTTCATTGTAAGTTAGCTTATTTCCACAAAGAGATTTTGATAACATCAAGCTGCTGCCTTCTACCCACTTAAAACCTCCTGCTCACACTTCCTGGTAATAGGCTTGTCTCAGACACAAAAGGCTGAACTCGACATCTACCTTGTGATGTCAATGGTTGTTGGCAGGTTGATGGACAGCCCAGAATGGCAGAGTTGCCCCCTCTCTAGCTAATTAGCTCATAGAAGGAAATAAATGCAATTTCAGCAACGCTAGCGCTTTTCAAAAAAAATTCCAATCCCCCCACAGACATGATGATAGCCTTTTTACACCAGGCTGGCAGTCTAGGCAGGACTATTGTCAGGACTTGGAGTCGTTTGAATGGGCACAATAAACACAGATTGTATCAAGAGGTCAGAATGCTTGCCCTAAAAGATGTATGACATTGTAATGGAATGCTAGATATTCGGAAAAATAATATGACAAATGCTCAAGCTTGGAAAAGCTGGATGCAAGTGTGCAACATGTCCAGTGAAAAGATTAAAAGGGCAAAAAAAATTGGGTTTCATGGGACCAAACATTTATCAGCTCAGCGTCCCACAGAAGTGGAAGCCAGACGACCCTGAAAAAGCTGCCAGCGTAGCACGGGGCAGAGCAGAGAGTCTGTTTTATAATGGATGGAGGATTTTTTCTTTATATATTCAGTACACATAAACACATCAGAGCACACCTCGCTTGGGGGAGGCGACAGGGGCTGCAGAGAGAGTGTGTAGTGGCATAGAATTACCATGAATAATTAAAAGACTGGTGTGAGCATTCTGGTAGCTCTTTGATTGACTCTGAAAGCCCCAGGAAGAAATTGGCAGATGAGAGCAAACTGCAAAATGGCCAGCTCTTTGCTCTCAGCTCCCTGCCTAAGATTTGCTCGGCTAAAACCTTGAATCAGCAGTGTGCTAGGAGGCCCTTTTTGTGCCTGCTTGCCCCAGAGTGAGGTCCAAATTCTGCTCATCAAAAAAGAAAAAAAAGAGAGAAAAAAGCAAAGGAACATAAGTTGGCATGTGGGCGCTGTGAGGTGAGGCACTTGGTTTTCTAGGTTTTTTGTTTGTTCATCTATTCATCGCTGTAATTGAATGGCTGGTAAACTGTTGAAGATGTTATTTTCCTGTACGGATTGCAGGCAGCCATTTCTGGCATTCTGGTCTCATATTCACAGCATGCAGTCACGTAACAGAATTACAAAAGAACAAAAATGGCTGACATATGTCACTGCCAGGGAGAGTGGCCCATGGGGTGTCATCTGCAAATTTGCTGAGTGCACAGGAAGGAGAGGTCAACAGGGACTGGGGCTTGGCAGCAGCCCCTCACCTTCCCAGAGTGTCCGGATGTGGGCGGCATCCCATTACTCATCCATATCATTTTGCCAAGCCAGCACCAGTGTCCTTAGATATGTGACATGAAGGCCATTCAGCTAAATGAAACCTGCAGGTGACTCATGTTGTTCTGTTATAGGCCAGTGTTCACCAAGATGCCTAAGTATGAATGGTTGTATAATGGTAAGAAAGGCAAATTCTCTCTGGCCATGGTGTAAAGATGCATTAACCACTTTCAAGATCACCTGATAGTGAATACATGTATATTCACAATTATTATATAATCATTCTCTGCGGTTACATGGAAAATATTTCTTCAACCAGAATGAAATCATTCTGATTAGAGATTCCAACTAAAATGTTTACATGGATGCTAAAAAAAGGGATCCGATACGTTTACATGCCCGAAGCATTTAATCAGAATATAACTCTTTTGACATGCGCATAGTTGTTCCGCCCACTGTGAAGCGTCTAATCGGCTGGAAATATAACATTTTCTCATATTTTCATATTTTCTGGTTTCGTTCATCTTTCATTCACTTGTATGAACAACTTGTTGTTTTGAGCTTTTTGACCATTGAGGCGTTCAACAATCATTGAATCTTTTAAGGTCTCCAACAAAAAAGTTCTATCAGCCACAGACCAGTTTTGTTTTGCTGCCGCCATGTTTCTGTCGCTCCCGGAAACTCGTTCACGTCACCTAATGTTACCCCTACGTGGGGCAAACATGCGCAGAAAGAATATATTTATTCCAACCAGAGAGAAACGATTGGATTAAGCGTTTACATGGTTATTAGGCGCTAATATTTTCAGAGTGAACAGATTATCAAAGGTTTACACCACCCCTCTCAATCTGATTGAAAATTCCTTCTGATTGGCCAGATCTGTTCGGCCTCTTCCGATTGAGGTGGTTACATGAGGCATTTTTATTCTGATTGGGTTATTATTCTGATTATTAGTGGAATATTAGGTTCCATGTAGACACAGCTACTGTGATTTATCTGCCTTGGGTTATGCTTTGGTTTGATAATTCAACATGATTGAGAAATTCTGACCAAATAATGGCATGTACTAATAAGCTTTGGGTTAGTAAATGATGGCCCCTGCCCTACAAAATATGCATATACTTTACTGTAAGTTACCATTGCCATAATGCTGAGAAAGCTTTCATTTAACAACTCTAAAATACATTCAGCTACAGTTGCACTCAGTGAGCTTAAGTAACACTTACCACCAGATATAACACAGATCTCCCAAATATGCCACTCAACACAAAAGCTTCTTTCACGGACAATCTGCACTAATGAAATGTCAGAAGGCTGCCTACCTACCTGACTGCCTGACCTGAATTTGCCATTTGATGCCCCTTTGTGTGCTGTGAGAAAAATAGCTGGTTACCAGGGAAAATTCTTCTTAGAGAAGAATGAGGTACAATGAGGCACATTTTAGACTTCTGAAAGCATATCTTGACTTGTGCGTAGCCGTAAACAGTGGAATTTCTCAGTTCAGCAGGTTTCTACCAAGGCTAAATCTTAATAGAACTTTTTCCAGAATTCTGAAGGACTGTGTGTTTTGTTTGCCTATTATGTAGGTTAGAGTCTTAATAGCAAGAATTTTTTTTTTTCTTGAATTGCTGTATATGTTTAGAGGCAATCTTGCGGCAGACAAGTGAATTTTCCAGTGCATATTTTTGAATTTTATTTTTAATATTACGTTTACTTTACATATTTCTTGGAGGTGCAGTGATTTGTGATTTTGTACTGCTTGTGATGCCAGGTATTTTTCTCCCCAAGAAAATTCTGTAAGAATATACACATACTACTGTACGTGTAAGTCACCCCGTCCCTTCATTCCCCTCCTCTCAAACATGCAACCGTTGAGCTGTAATCAAACATTCATGTGCGAAATAAATCTACTGCTAAAAGGATGCAAAGGCAGTTCTTGTCCTGAGTCAATGTGTAGAAACACCGCTGTTATTTGGGGACCAGCACGTCTTCTAAAAGCCAAAAATAGAGCTTTTTCTGATCCGCTCCATCCATGTTAAAGGTATTACTAAGTTTAGTATTTATAAGCAGTACACAAGCATTTAATAAATGGTTTCTAACACAATTTAATGAAGTTATAAGCAGAAATAAGGATTTTAAGTTTTTATACATTGTACATGTACATTATTTGTCAACAACAATAACTTCTCCTATTAAGACATATTTTATATTATTACAACTGTATTATACTATATTGTCAGTCATTATCTGTTTATACACCAGCCTCCATTTACGGGTGCTTCACAGGAGTTATTCGTTGTTGACAAACACTTTAATAAATGCATATTTGCTTACAACAACTACCTTATGGTGTGTTACAAACAATTTATTGAATGTTTATAACTGCTTATAAAGGCTAAATTCGAGGGCGATGTTAGGGAAGAATTGCTGTAATGGTTAGGAAATCAATGTTGACTGTTTGTAGGAAACCAGGTCTCCAATTTTGAAATCAGGCACTTTGTTCGCCCTCCATCCATCCTGAACTCCTTCCTGTAACTTTTGCTTGCTCTGTAACAATGCAACACTATTTTCCGCTCTTGTGCTGAACGTAAACATATGTCATTTTTAGCTGTTGCAGTCGCGTAGGTCAACTGCCCATCCATTATCAGAACACAGTGACAGGGGAAAGGACACACAATAAATATAATAGAATAAAGAAATTCTGGACATTGTCCCTATGGGTAACCAGTTTCATTTACAGAGAGATGTATAGTCGGGAATGTACCATTGTTAAGCCTTTGAGGTTTGGTCAGAATTTCATATCTCTACTGCTTTCTACTGAGGTGTGAAAGGTTTGACAGAATGATACAACAATAAAGGCTGATACAAAGGAGGAGGTGTGAAAAATTGCTGTATGTCACTGTCAGTCATATGTAATTTTTCAACCTGTAGTATCTGATTGCGTGCATCGTCGCTATAGACGACCCACAATTTTCTACTCCCATATTACCCATGGCCACAAAAAAAAAAAAAAAAAGCCTCTGGCAAAATATACCTTGAAAGTAGCTTTGGAGAGAATGGAGAGTGTGTGTGAGAAAGAGAGAGAGAGAGAGAGAGAGAGAGAGAGGAAGGGGTGATGGGAAAAGAAAGAGAAGAAAGAGAGAGCGTTGTAGGTAGGCAGTGAAAGTAATGGTGCTGTTTATGGATTGGGGCTATTTTGTACATCAAAGTACACAGAAAAGGAGCGAGAGAGAGACAGTGAGGGAGAGAGAGAGAGAGGGAGGGGAAAGTCTGCTGCAGGCCATTTGATTGTCATTGTTTCTCCTAGGTCATGTGGGAGTGCATACGCCTTGTTTTTATTCTTTTTGTTTTCCCTCCTCTGTTCTCCCTTTCTCCCCAGTAATATCAAGCAACACTGTTGAAAATGCTATTGACATAAGACTATAACAAGCACAGCTAGCTCTTCTTTGTTGTTTCCATGGATCAAAAACTCCAGATTGCTCTGTGTCCTGCCTCTCTCTATGTCTCTCTAATATGCTGTGTGCGACCTACCCTTCTAAGCCTTTCATAATCACTTTAAAGTAGTCAGTCTTAATCGCTTCATCCCTCTCCTTAATCTCATCATACCTATTCTTTAATCTCCTCTGAGAAATACTCTGCATACACAGTTATTCTCAACATAATCATTATGGATATATGGTCTAAATGCATGTTTCATTTTGCTTTTGGGCTTGAGATTTGATTTCATTATTGCTCACTAATCTGACTAACCGCCAAACATCTGTGGGGGTACCCATAGACCCCCCCCCCCCCCCCCCACAAACACACAAATGGTCCAAGTGATATCTCAAAATGCATGGGATATGCAGTTGACTGTCCATTTCACATAAATTTATGTTTCAGAAATTATGGTTTCTTAGCCAAGTGACAAGTGCAAAAAGTCAATGGAAATCACCCAGAGAAGGTCCGTCATGCTTTTACGTACATTTACACCCATGTTAATCACAAAGTCGCAAAATGGAGCCTCTTCCTTTTTCTTGACACTCTGCGGAGTGTCCTTCAGGTCTCCTTCCAGCGTCATGTGTGAGAGCCTATCCAAAGAGATTTGACAAGGGCCCTGCAAGGAGAAGGAAATAAAACCCAGAGAGATGAGGCAAACATATTAATCTTGTTAAGTTAAACGCCGACCCCCACCTCCTCTCTCTGTGCTCCTTCGCTCTACTCCTCTCCCCATTCCCCACCCAGATAATGTGCAGTGCTCACAGTGAAAAATCAGCTAATTTCAGACCACGACTCAGTCTGGCTTACAGAGGCTCTTAGGGTGCTGCTGAGCTCTGTGCTTCTACTCCATTAGTCGCCCTCCACCACTGTCTCTGCCTTTGTCTTTGTCGCTGTTTCTGTGTCTGTCTCTCTCTCTCACAGACACACACATTCAATCTTCAGTCCCTGTCTCCTTCTCTCTCTTCACGCACACACTTACAGGAAAAACACTCGTGCACATTTATCTCGGCCCTCCATCCTTGGTCCATCCGTGACCTTGAGATGTATGATGGATGCGGGTCTTTGATGTAAGTGAGTTTTAAGTTTTAGATTGACAGGGATGGAACGTATTGATTATGTTACTGAGAGCGAGAGAGAGAGAGAGAGGGAGAAGGAGTGGGGGAAAAGACAAACATACAATCACACAAATTACAAGGAAAAACGGGGAAAAAGAAATGCTTCTATAGAGCGTGTAGAGTTGATGGACAATGTTTCCCCCTTGTGGTGCTGGCAAGCAGGTAGGATGTATTTGTAGTGTGTCTTTAAAACCCAAATGAAGCATCTGAGGAAATAGGGGTTGGAGTTTGCTGAGTGCAGTGACTGTGTTCCCCCTGGGGAATAAAAAGGGCATGGAAATTAAGCCCTGTGTTAAATTCCGATCTCTCTGTCTGTCTCCCCGACTAACCTACTCTCTCTCTCTCTCTCTCTTACTTTAAATACTATACTATTAATTTAAATACATTAAACATGCGAGTTGGTCCTTTTTACACAAAAATGTTAAAACTTGTGTATGTGACCTTTTCATCTACTGTGAACAAGAAAGAAACAAAGTGAATCTGCCGGATATCTGAAGTTATTCTCATCTGTCAGTAGAGCAAATTGGGAAATCTTATCAGTCATCGCTGGCAGATGTTGGACAGCAAAAGAGAAAATGGCTTTTTGAATTTCACTTTAGTGACTATCTCTGCCACTCCATGCTTTCTAGTGGTACACTATGTTGTCTCCACTGAGTAATGAGATTATTCTTTAGCTTAAGTGACCAGTGAAAGGCCCACATCTCTGTCATATCCGGACAGATTTCCTTTTTACATCCTCTAGATCTTCTTGCGTCTGCAGAACAATGGAGGTCAGCCCACTAATGCTGACCACTGCTTTTCAGAGGGCACAAGAGAAAGAGAGAGACAGACAGACAGAGAGATGAAGAGAGACAGCGAGAGAAGCAACTGCACGAAATGGTAGAGCACTGAGTATTGAACCGTTGCTTCTCTGCACTTGTTGCAACACTATGCCATTAAAAGTATACATATGGTTGAGTAGGTTTAATATACGGAGCTAGAAATGCATAGAAAAAATAAAACCATTGTGTAAATAAAATGCTAAGTCGCATCTATAATAATGCCCGTCTATCTGGCTTCATGGTTTACGCTGGGAATGTATCTGAACTGACCAACAGACGGAAGGGAGACACATCTGAGCTGAACCTTGTGTCACTTGGCTGTTAACATTTTCAGGTGCAATGTGTGTGTGAGTGTGTGTGTGCGTGCATGTATCTTCACCAAATGTACAAGCATATGGTCACCCTGTGACTGTTCAGACGCCATTAATGCTGCACGGTCCTGAGAGCTTATACAGTGTGGAGCTTTCATTCTGCGGTGCCTTGATGGCCCTGCCTGTCTCCACCATTATGCTACTGGTTTTAAGCTCTTAATGACACAGTACCACGAAAGATGGAGATTATTCCTCAAATGTGCAACAGAGATGGGAGATTATCTTTGCGCAGATATCTCTACACTTCTGTAACTTAGTACTGATGCTCTCAGTTTCCCTGGCAGCCTAATGTTTGGCTGCATGCAGCTGAAAGCTTTAGTTTATTCATGATATCAGAACGTGGCACTTTTCTGCAAGCTTTCTAAAAGGAGTTACATAACGAAACAACTGCAGTGCTAATGCTGCTAACATCAACACAAACCGTATTCAGTCTGACATTAAAGATACAGAGAGACTATAGTCTTGTGAGTATAGTCTCTTCAGTGACCTCATATGAGGATTAACTCTATTTTAGGTCAGAGAAAATCTGCTTTTTATAGATGGCATAAAAATGTCATTCCTCCTGAGAAAAGTACAGTAAGATCAAGTGGAGGCTGACCACTGACACCACTGACAGAGAACTGGGGATGTGAAATAGGGATGCCTGTATTTGTGTGTGTGTGTGTGTGTGTTTGTTTATAGTGTAGGTACAGAGTGGGACATTTGTCTGAGCAGTATAGATGATGAGCTGAAAGTCCGTGTCTTACAAACATCAAAACTCTCAGCTTTACTCGTTTATAAAACACATTCTCCCTTCATTATTGCTTTATTTCTCAGTCTTTCAAAAACTGACTAATAATAATTACTAATACATCAAGAGTGTAATTATGAGATTCTAGACCTTATATAGAGACAAAACACTGAATCTTATAGTGCTGGTTGGCTCTCTAATGGATGCACAAGTATTAAATAGTAACTGATTAGGACTTGCACATTTAGACTGGAAAATCTACTCTATCCTAAACTATTTGTGTTGAATCAATTTCAGGTCAAATAGCATTGAAATGTGCATTTGAAAATGGATGAGTTTGAAGAGATGAACACTGGAAGGCCTCTGAGAGTCCAGCAGAAATCACAGGGGGCATGACATTCTTTAGCTAAGAGAGAGGCAAGAACCCTTTCAAGAACAAGTACAGGAGAATAATTGGAGTACAAGTGCTAGACTCGCATTACCGGATCATGAGGGTAAGTGCTTGGGAGTTTGTGTGTGGTTGTGTGTGTGAGTGTGCGGACAGAGAGAGGAGGCGAGAACAGAGACAAATAGAGAGACAGACAGATGAAGATGGAGACACAAACTCAGAGATAGACAGTCCTGAAAGTTGGTGGATACCTTGTACCTTGGGGGGGTCAGAGCAAAGGCAGTAACATGACCTGAAACCAATGTTTCACGGCTGTTGAGAGAGAGAAGGGACGAAACCTCATGAGATGTGTCTGGGGTTAACAGCCAGCTAAATGCCCAGTGTGTGTCATTGAGACCATTTACCCTATCATACCTCCCAGAGATGAAGGCAAATGTTTTTGTTGTGCCATGGTAGTGTGCATCCATACACGGCTTTCTCTAACAAACCAGATTCATTCTTCTCTGAGAGGTGACAAGTATGTTCAAATAAATCCTGTAACATTGCTTTGTTAGTTTTTGAGGAGGGACAGGTTCTTGTGCTAAAGAGTGTAGGGGATATATATATATATATAATTTTTTAACTTTTTAACGCCAGTATAAGTCAACATAGTGCAAATGCATGTTATTTATTTTCATTCTCATCCAGCTCTGATGTAGTTAAAGGAGTTTGTGAATTTCCTAGTGAGGAACATGACATTTATTCTCTGGTGATATTGAGTTTGGTTGTTGATCAAAGAGCAAAAGAAAACGTGAGAGCAGGAAACGAAGCAACTATAAACAGAAGGAAAACTGTCTGTTTTGCAGGTATATTTTCACAAAAAATATAACATCTAAAAAAAAAAAAAGTAAAAATTACAACGGAATTGCGAGACATGAGAGGAGTCCTCTGTAGATAAACATCAAAGCTTATATGGTTTCTCTGCTTGTGGAGGATACTAAGAAAAGCCAGTATTTGACTGGATGTTTCTGTAACAGCAACTTCACTTGTGGAATAACAATTACCATTGTTTATGGGCTGAGGATTGTCAATATGATTCCAGTTTTAACCAAGGACAGGAGAATGGATAACATAGTACAAAAATGATAATTGGTCCGCTAGTTGTCAGGATTATATAGGTGCAACGCTGCCTCCTAAACATTCATCACCTTTTAAGTTGATATGGCAAACTTGTTAGAAAACAGTTGCTTATTTACACAGCCAGCAGTTATGGTGCAACATTATCATTTAATTTGAGTTATTTTTCTGTCCACCTAAATAATGTAAGTCCAATATTCACTCTGTTTTTGGTCTCTACCAACTCCTGAGGTAAATATCTGGCTCTTTAGCTGCTAAATGCTCCACTCTGTTCACCAGTTAGTTGCAAACTGTGTCTGTGTACAGGGCCTTTTTAGAGCTTTTTCACTGTAAACAGCTGCCTGCTACAGCTGAAAACAACACTATGAGAGTGGTGAGAGTTAACCAGAACAGTTAAGTTGTTGGCTGGACAGCTAAACAATGAGCTGAAACTCTGTGAAGCCAAGGAGAGCCACAGATTCGGGTGATAATTCTCTGTAGGTTCATCACTGCAAGAGCCCCTTACACATTATCACATTGGTAGCACATTGTCACTAACCAACTAATGAAAACATGCTCGACTAAGACTCTTCTCATCAACTAACGTTTTGGTCGACTTTTAGGGGCAGCCCTAGTATATAGACATATTTTGTAGGAGATAGAGTTGAATGTTGGAATATATGGAGCATTTTTAAAGTTTAGATGCAAAGGAGACAACAAATGTGAGTACAGCACCTTTACCATATACCAGTCCAGTGGAGCCCAGCCTTTGTAAACAGTCTGTCCTCCTCAGTTCTCTGAATGAACAGAAACTGTCAAGTTACTGTTCACATCAAACACTACTAACAAGGATGCTAATTTGTTGTAAAAGGCCACAAGGCTTGTTGAGAGTGTGAGTGAGAGAGACAGATAGAGAGGGAGAGACAAAGAGAGATGGACTTGCCATTGCAAGGTGATGGCACAGAAATACATTCCTGACCAAGACATAAATTCCGCTCCTTTTGCCATTGACAAAAGTCACAGTTACCTCTTGCTACCCTTGTGAACAAATACATGTAAGTCAGAGGTGTGTACCTGTGTGCCATGGCTAGTATCTCAACATTTCACCTGCTGACTGAGAGCTCAAGGTGTTACTTGATAAAAGTAGAAAATGTAGTCTATATTGCTTTTATTTTGTTCCAAAATAGCACCAAATGCAGGACAACATTTTAAGAGTAATTTTGTAAATCTTGTCTGGCAAGCCTTCCCGTCCCTCCCATTGTACTGTGTTGTTATACACCGACTTGAATTATACTGAATGTATTGAATTGATTTATATACTAATAAGTACGCATCCATATGCTGTTATTGCTATTGACAGAATATGTTTAAATGATTTATTTAGTGTCCATCATTTATGAAAGTCTTGTTCTATTATTTGTCTTGATCCTTTGTATGCATCTTGTCAGTATACAGTGGATCCTTTCCCTGTCATGTCAATGAAGCCAATGATTCAATGATTCAAACTGAACTGAATTGAGAAAGACAGAGATAGAAAGAGACAGAGACACAGAGACAGGGAGATATTGATAGACTGATAGAGTGAGTGTGTTGTTTCTCTCTCTTTCTCTCTCTTTCTCTCTCTCTGCATGCTGAACTTCATCAGCTGACAGCTGCAGTGAGGGGTTATCATGATAGCCAAGCACTCAGCACCTTGGAAAACAAGGATTTCACTCTTACAGGGCATACCTGTCTCAATACATACTCTCGATACACATGTGTAATCTCAGTCTTGCTTTTTTCTGTCTGTTGCCCCCTTTGCTCTCTCTCTCTCTCTCTCTCTCTCTCCCTTCCTCTCTCTGTCTGTGTTACTCATTTCCCTTTTGTCTCTTTTCTTTTTCTTTCCTTGAAAAACCGTCTTTGTTTGCTTAATTCTCTAAGTGATTATACCATTGGATATTAAGTACGGAAAGAGAGCCCGTCAAACTAATGTTTGAGAGATCACTGTTCACAGCTGTACTGTTTGAATTAGGTACAACATTATTTCCCTAGACAAATGATTAAAAATGAAATATTTTTTTGATGTACTTGAGACAAATAGCATTTTAGGAGCCGCACTATTTTACTCCCTCTGTGGTTTGATAAAAGAGAGCGTATACTTGAGATGATTAAAGACCGAGACCTCTCTGGATGTGCATTAATTAGCCATATCAGTTTTGCCTTGGATTGTGATCACCTTGGGTAAGTGTTCAGTCTGCTCTTGTCATGTTAAGGTGCAATGTAAATCCATTTGTATCTTCAGTGGTAATACAGTTTGAAACAGCCATGCCTTGAAGACAGCTTTTCTACAAAATCTCTTTGATGTGTTTGCACTAGATCTCATGATTAACAAGACTTTTTGGAGGCTGGAGCACTGAGATGATTGATACTCAGAAAGTGACCCTTAAGATGAAAGCCATTGATGAGTGAAGGATAAAAATCCTCGGAGCTGTCCTCTACACTGCAAAGGAATGACTTTGTCCTCAGCTCCAAAAAAGATTTGGTTGGAGGTCAATCCTGAATCGTTGATTGTTGGTTCTAATATCTAAAATATCTTGTGAGTCATTGCCTCTACATGAAGCAAATGAATGTTAGATCTCTATTGATAGGTTGAATTTTTAAAAACCTTTCAAAGTGTGTATATTTGGGTAATTCATTCATTTCTACATTTATATTTCATAGCACATGCAATGTTCACTGGGCCTGTACACATTGGACAGATACAAATACAAACAACAGTGAAAAGGGAAATGATACCCATATGTTACCATTGCAGAAGTGTCATCACATTGTGCATCTATAGTATTAATCTACAGCATCCTTTATTCACACAAATAAAAAAGGAGTGAGGCCCATGTTTCAAACATATATTGTATAAAGTGATTTGCCTCTTTTTGAGTGCAATCATATTGCAGAAGAAGGTGGTTTTCACTCGACTGTATGTGGCTGATTACTCTGTTCGTGAAGACTCAGTGTTGAGTACACTGATTGTTCTGTTTTCTCCATATACAGCACTCATATCACTGAGTACCCAAAATATTGCAATATATTGCTTTTAATATGAAGAGTTACATCTTAACAACCTACAAAGATCAGAACCTGGCATCCTACAGATATACATTATGATTCAGCTTGAGTCAAAGTAGAGCTCTTTGTCTAGCATGCCAGATCTACACAGATGTCCAGTGAAACAACCTTTGAGGAAGATGTCAATCCCACCATGGCCAGCGGTGTGGCAGTGGCACTGATGATGCTCAGCTGACAAAAGAGGAATGAATTGGCATGACAAGGAAGGTTTTTGTAGATTCAAGGCTGATGGATGGTATGCATGTGCATGTAGATAGATAGATAGAGTGATTATTGAGTTTGAGAAGGTGTGACTGTTATAATATCTCTTGTAATTCTGTTATTAAACCATATTAAAGTGACTTGCAGGTCATGAATCTGACTGCCTTTTGATGAAAATTATCATTAAATATCTCCATCCGCTTAAGACAAAAAAGAGATTTTATCATCTATTTGCCCAAGTGAAATTAAAGTTAGGCTTGTCCTCTTGAACCATTGTCAACCAGTCTTTTAATCAGAGTTTCTGGAAAGAAACGTTCCATGGTGAGGGAGATAGGCACGAGTCTCATGGATGTGTGTTCTCATATTAAGCCTGTCTGAGGATGTGGCTACTTGTCAGATCAGGTCACTTTAATTGATTTATCTGCTCGGCACAGCTGCACGCGCACTACAATCTATCTTGTTTTAGAATTCAATTTGACTGCCTGCATCACAACAGCTCCCCGACAGAAAATCAATACACCGCATATATAAATATCTATGTAGGTAGGTAGGTAGGTAGGTAGATAACAGACAGATAGATAGATAGATAGATAGATAGATAGATAGATAGATAGATAGATGCCTTAACCTTGACTTATTTGATGATCATAAACTGCCAGTCTGGGACAGTCTTTTGAGAGGGCTCTTTCTTTTCACTCTTTGACCTGCACATACTGAACCTTTTTGCCCATTGCGTCTCAAGGTCAGACCATTTTTCTGAAGTGAACTAGCCCCCTTCTGCTGCCATGCAGTTTTACTTTGTATTTTCCTTTACTTCAGTCATTTCTATCTACCATTGAACCTGCCGGGGTGAGAAGTATTATACACATCACTACCCTTCAAATAGAGACAGGAGCAGGAAACTGGCTTGGTGCTGGAGAGAGACAGAGCTTCACACTCTCCTATTCTGTCTCAGGAGAAAGTCATCTGAATTCATCTGAACAAGGATTTCTCTCTTTGTTGTTTTTTTTTTTTTTTTTTACAGTAACTTGTACCAAAGTACCTGGTTTCCAAAGTGTCTGTTGGAATACCTACTGTGTTGAAAAAAACTGCCAGTCATTGTTAGCTGTGTATCTGCTATGACTATTTTTTGTGATAAATGATTCATTCTTGCAAATTCAGAAGCTAAAGCTAGTTAGCTGCAAGCTTGATGACTGTTCTTGAAACCCTTTTACTGAACCCTTTTAAAAACAATATATATTTTTAACATAAACACATAACGTTTTTTTTTTTTTTATTGTTTCCAAGATACATACTGAATGGGACATTTTACAATTGAAAAGTCAACTTGTTAGTGCTCTCTGGTGGACAAACTATATAATGGTGACACTGTTTCTAAATTACCTCAAACCTAATTGGGCATTTCTGTACTGCAATTTCTTGTTACTTACCGACCAATATACAGTATATGCAACAAGCTAATATTGAGCTGATATATCAGCCTAGACAATGGGGTTAAGGGCCCTGTTCAAGGGCACCTCAGTGGTGGTAATGAGGGGATTGAACCGATGACCTTCCGGGCCACAAACTCACTTCTCTAACCTTTAGGCTTACCTTAGGTTTACCTTTCCCATTTCCAAATTAATAATATGTCTGGACAGTGGTTAGCAATTGCCACTATGAATGTCTGTCTGAGATTATTTTAGTCATGGTAGGAAATGTTAATAATACTGAAATAATCCACTTTATTGAATGGGAATAAAAAGTCCTGTCGTCTTTTGTAATTGGTGATTTGAAGTCACAGGTCAGGTATAGTGAAAGTTTAAAAACTCTCTTGCACTTTGACTTATGGCATATTCACTGTTACTGAGTTCTACAAACTGTTGTATCCATTGAAGAATACAACCGAAAATCTATGGAAAGTGAAACTGTTGTCATGATACAAACAGTGGACATACTATAACATAGTTTGTAATGTGCTTGAGTACACAAGTAAAGGCACTAGGTAGAGTAGCACAACACAGACAATGATGAAATTTTCCTGTATATCTACCTTAATAAATAAATTATGTTAGATTAATTTAATTATATTGAATGGATGAGGTATTTTCATGCAAAATGTCTTCATAACGTCTTTCCTCTCTATTTTCACTTTAATAATTAAAACAAAATTAAAAAATTTAAACAATCAGTTGCTACATCACATATTTGCCAATATAAGCTTGTTGTAATTATAATATTCGACACATGCAGTGTCACACCTTTTCTTCTGAATATGTCATTGTTAATAAGTTGATGTGATAAGTGAAGCAGAATTTAAGTCCAAATGTATAAATTAATACATAGTATCATTTGTCCAGGCTACTGTAAGTACATTTTACTACAGGCTGTGCACTCTATTATACACCCTTTGCAATCTACTTGAATTGCAGCACAATTAGAGTCAGACATTAATATTTGGATTTACTAACATAAAAAGGTAATAATGAAGCATTATTAGTGAACAGGGAAATCACCCTTATCCCCTACATAATCTCAGAGTCAGAATTAAAAAATTCCTGCAGTATCTCACTCTCTGGCTGATGATGGGATCGATAAGATAATGGAAATGATAATTTCGCCATGCGGAACAGATGGATATGGTGAAGCAAAGAACAGAAGATTCTTTTATATTTCAGTGCAGTTTCTTAGCATGTATCTGTGTAATTTTCCCAGAGCTAAGTGGCCCCGTCAGTGTCCAGCTTGCTCTCTCCCTTCATTGCACTCACAGGGTGCTTTCTCCCTTGTTCCCCATAGACAATGGATAAGCTCCTGGCTTTGTCCCTCTGGGGCTTTTTGATTCACTTGAAGAGAGCCAGAACAGACAGCGATGGCAGGGCATAGCATGTCTGTGCGGACTAAACACACTTCAAGTCATCTTTGCTTTAACTGATCAAACAGCTCAAAGGATGTAAGGCTGCATAGGAATAGAATATACATTCAATATATGGATCAGTCTTTGTGTTCAGATGAGGAATAACAAGTGTTGATGATTTAGAGATAGCTTTTGTTGACGTTACTGAACTACTTAAGATATTTTATCAGTTATTTCAAAATTTAATTTTGATATGATTATACAAAAACACTACAGCTACACTTGAGGTTTAAGAGTTACTATAATGGACTCTACAGTATTTACTGCTGTACTGGAACACAATGTCAACTTACTGCAAGTGTGCAGTCACTGTATTTATGTGCAGTAATACCTTTTTCACTGTGCTGCCTTTGAAATAATAAAAAAAAATAATAAAGAAGGGTAACAACAGCTACAACATGAAAAACAGCTTTAAGAAATCAGTCTTAATATAGCAATAAATTGCAGTGGCTCACAAAGCTAAATGAAAAAAAAAAGGCATAGGTTTGAAATTCCCCAGCTTGTTTGTCTGGCTGAGCGGCCTTAATTTGGTTGTATCGCATTTATGCCTCGTGGTTGATACTGAGCGAGATGAATCATTGTAAAATATGAGCCAGATCAGCCGCTTGTTTCCTGGAGGTAAAAGCTTGTAAGACCGCTGGTAAATACACCCAGAAGAGAGCATATCCTCTGAGACAAAGAGGAGTAAAAGCAAGAGAAAATGATAGAGAGGTTGGGGTAGGGAGGATGTTCCTCTCAGCTTTTTGGATTCCTGATAGAATATTCTGTGTGTTTATGTGTGATTGTATGATTATAAGGATTTTAAATTGCATTTATTAGGGGGTGAAAGGACGGAAAGATTAGCGTAGATTAATACATGGAGGTATCATTTTAGGACATTTTCTTGCCATATTGTACAGTATGTGATTAGCTATCTTTAGGACCTCACATTTTGCCAGCCCTTAATCTCCTGCCTGTCATCGAGATCATCTAAAAGTGCTGAGAGGCTGACCCCCCCCATCCACAGTGTCTGAAATCAGAGCAAGATCTTTGCAGTTGTAGCACATTTCTGAGGCCAGCTAATACCCTCAGTACAATCTGCGGGTTTCTGATAATGGCTTGTAAAATCTTTCATCTTGACATAAGCTGGCATATGCTGAGTGGCTCCACATGTTTATCTTAAAGCAACAAAAGCAAGGCCAAAACATGTAAGGTAATCACTTCAAAGACCTATATGCTTGACTCCAGCGTTAGATCCTGTTTTCTTTCTAATCAGCTGTTGACCGTGTGGGCATTATGTGCATCTGAAATTAGTTTACAAGATGTTGGTACAGCATTGGTGGGAGAAGCAAATTGGGTCTTTGCTCCTGAGAAATGTGGAAGAAAATAAGCTTTGTAAAGCAGGCCCTAAATTAGTCTAACCTTTGATGACCTTCTCCTGAATACTGGCAGCAGTAATGACACGGAGATGACAAAACCTTTCTGTAACGTATCTGTCCACCACAGTCTCCTAGTTATTTTACACACCACATCCAAGTGAAGGCAGGCAGTATGTTCGTGTAGACTTAGTTTCTGTATTGTCTTTGCTTTCATCTTTGGACACCCTAAAAAAAAAACCCACTTGCATTCTCTCATCTAGAGGGCAGATGAGGATCAAACTACCAACCCTTTTTAAAGAAAACTTTGCTTGCCAAGCTTTGGTTTAGATGTCGCCAGGCAAAAACTGCAAATGATACTATTTTGGGAAATGCTAAAACAACCAGTGTCTTAAAAAACAAGCCTTTCTTTCCCGTAGCTCTTGGTAAGGTTCACATGAACAGAGCGAGGGACGAAAGACAGACAAATGTGACAGGGCATGAACCTCCCCTGTTGAGTAATGAAATTAAATGACAGCTCTTGAGCGAGGAAGGGATGCTGAGTGAGAGAGAGCAAGGGAGAGAGGAGTGGGGGGATTTTGTCCAGCCAGGAAATTGAAGCCATCACAAGCAAATTGAGTTCAGGTCCTTTTGGTGGGCAAGAGCAGACCAATCAATTTGGCCTACTACTCAGTGCCTGTCAGCCTCACAGAAGGACACCTTGGCATCCAATAATAGGAGCACAGTAAACAACTGAAGCCCTGGCTCAGTTAGTCTCAGCTAACAGCTAGCTATCCATAGTCATTTCTCCTCAGGGGAAACAAATATATGACACTAGTGTGCATTGTCCTCATATGAGCTAAAGAAATTGTTGCACCGCAGTGTGTTTGTGTGGACACTGGTTAACAGGTGCCAAGTTAAAGGTTGGACCAATTCCTCTAGCTGTGGTGGCTGTTTGTGGTATGATTGAAGTGAAATGCTTCTCATAAGATAAAAAAATAGAATATTTTATCTTTGTATCCCTCACATCACAAATAAGGTAAATGAAAGCAAGGCACAATCTCTGTCAGTAAATAAATCCTATCAAGACTTTCTAGGTTGGAACCACATTTTAATGAGCCTTGTTTGGCCTTTCCCTTTTGCTAATCTTTGGACAGTGACACAACATTCTTGCTAATTATCTCGATTACACAGCAGGAACGCACTACATCACAGTTCTGAGGCAACAGTCGGCGAGGGGTGGAATCATACAACCCCAAAGGCCTAATTATCTCTGTTGGTTCCCAATTAATCCATTAAGTTGTTTTGGCTCAGCTGCAAGACCTGAGGCACCATTTTATATACCAATACATTGCACCATCACACAGCCATGTTACATGAGCTTTTGTTTTGTAGCGATTCACTGTTAATACTGGAAGGCTCTGCCCTTTCTTTTACCTTCAAAGTGTCTTAACGGAAATATCTGGGAATCCGTGATGAGTTAAATTCATACCCTTTCCACAGAATATTCTCAGTCAAACAAGTAACATTTACAGTAATCCAGAGTAACCCACATTCAAATTTAAGGACTCCACAGTTCTGCAGAAAATGCCACTCCAGACCCTTTTATTCTCATTGCAGAACCTGGTGTAGCTCTATACCCTCTCAGCTTTCTGCCTCTACTGGCTTACTATGATGAAGTTGCTGGGCTTACCATATGTAAAACTGCACTGATGGTATTGATGGCTTGCAAAGCAGTCAATAATCGTTTATGTGATAAGCCACTGGACTTGTGGGGGAGGCTGACAAAAGGCTTCAGGGCCAAGACGGGTTATGAGATTCATGGTGATACAGGCTGTAGACATTAGGTTTGTTTACACGCTGCCAGTGAGCCATTGGAGTCAGCTCTTGTGAATGATTGTTTGAATATTGCAGCTGTCTCTTTAAACTAATATTGCGACTTTCATCCTACATTTTTTTTTCTCTTGGTCCTGCCTGTCATCCCCATTTTCCTCACACCAATGTTGTCTTTCTCCCCTTACTGTTCTGTCATAAATTGGTAACGAGGGATGGTGAGAGGAAAAACCAATATACGTCGCTTTTTTATGTGACGGCAGTGTGGTGTCCCAGTTGGAATATTATTTGGCAGGTTGTAAGAAGGTCCCAAGTGAGCACATGCAAATTTACAAACACTTATATACCAGTTGTTCTGAGTCTGTGCCATTTAGTTTGTCTTTCATATGGATAGGGAATGGAGGTACCCATCTTTACAAAAACAGCTGAGCTTGTGTTTCAGCTTATGTAACTCGCAGACATCCTTGTTTTTCTCTCTCTAGGGATTTTATTACTAGATGTGTAATACGTTATTGCTCCAGGATATTTTTCAACAGCAAACATTATTTTGAGTGTATATCCATGACTTGGGAAGCATATCTTTGTGCCAAACTGAAAATATTACTGAGAAGGAATGACACCTTCATATTATGGGTCTGTGTGTGTGTGTGTGTGTGTGTGTGTGTGTGTGTGTGTGTGTGTGTGAGACAAGCCTGCAGCTTTAACCAGGAATGCGGCATCTGACTTACTCTGATTCCTTGGCATTAAGTGACAGGGTTTAAATGGGTTCCCTTTCTTTGTAATACATTTAAATGTATGAATATTTGAGATCTTTTCAAACTGTCACACTTAAAAAATGAATTTTTTTCTGCCATGCTATCAAGCTGATTTCTGATTTTAACTGTGGGATAAGTGCTGGAAGCTGCCTTTCCTAGATGTGCTTTTATTCCTGCACAGGGTTCCATTACACATTCCAAAATCATGGTATATAAAGTGACTCGGTCAGCTATTTCAGTTGCAATGGGGGGAACCATGCTATTTTAAGATTTTGGCCCCGGGAACGTCCACAGTTTGCATACAATAGCAGTTTGCACAGTTTTTGAACAATTCATACTTGAATGTGACACTTTGCACAACACAGGGTCTACATATGTGACACTCTCAAATAGAAATATAGTATGTTATGCTATTCAGCTTTTAGATTATTTAAAATAAAATACATTTATTCAGAAGCTTAAAAAATATATTTTATTTTTGAATTCTGCAATTAGCAGTACCTTTTCTACCAATGGGGTATTTACATTCTAGGGATAATCCAGTATGTAGCAGCACTGAGTCAACCCTGTCCAAATGCCTAGACATAGACTACATACTGTTGCCTAATAATATTAAACTTGAACAAACCATGATATTATATACTACCATTAAATAATATTATAGACTAACATGCATCTTTCTCCATGTTCACTATATTTAGTAATCATGAAGAAGATTGAAAGTCTCATTGCTGAAGTTCAGTAATTTAGTTTTTGTTTTAAGTTTTTCCAGAAATAATACATTCTATTAAAACTATAATATGGAAGAAAAAAAATGGAAAAGGTCAATCTGGTTATGCTAAAATGGAAAGTGCATCTAAACTGTAAAACAGTCTGTTGAAATGTGAAAAAATAGTTTCTTGAAATTTTTTTTTTTAAATGGGCAAAAGTCCCTTGTAAGTATTCTCTTATAAATGTTGTTTTTGGCATGTATTTAATTATTTACTTATTATCTGTCATTTATAACCTCCTGGGGAGACAGGGGAGACTTTGCCTGTTCAGCTGACATGTTCACCACTGGGCAAAAATGGCCTGTGGGCTGTTGAGTTGATGGCTACAGAGATGGAGCAAGGCTGCACACAGATGATCTGTCATCCTCATATACAAAGCTTCACCGACTATTACTGCAATTCCGGGTTTGTCCCTGTACCATGTAACTATCAGATATGACTTCACCCATCAAATGCCATGATCGACCGTGCCTCCTCCTTAAACTCCAAAGATTTAAATGGAGACATGCTTTTGCTTGTGCTGAAGAACAGTACAGTATGTGACAAATTGGTATATGGGTTGCTTATTGAAATTATTTAGGTAATTTCTAACTGAATATAACCCAAAACTAGAAAAGATATTTGTATGTCAATGGGGATGGTGGCTAGAGAAGATCAGCAGTTGAGTACATCGATCTACCTGCACAACCTGACCACTGGTATAAAAGGCATGGCCGTCACAGGCAAGCCTTTCTCCTGCTATGGGAAATCAGGGCATCCTGCCTCAGGCTGTTGGTGTAAGTACTTAGACTACAGAAGCTGTGGCTGAGCGGGTCACAAGAGAAGTGCATAGAGAAAGAGAGAGGTGACCAAAGAAGAAAACAAAATGAAAAGATGGAACATGAACATGAAGGACAAAGTGGGTGCAGTGCAATGTTGTGCAAAAGAAAGGTAACACTGGCACACATTTAGAGATGTTACTGAGACACTAAAGTTACACTGCTATTTTACTGAAGCTTTTAAAGTGTTAAGAGTTGTCCACATTTTACTGGAACATAAGAAGAAGTCAACATTGCTGCCACTGTACATTATTTAAGGGGACCCTCCTGTGCAGCTAGGCCGCAAATGGTGGGGAGGCTTCAGTTGAACCGACAATAGCGAGAGTGGTTCTCTACAGGAAATCTTGAGGAAGCCTTACAATTGTTCAGTGGAGAACTTAGCAGCATGGAGAATGTTGTATATTTAAAGCCAACTGTCAAACCAGGAAGCGACATCACAGTATAGTGATTGAACCAGTGATGTCAAACCAACAGACCTCTCCAGCTGCAAAGATGGAGCACCATCATTTTAGTTTATTTATTTTTTTTACTATTTTAAGCAATCCAAGTGGATTTTGCTATGGAGTTGCTGCACATTGAGAGAAGTCAGTTTCATGGTTCAGGTATAGCAAGGAAGTATCTAAGAGGACCACAATGGAAATAAGTTATCCTTTAACTTTATTGCGTTATTCTCGACATTTTCAAAGAATATGTATTTGTCGAAGTGTATGACCTGTTATATATATATATATATATATATATATATACATATATATATACACACATATATATATATATATTTTGATATGTCAAATAAATCAAATAAAAAAACACCTCTGTTTGAAGGAGTTTTGGACATGACCAAGTGGGAGATAACTGCAACCTCTGGTCTCATCTGACCTAGGATTACTTGGAAATCCACCAGGAAAACTGAGAAAACTGATGAGGCACTACTGTACTAGCTTAGCTTTTGCTAGCTTTGTTTCGGACCCGCACACGGATACGCCAATTTCCCAGGAACAGGCCCTGTGTGTGTGTAGCAATTTTAGCAGGCAGACATTTTTGTTGCCATGAATGGGCCACCATACTTGGATATTCCATGTTTTTATACATCCATGGGATAAGTGGTAATAAAACAATACTACACTGCCCATGAGTGCTGCCTATTTCCTCCTACTACTGCATTTATCCAGACCCAGTAAGAGACTGTTTGGATTGTATAACGTACGCATCATATTATCTCAAACATATTGTACTAAGGCAACAAGAGAATCCTCACACCAGCATGTCAGTGTTTCTGTCACATTTTTGAAAGATATGCTAAAAACAGGTCAGAGAAACACATACTTTGAGTACTACTTTCAGTCATTTGAATATTCTTCTTCATTCTTTTTTTTTTTTGCTGTGTCAACAGGTGAGGTCACATCTGAGGAAAGCAAATATTTGTTGAAAACAAAACAGTACACAGTATATTTCAGTGAATCTGTGTTTATGAGGAACAAGTCTAAGATGTGCCCAGGTTAATGCCCTGCTTGTAGACCAACTTATCTAGTCTTTAATGGGCGGCTGCTGCATCCAATGCTAAGCCAAAGTGGTGTTGGCGGGTTTGTTACAGAGCATATAAGGAAATAATTAAATACAAAACCAAATGTTTTTCTCTATGGTGAATAATCTGTTTACTTAACACGTTTAATTTTGTCATGCTTTTGAGTAAATTGTTAGAAATGAATGCTTTCGGATTAACTCCTTATGACGCAAGCTCATATATAAAATACAGCCTTAGCATTCTACAAATTTATTTCAGAGTTATTTCAGCACAATTTGAAGAGAAAATCATTTAAATTATTCTCATGTATGTTTTTTCATATTGGTCTTCATCAGTTAGGATGTTCGTTCAGTGTTTGAAACCTAAAGATCAACCAAACCAAACCAAAGATTGTGATGGGAGCCATCAAGATCAGCATTCATGTACCTCACAAAATAGACAATATTTGGACCCCCGCATAGTGGAAAATGTCTTCTGGTCCATTAATATTCATTCATTCCTTTTTAATCTCTGTCTCTGATGTTCTCTTGTGTTTTTTTTCCCCCTCTGTTGATCATGTGCAAATCTAGTCTCTCTGTTTATTCTGCTGCATGTTCCCAATAAAGGTAAAACAATAAAAGACACCATTTCTAGAAATTCAACAATGCTGAAAATTGCCCCTCTGCTACTGTACATAAACATATAATGCTGCTTTGGTCTACATTTTGGGTGAATGGTTTTCCATCAGTGAAAAAAACAAAAACACAGAGAGAGAGAAGTGTTCCTTTTCTGTCACAGTCTCCCAAAATGCAAGCGGGCAGGCGATCACATACAAACAAAAACAAATTATGCACTGCGACACACTATCCACAACCATGCATTATGCTGGCGCCTTGCTTTCACTAGAAACTATTGGAGGGAAATTGCTGGCTGCTTGGCAACAAAACAAATGGAAAAAGGTCTGGGTGATTCTTATTTTCCAGATGATTAGTTGCATCAGAAATAATTGTTGTTAAGATCATTGACCATAAAATTAATTATTAAGGCTTGAGCTTAATTGTATTTCCCTCAGTGTGACTGTCCTTTTAGAAAAAAGTTAGTTTCTAATTTCCTGATGGGTGAAATGGCAAAACAGCCGGTGTGTATACCTGATGTTTTACAAATCCAAGGGAGCGTGCTACAGTACAATGAGGATTATTATGAAGCAGCTTTGGTTGTCCACAATAATTGATGCATTAGTAGAAGAGGATTATGTGCCATACAGTATAGGCTATGGATTGATATGACATCATACACAAAAAATGGAAAAATATATATGTCTATGGTAATGTGCATAATTTTGTGGAAGCCTTTTTCTCACCTGTATTTCAAGTAGAAAATGTGTGCTATCACATTGTACATATCCATTATTATTAGTTAGTTTTTATGAAGGTCATTCAATTAAAAACCTACTTCAGTAATTGTGCTTAGTTTTCACACCCACTCATACCACATCATTTGAAATATTATGTCCTTACATACATTGAACACATACATAGTGCACTCATCTCTCACAATATTTAATAGAATATTTCAACTCCTTACCATACATTTGTCCACCCTCATTTTGTTAAGTACGTCATGAACAACATTTTATGCAGAACCAGAGTCATATTGCCCATACTATATTTTTACTGTGTACTATAATTTGAAATTTGAAATATATATAAAAAAGACTATTTGGGGGTGGATGTTACGAGGCTCTTCAGTAGATATTTTGCATCTTATTATACACAGGCACAAGTATGTCTAGTGTGCTCGCCCATATAACACCATGATGGCTGGCACATACTGTAAGTGCAGGGTCTCAATAGTGATATTTGATGGCACTGTCAACACCTTGCCATGGTGCTTCAGCATCAAACATCACTTCCGTTATCACTTTCTTCCCATTATCAAGTGGCATGAACATCTGCTGCTATTGGGAGTGGTTACACGTTGCCTTGTCAAGTGATTTAATAGAGATTACAAAATGCCCTTTCCCTCTTAATATTTAAGTGATGGTTAGATTCTGTTACAGTGAAACATTCTTAATGGTGTGGTCTATAATTCAACAAAGGCTTTTCAGTTAATTTAAGGCCATAACTTAAACATGATTAGAGTAGTAAGAGATATTGCTGTACATTGCCTTTTATTGTTCCATTGTCTTTAAACAGCAGCTACTATGCATGCAGATTCTCTTTAAGCTGCAGTATCAGGCTGATCAGTTGTTGTCCATGTCATTAGGTTTTAGCACTTGGTAGCACTTCACTAATTTTCCAGTCAGTTGGATTCTGCTTTTAAATGAGAGATTGTGATAATGTAGAAGCGTATGAATTTAATGTGTGGATTAGTTGCATATTTCCAACCTAAATTTATTAGATCAACACTCTCATAATACCTTGTTTCCATTAACAGGCGAAGAAATAAAATCCAATTTATTGTTAACAGGGGTAAGCAAAGACAAAGGAAAATGCTATGAGATATAAGAAAAAGAAACAACTTTTTTTAAGCCTACAGCTAAGAAAGCTAATGAGATTTTGGCAGAGCTGAAATTCACTACTCACGGGCATGGTATGTATTATGTAGTTATGTATATATTTATTTGAGTGCTAGTTATTTACATGACAACTAATTTAAGTTGCTTTTTCAGATCATTGTTCTTCCAAACCCCCAATTTTAGGTAAAGAAAAGTGGCCAGTGAAAAATATTCAGTTAATAGGCAGGGCATGCTGAATTGAATCCGTAAAAGCTATCCTTCAGCTGTTACCATTAATAAGATAAACAAAGAAAAGTCAGATTATCTAGATATATCCGTGTGTTTGCTGCACTGGAAACACACAAAAACAATCCCACAATCCTTATATTTTTGAGTGAATGCCATAAAAAAAATGGAGAAATTTAGATCACCAGTTGCCAGAGTCAACCAGACCTCCCTGCTGCATCGATTTGCATTTGATCTCTCAAAGCTGGATAATCATGGCTGTGTAAATAGCCATTATTTCGCCGGGATAAACAGAGATCCAACTAAACAAATGTGTGCTTCTGTACCTGTTTGGTGTAATGGAATCACAAATAGGATTTCATGACAGCTAATAGGGTTGTAGGTTATTATGAGTCATAGCGCACACTGTGATTATGCTCCGGTTTTGCATGAGTACAAATTAATCTGTAGCTTTTAATGCAACATGAATGTATTTTATTTATTTCTGATTACCTTTTAATATTTCTAATTCCTTTTATTAGTGCAATGACACAAAGGTATGTCTTAGAAGCATTTGTAGTGTGTAAAAAAAAAAACAACCCAACACCCTCCATAGTGCCACAGAACAGTGACTTCAGTGTGCGCTGTCTACAGCTGAGTGCAGCACCAAGATCACATGGACTGTAACTCATAAACACATCAAGCTTCCCTATTCAGTGCTCAGGGCCTAGCCTGCTCTGCTCTGTAGTTAACTGTCTCTGAGTGTCAAATCCTTCATCCTGATGCAGGAGACACACATAGAGAAGAATTGCTGTGTCTCTCATTTTATGGCTGTGGATGTCGGCGGCGGGTAGAGCCGATGAGTGAGTCAGTAGTGGTTAACTTTGTAGCTAATGCTCTGTGGCAGTTGCACAGGTTTCTTCAGCTCTGCTTAAGGCACAGAGGGAAGCTGGTTGAACTACTCCCGCCTCACAGTTCTCACTCAGCCAGAGTCAGGTTATTTAGCAGCGCACCAAAGTTAGGATGAGGAGGGAGATGTAGAGGGAGAGAGTGGTGAAATCCATCAGAAAAGGTAAGAGGTCACCGCAGGGGGTGCAGAGGAAAAAAGAGTAGATGAGCCTAAGATGTCCAGATGTAGCCCCAGGTGGTGTGAGATGACATCAATTATAAATGAAATTTCATCCCTCTCAAGAAGTCTGTTCAGTTGAATTCTGTTTAGTTTAGTGATTTGTGTTTTCATAGACTAAAATTTCAGATCTAAAACCCTATATGCTCACCACTGATTTGAAAAGCAGCCATAGGGAGCTGGGAAGATTTGTAGGCTAGCCATATCTAACTACTGTATGTATAAGTTAGACATGCATAGGCAATGCATTCGTTTCAGGTTTCCAGCTGTAGGCAGCCCGTGGTGTCAGACTTGGTTAGCTCAACCACCACCGCGCCTGTTAGCTGTAGTTCAAGCCTAACCTCAGATACTTAGAGAGCTATTCTGAAGTCGACACAGATAATCCTAGAAGGTTTCTTCCTTCTGCTTTGCAGCCTGTAAAGTAGAGAGTGTATTTTTTCGCGCTTGCCTATGCTACAATAGTTTAAAGCCACGAGGTATATGAGTTGCTTTCAGCCCAGTCATCTCGGTGTTCCAGGGTCAAATCATACACAGTGGCTTTAACATGCCTAGAGGCTATATAGTCAAGTGAATGAGCTTCATAAGTTCTTAACATGTCCCTTGGATTTCACCAATCTTGTGTCCAATACACAACGTTTTACAATATATTTGCATAACTTCTTATAGCCTAATCCTTAAGATTTTCATCAACCCCATTTTTGATACTAATAAAGTGTCTTTTTTTATATAAATTTCATGACGTAGATAGGTCCAAATGGTCGACATTATGTCAGCATTGGCCTCGCAGGTTCAGGGCTGATCTGAAACAGTAGATGGCGTGTTGAGCCATTTTAACCCCATGAAATGCCGATTTTTCATACATTTGGTAAGAAATGTCAATATTGACACCAGCATTGATGTGTTTCATCACAGTACAGTCATATCATTTAGTTAACAGCTCAAAAAACATGTTTAAGTGTGCAGTACCTCTTTAATGGCTGGTATTTTTCAGCAATAGCTGCAGGAAAAATTTAATCATAAGTTCAGCATGACTGTTTTCTCTCTTCTTCTTTGTTAAAGCAACGTGACAAGATGAATCATCTGAGACACCCACAGTTTGGTTGAGTGTGCTGTAAATAGATACACAAGTTTCTCTTTTTCTGTTGCTTTTTTTTTTTTTTACAGAGTAGCCGCTCAAGGCAATATGCCGCCCCCTTGTGGTCTATACTGGCTGTTTTTGATGAAACAGCTCTGATAAACCCACTGTACGCTACCTGTCCAAAACCAAATGGCAGACAGACAAAGCTGGTGACTAGTTGGTGAACATAGTTGATTATTTAGCAGCTAAAGAGCCAGATATTTCCTTCAGGAAATGGTGGAGACCAAAACAGAGCTAAAAGGAGAATGAGGATTGGACTTTGACCGGATGGTCAGAAACACAACCCCAAATAATTCCTAATGTTGTTCTGTGTCTGCTATCATGTTTACCTTATTGGTTTCATAAGGCGATAATATGTCAGTGTTGTGTTTGCAGCATGTTGTGCTGCCCCCATGTGGCCAAAAAAAATTAATAAATACAGATTTAATATATTTATAGTTCAGATTTAAAATACACATTTTAATTCTTGATGTTTTCATAGAGTGATAAATTATATTTTAAATAGTATTTTTGTATTATATTATCAGTTTTATGAACAAATTTGAAAAGAAATTGGATTGTTTTTATTTTGGTGTTTTACTGTGTTGTTTCACGTCCTTTGCCAGATGATGCCAAATGTGATATCTCTTGCATGACTACTGCAAATTAGGCTAAAACACAAATATCTATTTAACAAGCAAGAAACAGTGGGGAGGGGTGCCCGTGCTAATGTATGAAAGTAGGATGAGACGGAGTTAATTAGGGAGGTGTAGACAGATGAAAAGAAAACAAATTGGACTTTGAGGGCATCAGCGAGAGGGAACTTGTCACAGCACCTGTGAAATATGACGGGTTGAGAGTGTGAGTCTGGTGACAAACATACTGTGTGACTACACATGGATTTATGCTGTTTAATGAGAAGAAAATGTCTCCTATGTGGGTTAGACAATAAATGGTTGAAGGATAAATAAATAAACAAGCAGGCCGCATACTGCATCCATATATCTGCACAAGATCATTTAGTGCAGGATGAGTCAAAATGATGGACTGTGCTGATAATCACATGCTAAGCAAGTGTTCTGTGAATGACTAACACAAAGCACACTACTGTTAGACATAACACGCATACACACACACTACATGTCCACTCTTCCAAGCTTGCAATTTGGGAAATGGGTCAGATGTGACTTAGATTTATGTATCTTTGTGTTTGTGTTTTGGTGTGTGTGTGTGTGTGTGTGTGTGTGTGTGTGTGTGTGTGTGTGTGTGTGTGTGTGTGTGTGTGTGTGTGTGTGTGTGTGTGTGTGCGTGTGTGTGTGTGTGTGTGTGTGTGTGTGTGTGTGTGTGTATGCGTGTATTTGTGGTGAACCAAAGAGCGAGAGAGTGACTGATCGGGCTTCATTGTGGATCTGGCAGAATGCAGATGTTTCTCAGAACTGCCTAGCTATGATTTAATGATGAAAAGCAGAAGGCAGCAGACTTAGACTCTGGAGAGGCAGCAGGAGCAGACTACGTCAATATTAGAGTCAGAATCAAAGACGGGCAAGATTGTGATTTATTTGTCACTTTTTATTTGAGTGTTGCTTGCAGAAACAAGTTTGGGAACTCTTTTTATCTCTCCGTCTTTCATCTTATTTAAGCTGTTTGAAAAGCTTGTTTTTGACTGTGCGCATGTCATCAAAATAGAGCCCTGCCCGACTGAGATTGTGATGCATCTTATGGATGATCCCAAAGGAAATCCGAATGTTATGTTGACAGGAGGCAATGTCTATCATCTGCTAATGTTTCACTTGATTTGATGTTTTATGGAATGTTACAGCTTGTCAGGGTTGTGGATGAAAACTGCGGGGAATAGAGTATGACACTGAAATGTACTTTCCAAAAAAGCATCAAAAAGGGACTTACACTATTCTATTGAAGGGTTAATAGCATCTAATAAGACTCGGCTTGTTTCAGCAAGCGTTGAAGTACAGCAATAGCAGTGCAAAGGTGTAAGACAGAGAGGGAATGACAGTGGAAGAAAAAAATCAATCAGCATGACCAGTGCAACAAAGAAGACAATCACGTTTGTGGCCTTTTATTGATAAAAAAAAAATGTATTTTCCAAGGTGGCCAGCAGATGGCACAGCACCTTTGGTCTCCAAGGGAAGGAGAAAGAGTGAGAGAGCAGGGCAGAGAGAGAAAGAGATCTTTTTGTGAGTTTTGTTTTCCTGGTTGACTGATCTCCCTCAGTGGTCTGATTGTGAGAACGGACTCGTGGGAAGTGTTCTCTCACCACAGGTGTCAGACTGCTGTTAGATAAGATTATTTGTGGGGGTGAGGAGGTTGCATTATTTTTTGTGTGTGTGTGTGTTTGTGTGTGTGCGTGCACGTCTACTCAGTGTGTGCTTCTTCTCATTAAACGTCTGCCTGATAGAAATGTAGTGTTAGGCTATATTGTTGTCATTTGGAACACGATACAACACAGAAGTTGTTTTTGACTTGCACACTGTGCTCCATATGGTCACACTCAGGAGGAGAAAGACAGGGAAGCAGAGAGAGAGAGCTCGTGCTTCGAGTCATAAGCCCTATCCCTATTTGTTTTCTGTCACATAAAACCAAAGTTGTATCAGTTTTGCATTCTATGGGGATTGAGTCTTTACTGCACAGTGATTCTGTATATTTCACCCACTGATTGTGATTTTCAGCAGAGGTGTTGACATGAAGTGTTAAACTAGTAGCACAGTACAGTGCTGAAACACGTCAGAGTACTAGTGATGATAGTGATATCATGGTAACAGGCACCGTGTATATCAATTAATGGGTGACCAACTGCTTTATTTATCTATCACTTTTGCCACCTGGTTAAGTGATTGCTCTTTGGTTGCAGACTTTGCTTAAAAAACCTGATCTGAGTTTGAATCAGGCACTTGTTAGTCCTTCAAAATGAAAATGCAAGCTTTAGATCAATATAACTAATGAAAGTTGAATTCATTTATAATACTTCGACCCATTTTAAACTTTGGAGAAGACATTGTATGGAGCTAGGTTTAGCTGTTGGAAGCCAAAACTCTCCACTTTCACACTTTCCAATAACATGATTTCTATAAAGTTGTGACTGATGTTTCAATAGCTGGCATTTAGTCTCTCCTGTCAGATTTTATTTTCAGTTTGCTTAATATCGTCTTCTTTCTATGACGACCCAAGGGCGAACGCTATTCTTGATAATTTGCAGGCTTGCTGGAATTTAAACCTTCCAGCAGGAAAGTGCTGCTATTTGCTTTGTGTTTGTTAAAGTGAGTGTGTTTGGTCAGGCAAATTATAAAAACAAGCGGATAATAAGGGTTAGCAGGCGCGATAAGCCATAATATCTTGTAAACTGGCAGCAGGGATAGTTTAAGCCGGTCTTATGCTAATGTTACTACAAGTGACTGTCAGCAACAGAGAAATACAAATATCTTCAAACATGCTTAAACCCACAAATAAACACATGCACAAACACACCCACAGACAGTGCATGTAATTTAAAAGTGGACCTTTTTATTTACAGCTAGTAATGTAGTGAAATTATAAATGATGAATTATAAATTATTTCACTTATTTATCAAAGAAGTCTAAATCATTTCACCACCTCTTCAGCTTTGCCCAAACAGAGTCCAGAATAAAATCTTTCAGGGCACTGAGCAAGGTTTCATTTTAAGGTCCCACCAGTCCAGCAGTGTTTGACAGCACACACTAAAATTGTTAACCCAATCAATAAAAAGCCAGTTCTTTCTCTACTAGAAGTCAGAATCAAAGGAAATGACATACAAAGTTACTGTTGCTTCAATATTTGCCTGTACTTGTCATGTATATGAGGAGACCATTTTGAAATATCACATTTGTTATGTCGTACATTGTGATTAATTGATAATTAAGATTGTTGTTCTTTTCCCTGGGCTTCAAGCAGCAGCAGCAGTCATTTTTCCACTGTCACAATGTCTGCTGCATTTCCTCTTGTATTCACTCACTCCATGTATCAGAGTATTCTCATGAATGTCTTAATATTATACTGATGCGCATTTACTTGAGATACTGTCATGTACTGATCACAAACCTTTTTGGAAAAACCTTTAAAAAAAGCTCAAGTGAGTTGTACACTACTCTCAGTCCTATAGTTTACTCAGTTTAATGGATTAACACCGTCTTTATAATACCTTTCATCATCTGCAGTTGAAGCACATTTCCTTAATTAATCAATACATGTATCCAGGTTTGCTAACAATACAATATATGCACTGAATACCACTTTCATTTGTTGTAAACTATACAGTTGTCTCCTTAACTCTGGAAAGAGGCAGTAGAAAAGCCAGTATCAGGATTGCTAGCTTGACACTTTCAGGGCAGCCAACAAATAGATGGCTACCTTGCCTAAGGCCAACTTCTTTGGCATCAGTAGGAAGAAAAACATATGAAGCCGCTGCTAATTAAGTGCAGATACACCAAAGATGTCAAATCTTGCCTCTCCCTTCTGTTTCACTGGGTTCATTTTCTCTATAAAATGTTTTCAAACTGCACACACATAGCATGCCTCTCCTTATGTAAAACTGATAGCGCTTCATTGCCTAATCAGTATACTTTAGCTGTCACACAAACAAACAAAGGAGGTAACTCCTTTAGAGAGGACTTTTTTCCCCCCACATTATGTCATCATCATTCGAAATGCCACATCTGATCATCTGCCTCTTTATAATTACTAACGGTGACATTTATCCAGATTCCTACTGTTTTACAAGACCTTTACATTTAATTGTACTTGATTCTGCACTTCCAGTCGTGTGAAGTATTGTTCAAATCCTGATTTAGATCTTTGGCAATATATATTTTTGGATTTCGAATGGTATTGTTTCTGATAATCCACAAAAAATATCACAGATGGGGACACTTGTGGTCTGTAAGAGGGAGAGCTGTCCTATCCAACTGTCAAATAAGGATAGGTATTTATCTGTATATCATAACTGTGATTGCAACTAATTTGTGTTGTTATTTAACAACAAATGGGCCTAAAAAGCAAGCTAGGTATTAAATTAAATTAAATCCACAATAACATTTTATAAATGACACCAATAGAATACTTCATTTGCAAACAGACACATACACATGGCTGTCAGCCTTGAATTTCGTGAAGCATTCTTTCTTGTCATTTCAATTCATTCTCCCTTTTATCAGCTGAGTATTATCAGTGTCATTGCAACACTCCTGGGCATGTAAGGATTGACATCTTCCTCCAAGGTTGTTATAGCTGACATGTTTTGCAGATCTATCTATCTATCTATCTATCTATCTATCTATCTATCTATCTATCTATCTATCTATCTATCTATCTATCTGTTCGTCCATCCATCCATCCATCCATCATGAAAATTAAACACCATGCATCTAAATCTAACGCCAGCTTTTGTTTTTCCCACAGTCTCCTAGGTCTGCCTGCAAATCCCCCACCCCCACCTCCCTCACCACCCCATTTTTTTTCTTCCTTTATTCCCTCTTTTTGGTTAATTGAATGTTGCATGCTTTTGGAGCAGTTCTAAAATATATAATGAGGTCATTTGCATTAGACTGCAGATTGGGTGACCTTTGCTTTTGCCAATAATTACTGTAAAACCCGTCTCTGTCTGTCATCACCAAGGATGTGGCAGGGACCTCTCTGTGCTCACGAAAGGTTAGCTGGAGGCTTGTGTCTGGACTTATGAAAAAGCCTGAGGAAAATGTCATTAGAGCAAGGGGAAAAGACACTCGGAATTAACAATTGGAAATTCAATCAAGATGGCTTTAAGGATGGTGTGTGCGTGTATGTGTGTGTGCCTGTATGTGTTTCCATGCATATCTCCAACAGAAGGGCTATAAGGCATGTCCCGGGAACACTTGTGGGTTAAGAAATTCCTCTCCTCAGTGAGAGTGCAGAATGTGGGAAGAAGGACACCCTGGGGGCGACTTCTGTTAACTCCGCAGGCCACTTTGACTTTGCCAACACCCAAACAAACTGACAACACAAACTAAACAATCAGGCTGTAAATGTCCCTGCAGCAGTCCTCAAAGACATGATAATATGCTGCCACTAATATCTAGAAATTTCATGGCCTTCATTAATTATGCCTGACATTAATTACACTATGTATTTATGAAAGGCTCACACATTTTGCACTTTTCACCTTGCTGAATTTTTGTTACAGTGCATGGTGTTTAATTTGCATGCTGTTATTGGTTGTCATTGTGCAGTGAAACGTGACTGTATTTACCATGTGTTAACTCCCCTTCCCGTCAATAACTCGGCCCAAGTCAAAATAGACCTTTTATTCTACAATCATTCTCAGTCTTCTGAAACTGGAAATGAACCCTTCTATTCATCAATGCCACCCTTACTTGTAAATGTTTAATACATTTTACATCGTTCCGATAAACTCTTAAGGCTGCTTATTTCACACTACAGTACTGATAAGTACTCAGTGTGTCAAGCAGCATGCATGAGCTTGTTCAGCTCAGTGTAAAATAATAATGTGAAAAGGACAAAATTTTGAGGGGCAGAGCAGAGCACTAACATCAGAGGCTCTGTTTTGTGCTCTTGGTTCTAGTCGCAGCGGCGCGTCACGTTTCACCTGCCGGATGGCTCTCAGGAGAGCTGCAGTGACAGCGGTCTGGGGGACCACGAGCCTGTAGGCAGTGGCTCCCTCCTCACACAACCTCTCCCTCTGGTGCAGGCGCAGGACGACTTCTACGAGCAGGCCTCCCCTGATAAGAGGACTGAAGCTGATGGCAACTCTGATCCCAACTCTGGTGAGTTGTAATATATCTCATGGCAGACTACCATTTCTTTTTAGTACGCATGCATGATTGGTTCCTTTGGATTTCTTCTTCTCTGTCTCTCTCTTATTATATCTCTTTTCTATTTTAAACAGCTGCAAAATGTTCACTTTGATCCAATTCAGTGGATTGTGTGCATCATAATTGTGTCTTTTCTTTCAAATACAATATGACTTTTTGAATTATACGCTGATTGTATGGAAGACAGCAAAATCTGAACATGCTTTGTCTTAAAGTGCAGGTTAAAGAAAATGAAGACAATGTTTCAGATTTTGCCTCAGGGAATGACTGAAACTCCTTGAATAGAGATAATAAATAGTCATGAAAAACAACATCAGTCTCTATAAAGAACTCAACGTACCAAATATCATTTAATTTAGAGTCATTTGATTGCTCAAGTAGGTTTCTAGTGGATACACGAGCAGGTCATTCATTTCTCAGTTAATCATCCAGACTTGTTCATTCCTCCCAGGAGCAAACCTGGGCCTCCCATAGGCTCCTCACCTATTTGTGAAACTCATTTGATTTATTTAGAGATGATTTCCCAGTTGGAAGTCTTGGTGCTCAGCTGAAGATGTTAACTTCCCACTATTTCTGGTGGGAATGTACATCTCCGACCCAGTTTTCTCATTTTATCATTAAGAGGTGAGGCGTGCGCGAAGATCAAGCGCATCGCCCCAAGGTCGATGCCAGCTTGCCTGCTGAGGGTGGAGCAGCCAGCACCACATAAATACAAGTGCTGTGAGTAAACTGTGTGCGCGTATGATTTCATACAGACTCAAACTTAGCAGATGTACTCACAGTTGGCAGATGTACTCTGTGAGTACCGTGTAGGCCCACTGACTCACTGTCTTCACAAATGAATAGAGCTGCACATGGCCCAACCATGTGCAGTTGTAGTACATCTAACTGGCTCAGTTTTAAATTTGGTTCATAGGAAGTTTACAAGCATGGGAGAAAATGTGTAGATATGCAAAATCTGATAAATTGCCTCAAGTGATGTCACTCTGCTTGAGGTTAGCGGCTCGAGGCTACCTTAGCTGCTGCTAGCATAGCACGCCCGAATCTCTGACCGAGTTGTTGGTGGTCGTGTTGCCTTGTGGGTAATGTAGGCACCAGGTTTTGACAAGGACAAAGAATGTGTGGAATAAAAAAGACAAACTCTTTAGTTCTGTTGCATCGATTTTTGATCTTTTTTTTTTACTGTCATGAGTCTGACAATGTTAGAGGAGTGCAATGCTAAATCGATGGAGTACTCTTTTAACAAACCACAACTATATAACCCAATTCATTCTTTACTTGTCAGTAGAATAAACTGTAGAGAAAACTAATGAAAACATTGCCAGTGAATGTTTTGCAGATATACCTACAATATGAACCTAAATGGACAGTGAACATTTAGAAGATATATTCAATATAAATGTTATCTCATTATTATGTTGATGTAAACCATAAACCGGGTGGCCATAAACTTACATCATAACAACCAATGGAAATGAATTGTATATGAACATAATTTTCAGGAGACATAGCTCATAATGTCATTGCAATTTCAAAAGTGAACAGACAGGCGATTAAAGCCAACAAGAATTGACAATGTTACAATATATGAAAGCTGTAATTATTGGCCAGTACTTTTGATGTGCACACTATATTTCACGGCATGTCAGACAATTATGCAATATGTTAAAATTACATATGCAGATTAGCTACACATGTCAGAAAAGAACTACACTGTAAATGTGATCCGTAACAAAATGCGTGAAGAAATGCATAAGTGACACTATGAATGCCAGATTAGAGTATTAAAAGCCTTGAATTACTTACAGTAATTTTAGATATATATAGTATTTGTAGAATCAGTCCAATGACATATATTAGTGAATTGCATGTAAAAAAAAAAAAGAGAAACAAACAAACAAAAAAAAAACCACACACCTCACTAGCTATATAGATGTAAAAATTGTGCCAAAGGTCATTCAGACAATTGTCCAGTTACCTCTTGACATGATTCAACAAGGTAACACCTGACCCTGTAAACAGATTTAACCTACATAAGATATTAATAAATGATGAGATGCACTCATGCTCTAAATGGTTGCTCTGGCTAGTCTCTATAAATGCTAATAAACCTATGGGTATGTATATTGTACATGGTGCACAGAGAGAGATAGAAGGGTAGGAAGAGTCTGGGTTGGTTCTCTTAAGCTGCATCAAGTATACAGCAAAATCAAATATGGACCATTTAAACTGTAAAATGCATATTTTAAAGTTAATCTAAGAAACAACTTCATACTTACACAAGCCCTCGTGCATGTAACAGGACTGGTTACATTCACTGTTTACGCTTTTCCAACACGAGGAATCCTTTTTGTCTTCAAGCAATGGCATTTTGATTTGTTAGTGTTGTTTGCCTGTCAGCAAACTATTAAGTTACAACAGTGGTCTTTGATCATTGACCTGCTGCTTGGCAGGATAATGATTTTATGTCCCGTCTATGAGGGATGTGTTACCTGCTGGTGGTATTCTCAGATATGTGAACTCAGTGTTCCCAGGTTAACTGGTTTTGAGTAAGTCTCTGTCAGACTTAAAAAGCACTCTTTTCACGCTCTTTTCCTACTACCTACAATATGACATATTCTCTTGACAAAGGCAAACAGTATCTGGAAGATATTTGACATTATTAAGTTCTAAGTTGAGGTGTAAAGTATCTTCTGACACAAGTGAAAATAACCCCATTCAGTGCAACATTTTAGATGGGGACCTTGACAGTGGGTGGTCTTACCATGACGCTTTGTTCAAGGTTTGACAATAATATCACTATTGCCTTTTTTTCTGACATATTAAAAATGTTCAAAAGACCTGCTTAAAGAATCAAAATTGAAATGATTTATTAAATTATTATAAGTCTACAGTCTTCATTTCTGTGCAGGATATTGAAAACATATTTAGTTAAAGGGTGTTCATTTCTTTCTTTTTTGGTTGCAAGAAGCAGCGGGATTCAGATGGGAGACAGATTAAAGTTGCCTTTAGATGAGAGTGATCAGTATGTAGTCCTCCTGATAATAAGGCGATTGATGTTTAAGTTATGATACCTACACAGTCGGCATTTAGGGATCAAAAGAGGAATATTGCAATCATAATAAATAATTAGATGTTTTAGATTTTTTCACATAAAACACTTTTTATGCAAAATAGAACTATGTTTTTTGGTGATGTAAATGAGGTGATGATAATGAAGACTACATTAACCTTTTAGCAACAAGTGAATAAGTCAAATTGAGTCAAATTCATGGCAACACATCAGTACTTTTCTGGACAAGTGCAGCATCTGCACACTATACCTATTCAGAAAGTGAAGCACTGGCTAGCCAAACAATCCCCTGTGATTATCATAACACAGAATGCATGTGTCACATTTTAAACTGATAAAGGGATTGGGGGTAAAACTGATCAAATAACCATTGGATCTTGGCCTCCCTATCTGTTTTTTGTTTAAAAAAGTGAACTTACTAATTATCCTTTATGTAATTCAGGAAAGTGGTTAGACTTATGCGTAGGTTGCAGCTTTCATCTGAACTAAGGAAACATGCACAGTGTGGGAGTTGTGAAAGTCTGATGTCTAACAGTCTTTTTTTTTATAATGGAGTAGAGCATAAAGAGATGTGTTATATTTCTTTGTGACTTGAAGATATCCCTAAAGCTTTACCACAATGAAAAAACTGTTTTTGTAAACAAAACAAGAAAATAATCATTTGAACATGAGAGTGAAGAAAATAACAATAACAGATGGATGGTAATCAGGGACACTGCATTTTCAGTCAACATTATAATATATATATATATATACTGTATATATATTTTTTTGAATAGAGAAAGAAACTTGACAGTAATACATGAACAAGTAGTATGTGAGCAAATGTGGTTGCTGAGAAGGGAAAGGCCTTACAAGGCCCTGTTTCCCAGCAATGCTTGGTTTTAAAGGTTAAGAGTGTTTTCTAAGAGCATTTTTAAAAAAGTTTAAATTTTTACACACAATTCCCAAAACAGCGCTTACAAGCAAGTGCACATGCCGTGCTGTTAAGAGCTTCTTAACATCCGCTGTCCATGGTGCTGAAGAGAAGGAGGAATTGATTCAGAGTAACTTGCTGTATTAAATTCTCCATGAACTGTGTCAGATATTAAAAATACATAAAATACAAAGCAAACGTGAAACAAATGACACAGTAGATACAATGAATGCGCTTGGAATCATGAGCACGAGTACTTCATGAAAAAGCAGCTTACTTTACAGTCAGCAGTGACAGCCTCCAGCCTGGCAAGTTTCAGAGAGTAAACTTCTACTTTGATTGATTTATGCTGCTCAACATTGCCCTTAGGCACAAAGTAGCCCATTCTGTCAAATCAACATTTTTGTATTAGACCTCAATTAGCAACAGGCAATTTTCAATCCATGAGAAAAATAGCCAGTCAACAAAAAACACTAGGATGAGATCAATAAAAGGATGAACAAATAGAAAGCAGATCATTTGGAAAAGTGGCATCACCAGATGGAATTAATATAATATTGAAAGTATAGGTGAAAATCCCTAATTCAAAGGGGCACTGACAAATAACAATAAGGTAAACAATAAGGACGTTGCCAAAACCCAGTAGCTGACGCTTCTCTTCGTCACAGTGCTTGCAGTCATCCTTTTGAAGGCTATGTTTGATATAGCTGCTGTTGAGGTGATGGCAAACAAAATAGCTCGCACAGAAGTGTAATGTAAAGAGAAGAAACAGACAAAGACTTTGCACACTATAGCTCAATACATTTAATAGATGGTATGCATGGTGGTGCCCTTACATGACCAAAGAGGGTGACAGAAGTTGACAGATTATCAGATTTTCAGTGAAGAGATTCACAACTCGTGGCCAATTTGGTGCAAATCACTAATTTTTCTATCTTAGCCTATGCAGCATTATTTATTTATGTATTCTTTCTGTTATAATAGGCACAGTTTTACATTGAAAGATTATTACTCATGTTTCATCACACACCGATGTTTTTGTAGAGTTGTCTCAGAGGAACCAATTTTATTTGTCATCACAGTGATCCACACAATAACCATCTGCAGTTCATTACCACTATTGTGTCATAAATAATAATGAAAGCAGACTTTAAAATGCGGTCTATTTTTTTGCATGTAGGCATGGAGGCATCTGGTGAGAACTGGCAGGAACAGACGGCCGTGAAGGAGTTTGTTAGCAGACAAAGAAGTTTTAGTTGATCTACGATTTTTCATGGTGCTGCATGAACAGTTTTCAATGCGTCCCTCTCTAACACGCCTATTGATTTACACTGCAGTAGAAACTGAAAATAATTTATTATAACGACACGTTTGATGTGCACATAAGCACAGAGGTTTCTGTGGTTCTTTTGCCACATTCTATTTAACCAGCAGATCTGTTGTGCGTACTTGTGGCTTGACAGTGCGCAACATCTCTCCAATTAGAGACCGCAGATGAAGCATACCAGCTGCCTTCAGATGGCTGTAAAGAGAGTCACCAGAGTAAAGGAAAGACCTTCAGTATAGGCTACTAACTGTTGTGGATTACGGAGCTAGTAAGAATCACTTATTAATCTTCATTCTATCAGGCTGGCATTAATGCCATAATTGGAATAAAAAACTGTAAAAGTTTTTTCTTTCTGTGTGTTCACATGTCATCTGGTAGAAAAATGTAGAGTGAAAGTGGAAAATGAGCAAAACAAATAAAAGGGTTTGTGTGATTTTAGAGATGTTTATGTGGGTGTGCCTTCTCCAAATTAAGTACCCAAATTATTTTGGAACACAAGTGCGATGAGCTGTCGACCTGCTCTGAGCAGATAGGCGGAGGAACCCACGAGACGCGCTCATTCTTGGCACCAAGATTGCAGTGCACCACTGGATTTGCATCTCCACACCCTCCTTTGCATCGCTGCTACTCCCACCATGGCGCACAGCGAGTCACCAAGATACCAAACCGCCACAGTCAAGGAAATAACCACAGATGTATAATAAGACCTGGACAGGACGCCGCCGCTCAGCTTTTCTTCCAATTATTTCCAGTGGCCACTCACGGTATTGCAGCAAACCCAGCAGAACCTTTTTTTGGCCTATGCGCCAGGCGAGCAATTCTTATTGGACTGAATAGATGCCATTTTTGGGTCCGGTATCCAGTTCTTATAATACATCCATAAGTGCAACCCAGTAAAATACCAGTACACTGGTGTGACATTGCGTCCTGTGCCCTGCGGCGACATGAAAATAGAGCTCAAAGACAAATACAAGATGTTGCATTGCAGTTGTTGGTCCTCTTATAGTGAGACGTTTTCTGTGAGTTGGTAAAAAAAGAGTGTCTGAAGAGTGTCTTTACTTGCAATGCTTTTCGGAAACACCCTGAAAATGTATAGAGATTTGCAAGATAGGTTTAGGATCAATGTAGCCTTAAGGTGCTTTTAGGTAACAGAGCCCAGGAGCATCTCTAATGTTCATGCTCCGTCATAGTTTACTCTTACTTCAGCTTGTGCCTCACTGACTATATACACAAAATATCAAATTGAAATTGAAGCTTGTATCTCTATTAGGTCACACTATTAAAAGACAAATCAAATAAACAGTAAGTAGGAAAGTAATAGTGACTTTCTGAATATCTTCTAGCACCGCTGCATGTCCCTCTGCAATTATAGAGTGCAGTCATTCTCGACAGTTTCTGTAGAAAGCACTCATAATGAAACAAATAAACAACCAAGTCACATATTCATCAAATGAATGCATATTTGGAATGAAACATAATTCTGTCAATCAGTTACATTTCTGAAAAAAAAATTACAATTGATTACTGGGCTGTTGAGGTCTGTCAGATTGGTTGTGCATGGATGAGAATCCCTAGACTACAAAGAAGCTGAAATAATACATGACAGGAGAGTGCCCAGAATAAACAGCGAGGTGAGTGGGGTGAGATGGGGAAGTCATGTTTATTTATAAAACATTTAAAACAACCATTATTGACTAAAGTGCTATATGAATGATTTAAAAATGTGGCAGACAAGAAACACAGAGCAGTAAAACAGAAAGATCACTTGCACAATCATGCATACGCAAATACACGCATACACACACACACACACACACACACACAGAAAGTCAAAGACAAATAGAAATGTACTGTGATGATGAAATTTGAATGAGTCGTTGGAGTGTGTGGAACTGATATAATGAGAAAGGTTGTGCTTATTGTCTAGACACAACCCTTAAGCTTCAAATATAGACTATTAAACAACCAACAGCCCCATGTCTGATGACCTAAGAGTTCTACGGGTCAAAACAAACAGAAATATAATGGATATGCCTTATAAACAATAACACAATCCTAGTCCTAGGAGACAGTGAGGAGAGCCAACAAAATGAGTGATGAGGTTACTATGAGGTGCCAATTGGCCTTCATTTACATGATGTATTTTCCTACAGTATAGCAACATCCTTTGGATGCATTTATACATCTCTAAGTGAGCCAAACCTTATTCCTGTGTTTACACTCAAAAAAGTTGCATGCAAAAATTAACAAACAAGCAAATGCACATTTAAAATGACAGAAAACTAGATAAAAATAACAAAAACAAATTGGAATTACCTAAAATTTCCAGTCTGTGCATTTGAAAGTCACATAGGCATTAATGCGATATCATTATGTACACACTGTGTCAAATATACATTGTACATAGATTTCTGATCTCTGCCACGGATCAGCAAAAGATCAGAACTGGGTCACTTGGGCCAGATGTTTTATAGTTTTATAAGTGTTGGTGGCAGCAGTTTCGTCTAGCTGCACAATGGCTAATACTAATTAAATACTAATATAATATCTGGAATGAATATGGACAGTGACTTACACTACTGATTGTGAAAGTAAGTAATAAACCCAGAGCCACCGGGTGCTGGGCATTTTGTTTTCTGTGTAAGTAAGTTGCTTGCTTTTAAACTTCTAATGTTATGAGGTCAGTTCCTCAAACTTCAATTAATTTTAGTCCTTTAGTGAATAACACATTTTTAAAGATGGCTGTTTATTTATCCCCTGCTTTTCTATACTAATCACATGCCTTTGTCTGTTTGAATCCTCTTTTGCCGTCACTGAAAGTTAGACTAATGTCCTGTAATTTAATTGGCTTTTGAGCAGAGTGGGGGCATTGTAAAAACAGCCCTTTTATGATTTATATACCCCAAACACAGCATCTGCCTACCATCTTAACAGTAAGTGTTGTTGCATGTCATGAGCTTTGATAGGGCGATTATCACCATCATTGACGATACAAATAAAGGGGAGGAGAACTCTTTTTTAGATGATTTTCAAAAGTTAGGAAATGGCAGGATTTGTGTTCTAGAAGCTATACAAATGTGGACCATTGTTGTTTTTGACACTCATATGAATAGGCAAAGTGATGTAGAACAAGAAACATGGATAATCAAGAACCAAAGCTAAGTAACAAACTGTTAAGTTGAAATTAAGAATGTTCATTTAAGTTGACAATCGACAGCATTTACCAAAACAATTTTCTGGTTGTGTGCTGTTTGTGGTTGTAATCCCAGGAATGGTCTCTGTGCAAGTGGGAGGATAGAAATGCAAGAAATAAGTGGCTGGCATAGCTGGTTGCTGTGTAGCTGGTCTGTAGCACTTTTTTTTTTTTTTTTGTAGAAATTTTGATAGAATCAAGGTATCCAAATAAATAAGCCCAAATTCAGCCTAATGTACTTGGTTTTAGTCAGATCATCTTAATTTAATGTCATAAACAGCCTACTTGGATTCTACTAGTCACTTTCTTGGCCTGAGCTGGAGATAACTCCGGTGTGCTACTATGCATTGCTACCATGTTTATGTGGGAGAGAGTAGTAACTTAAATAGGACTTTAATGGACCCTACAAGAAATGCAAGACAGGGAAAATATTTTATTTAAAAAGAGACAGGAAATTCTAGACCAGGAGAAAGAGTGAGCAAAGAAGGGTTTCAGGTTAGTCAGACTGCCATTAAATGTTAACAAGTAATTTAATTAATTACTTTTTCAATTTATGACAGAGGAATGCGTTTGGTACTTGCTCCATTTTAAGATATATCACTAGCTAAAAAGACCAACCAGACAGATTCCATTGTGCAAATATGTTGCATTGCAGAGGATTGTCAAATTAATGTCCACTATGTTACAAGGTTTTATATTTTTTTTCCTCAACAATTACCAAACTATGTACCAAAGTATGTAGGAAGCAAAACTGCAAAATTAAAGAGGAATACGTTTAATAATTATTCTATTTTATGCTAGTAATGAAGCCTCATAGCTACATGTTTAGATAAGAAAATTTCTACTTCTGCAGTTTATTATAGGCAAACTATGTGCAGAACGCATTTTGTAGTCAGATAAAATGTCAACGTCCCCTTAGGTCATGAATAGCTACAATGCAATATAATTTGGTGTTGTATCTAATGTACTGTATGTGCTAAGTCTAGTGAAGTGGTGTGGTTAACCCACATATTTACAATGCATTAAAAACACATACTGTAGACTATTAAATGTCTTACATAATAAACTGCAGGAAGCTGAAAAAACAATGTCAGCAATTATTGTATATGTTACTATGCTGGGGATTACAGCAAGCACATAATACTAGATGTTTTATCTACTGGGGCAAATAATCCTCCTACTCATTCATACTTAAATCACATTTAAGGTGAATCAGAGGTGAGTCAGCACACTGCACCTCTACACCTCATTTTGTTTAGACATACAAGAGGGAAATTGTTGTTGATGGGCTGTTTCTGTTTGTCTGCTATCCATTTATTTATCCTAAAACATAAATTTTTTGTGGGCATACAAAATTACTGTGGGTAATTTCTTTGCAGATATTCAGGGTATCATGTACAATGAAAACACCTACAGCCCCTCTTTGCTGTGTGCCCCTAGGAAACGCATTTATTAAAAAGAAAATTATAATAATTAAAAAAAACAAAAAAACAACTTGCCTTCTTCTTGATCATGCATGTCAGTGAAAGTCCTGAGGGGTTTAATGTATGCACAGAAACTTTCCTATTCATTTTCTTTTTTTTTCTTTTGTGAATAAGAATGCTTCATTTTAAGCACAGTGTCACTTAAGCACAGTGTGACTTTTTTTGGATACCCATGTAAAAAATTGCAAGTTGTACAGATGTACAGTAAAAACTGCTTGTGTCTTCCTGCATTTTTTCCATGAGCTGGCAAATTAAATTTACCCTTCTTCATCCTTCAGTATGTACGGCCGAATTTCTTGGTACATTGTTCATCATCTTGGCATGTCAGAACTTCTGACTCAGAAGGACTGTCCAGAAAAAACAACAGCACTGGTCATTTTTTCAAATGTCTTAAAAATACCTATGTATTTCAGGCAACCTCATCCTGTCACCCTCTTCGGAAAACTGACAGCATTGGTCGCATGTTGAAATGGCATATGTTCACATTAGTTAGTAGCTAAAGTAGGAATTGTATGACATTGTATTACTGCTGAGAAACCTTTCAGGGCAGAGGTCATGATGAGCATAGAAAGGGACTGACTTTGACACTGGAGACCTGAGTTTGTGTTCGGACTCATGCAGTTGACGTTGCTTTGAAGCTAATGTTTAGCTAACCTGAACCACAAGCATTATCTTATTGTAAAATCAAGTTAGTTGCCTAACTTAACCATAGGCAGAGCAGATGTGAGCTTATAGATATAGATATGAATGCACAGACAAATGTATTGACTTGAACAATTGGTTAAGTATTACCATTTTTTTGTAGAAGATTGCATTGTTTCAGAATGATTGTTTTCTTGCATTTCTTCTTGAGGATTTACATTGGTTTCTCTATAGCAGGGGTTTGGCCAGGTATTCAAGTGCTAGTTTAACTTGAACTGTTTGAAGATGAGTGATGTTAACAGGAACACGGTTCACCAAAATGGTTGGTTGCACTATTTATGCATAGGAACACAACCAACTGACAGGAACAGAGGAGGAAGCACATGGGGAGAAAGGGTGAGTGGACGAGGTGCTTGTTGAAATAGCACAATGTGACTGGGAGAGGGTAGCTGTTAAGGGGCTTGGTGGAGAGGGACAAAATGCTCAAATGCAAGATTGTTATGTTCTCTACCATGAAAATGGAACCACTTTAGCCATTAATCATTGATGGACAGGAGATGATGGATAACTCCCTTGTTGAGGTATACTGCTCCAAAAGGATCTTTTCAAGTCCCAACTCTGCCAAGTATCAAAAAACAAATTACTACTAAATTTGACTCTTAATCGGCCAAAAGATATTTCACTAAATGTGGAAATACTGTGAAATATCGCAATTACACTGGTGTTAATCACTAACACATGTCTGGCCATTAGGACTAGGTATTCTAATGCTTTCATGATGTTGTGTCCATATTTTATCAGCATGTTGGCTATTTATTTCATCACAATATTGTCAAAATATGCTGCAGGCAAGCAAGATGGTCACAGTGCCATGTTTTTATAATTGTTAATGCCAAATTTCTGGTGCTATATTTCCCCAGGCGCCCCAATTCTCCCTCCATGGCAGAGAAGATTGGCAGCTTCTTCACTGCATTTTACCTTTGTGCCACCAGGCTTGTTATCATGGGAAATGCTGGATTATGTGCTACACAACACAGGAACTGATTTACTTTGCAACTTACTGTATACTATACAACTTCACTTTGCAGTTCCACTATTCAGTGAAGAAAATGTATGTACTGAGTAGTTTTCTGCAGGCTGTGACAAGACAAGCATTGATCATGGAATCCCCCCAAATTTTAATTGTACTTTTAGTATTCACTAGCACCACCAAGTTGTCACTAAAGAGATTATGGCAAATGTACTTGCTCTCAGTAAAGTATGTATAACTTGAACAGAATAGATATTCAATATACATTAAGTTGCAAAGCCTCCGTTGCATTCATGGCAATAGGAAAATACCTTAGTAATGTACAGAAACCATGAATGGGCAGGGGAAGGCATCTAGCTTATAAGAGCTGTTGTAGCACTCACAGCGGGAGGATTGATTTACTGGAAGCAAAACATATCACTGCAGACTCAGTATGTATCAAACTAAAGAATGTATGGGCTAGAAATATTTGTCTGTACCTCTGCACTACCACAAATGTATTTTATGTTATTTTCAAGTCATCCATTGAGAGCTCTCCAATGAATGACAGGAGAGCTGTGTTTTCCTGTTGTCTTAACAGGGCTGACAAGTCTGACTCCATGAGATTTCCATCAGTTTCCATCAAAGCAAATGGAAAACAGAAAACGGAAAATGCCCTTGACAATATTGGAAAGATGGCAGTTCTTATTTGTTTTAAGTTATATTGTAGGTTGTAGATTAGTTATTGCTGTTCCTGATTTTGATTCTGTTGTAGTCTAGCAAATTATATATTCTCCAAATTCCTAGCAACATGGCCTACTCATCATTTCTAGGGCTGAGCACAGAAACTTCTTGTTGTGACCGAACCAACCATTTCTGTGTTTGGCTTTTTCTGTGCCAATTTGACCTCATTTTTTCAGTGGGGGAAGGTGTATGCAGATTCTTTACTTAAAGGTTCCATGTGGAGTTTTGGACCTCTAGTTTTTGACTGTTTTGTTTATCTCATGCACGCGCTTGAGGACGCACATGCATGCAAGCAGGTGACATGATGCAAATTCCTGCCAATTATTTCACAGCATTCCACTGATATACAGGTGGCGATAACTTGCCACGATATGCTGCAATGTGCCGACAAAGGCATGGAAGAAGAAGACTGCAAGCAATGCAGAATTTAAAATACTTAGGCTTTGCAAATGTTTCATGAGGAAGGAATTCATTCAACATGTTTATTAGACCTCAAGGATACACACAATGCGTTTGGGTGATTAACACTTAATTCTTGTATGTTTACAAGAAAACTCCACAGGACACCTTTAAAGTGATACTCCACCCAAAATCCAGAGATTTTTTTAGTATCAAATACTCATCCCCCTGTAGGTGTGAAAGGTGGCTGTTACTGTAAAAGCTGGTTGCAGGTTAGTAAGATGGTCAGCTTGAAATCATGTCAATTTCTATTAACTCAAGTGGTAACAAGCTTTCATTGTGGGGAAAAATGTATCCAAAAGCCCATAGAAACTTCTTAACCACCTCTCCGGTGTCTGTCTATCTGTATCTATATCAGTATGTTCCAGTTGTACTTTTGCCAAAAAATGGGTAAATGCCCCACTTGAAAAGTAAAAAGAAATGTGGCAAAATGTGGACATGAGTTTTCTTGAACCTACAGAAAATAGGCATCAAATTCAGTTTTCACTGCAGTTGGACAAATATTCTAATATTGGGCAACAAGGAGAGCAGGTTGAAAATGGTTGGAGGTATGACAACTTTGCCATAGAGAAGAGAGAATAAAGAGTGCAGAGCACAGGCTGGTGAGTGGGCTTGGATTATGTGCTGAAGGTGTTTACATTTACACTTGAGCACAATCACTCGAATTCTGAATTCAGTTCAAGCTCCCATACAGTATATGACCCGTTGTTGGAATGTAGGCAGTGACTTAGGACACTTTTGACTTTGGTAGGACAAGAAGCAGACCGCAGCACTCTCGATGAGCTACAGGGGTAAAATAAAGCACTTTAGTGTCACAGCCAAGAGTGTGTTGCAGTTGTCCGGACTCGAGGTTGCAGCCATGATGTGATCCTTGTGCAACAAAGTTGAAAATAGCAATCCTGATGCCTATAGCTAACAAGGGCTAGTTTAAATGCTCATCCACCTCTGGGTAGTAGTATGAAGCAGATAAGAGATAGAACTATGTATAGCCTTTTACTGTTGCTAGTGATTAAACATCAACACTGAATGTACGCTGCCTTGTACTGACTCCATCTATTTGTTTAAATTTACTTTACTGTAGTAAAATTGGTTTAAACGGCAAGGAGAAACAAGAGGCATATGAGCAAGATTTAAATCTAGCTTGCCAGTTACCACAAGGCTAATACATTTTCTACTGTAGAAGCAGAGTAGGGTTTTCTGGCACAACTTCAACTACCTCCTAGGTGCACGGAGAAGGGAAAAAGTTGTGGTAAACAGCCTTCATCAGGGTCATCTATCATCATCCACAAACCAAAACGTCTGGGTCTGACCATAAAGTTGTTCTGTATACTTCAAGTGTTGCTGGAGTTTTGACCTCTCAATACATTTTCTACAAAAAACGGTCCTCTCTAAATGTGTGACAGTGAAACACTGTAATCAGTAATATCTGCAAACTAATATGCAAATGCTGTGTATCTCAAACTCAGTGAAAAGATATCTTGCTTGAGTTACTCTAATAGCAGATGATAAGAGAAGAATGTAGGAGAACCAAAAAAACAAAACAATGAAACCTGCCATTGTTAAGCAACTAATTAGGGGGCGGGCAGTCAATTAAGCATGTACATTTCACATGTACTATTTATGTACTGTATAGCTGTCCAGGAACATAATAGCCGACTGAAATACAATAGCAGTCTCATTAATAGAAGATGTTTAATCCACTGTCATAAAATGGTGAAAAAAGTAATGAAATACAAAAAGAAGAAGGGTCACAAGAAAAATGGAAGATGCACACAGACATCTTCACCATTAGTTCAGTAGAGTGCCACAGGTTGTGCTGCTGCTGAGACCCTCCACACAGACACATGTTTAAATATCCTTAGGCAACCATGCATGTGTTTTGATTGCAACCATAAAGCACATGTAACAGCGATATTGCCAGCACTATAGCTGTCTGATTTTATTGTTAAATGCATGACATGATTTCTTTTATGAATGCCTTATTGCAGAAATTAGGACAATTTAAAAGCATTCTCTCAATTGAATAAGAGTAACAGACACGTCCACTGAAACACTGAACTCTGTGCCAGCAGCTTTGTTGTTTCTGTAGTACAGATGCCCAGCAATTGACTATTCAGGATAAACAAATACCAGGCTGTCACTCAGTCTGGCAGCCATCCGACCACCTCAGTCACAGACAGCCAGTGATGCCAGTGAGATGGTGGGATGCCAAAACAGTAGATGGATGTCACAGATCTTTTGACTAGAGCTCCATGCTGCAGTGACAGACCTAGAGTACCTGTTTGCATAGCCTTTAGCTGGATATCAAAGTGATAAATCAATGTGGAGTTTCTTAAACTATACATTGTCAAGTTTGATTCTATCCAGGATATATCTTCAATCATAAAGTTTAGTTTTGGGTTATTCTCACTTGCCAACAGTAGTGTGAGACAGCCAGTTTTACCCTCGCCGATTCTGTGTTTTCTTTTCTTAAGGGAAATTCGGAAGGATGATCTATGCATATTCCCATTTTAAACTCCCCTTAAACCCAGTTCTGCTGTATGTGAGGAAGTGTGTGTTTGTGTTTGTGTGTCCCTTCTGATACCTAAATCCCATTGTGTGAAGAGGAAGTAGCAGGGTAGAGTAGCTAGGGCCCCTGACCAAGCCTGTGGGTGGGTGGCATGGATTCATAAATCAGGGAGCAGTGTTAATCTCTCTCAGGTATTGGAAAGCCAGCCCTCAGTAAATATGTTGCCCCAGGATAGAATGGGGTTTAAAGGATTTCTGTCTCCAAAGAGAAATTAGGCAGGAGCTTCAGAAGTGAGCTAAATGGAAATGCTTGCTGGAGCATACAGAGAGAGCAGGGTGCTGCTGTCAGCTAGTAAACATCGTCTCAGAGTAGCCTCAGTCATTATCGTGGCAGTTGGTGCCAACAGCTAGGGTGAGCAGACGGGTGGGCTGATGAAGAGCATCTTCTATGCTGATGATTAGTCACAATAGGGACTGTTGGATTACAGAGTTGGGAATGAGAATTATTTGTGCTCAAAGTAAAGTGGCTGATTACAGTAACTTACAATTACATCCCACCCACTTTGTGCTACGGGACTATTGAAAAAATTGACTGACAAATTAACTCAATCTTATTCAACTTCTGATTTTGTTTAGCTTTACATGTTTTCTGCTTGTAGTGTATATTAATTCAAAAAACAGTTCTGCAACTGGAAAGGTACAATTAATTTCAAATTTGAACATATTGTAGACATTATTTTAGGAATCACAGTGAGTGATTTTTAGAGACCCCAAGTAGATTCTCTTCTTCAAATGAGTCAATGTCAAATGTATTTAAATAGGTTTAAATGGCAGAATATTGTATATAATCATAATGGCCTTGACCTAGAAAAGCCAACAATCTAATACCACAAATTGGGTGGAATACGTTTTGTAGGGAATATAAGGAATGCTTTGACTTTTTCCCTTTTTAACCAAAACCAACTACTATACTACTGTGTTTGCAATTAAGGGGGTGGGTAGTGGGTAATTGTCTGTAAAGGAGACAATGTATCCATTTTATCCACTTTCTATAACCGCTGATTCCTATTAAGGATCATGGGGGGCTAGAACTTATCTCATTATCTCAGCATGCATTGGGCATGAGGAAGGATGCCAGGCTATCAAAGGGTGAATAAATACAACTAATAAAAACATTCACAGCGATGGACACAATTTGAAGCTTACAATTCACTTAATCTGCATGTCTGCGGGCGGAAACACAAAATCATACATAGTAAAACCCCATTAATTGTTTTTTGTTATTAATTGTGAACTCGATAAAGAAAAAAGGTAACTGCCAACACAGAAAAGTTAAAGAATATTCATATGAGATTTTTCTTCCCCAAAACTATCTGAGCTTTTTCTGGTGAATCCCCTTGACTTCCCTTTGTGGAAAATGCTTGCAGATCTGAAAAAGGGCATGCCATCATCAATTTGAGGAATTGCAGCTTTAAGTTTTTAGTCTTTTTTTCCCCCTTGAATCATTCATTGTACATTTTCTATTTATATATACCAAAATGGAGATAACCTTATCTCTAATCGAAGGACTGATACGATGTGTCATATAATCATACATTTTGTTTACATTTGAAGGCTCAGAGTAAAAAGGATTCTAGAGTTACCATATGGGAAGTTATTCTTCATATTGTATCCTCATAAATTGTCTTTATAGCCTACAGTATATTTCTCCATTTTTAATTGTTCAGTTATGTAGAAAGTTTCGATTATATTTTAGCAGTACAGATGAAGCAAGATGTAAGAAGAAAGAAGTTTTTTAATCTTTAGAAAAACAATTGTAGGCTGGTTAGCACTCATAAGAGGTTCAAAGCTTCATAAATAACCCTGGAAGCCAGTAAAGTGCTGTTTTTAGTTTGAGGCAATATTGTAGCTTGTCTTAGTTTCTGTCAGAAATATTGGCTACATTAACTTTAATTTTAATATTTCATGATGGGTAACACAAGCATACAGGGAGTTATACAATAGTCAGGGTATGATGAAAATGTCAAAAACTATTTTGATGATACATTCACTTTGGGCAATTATGGATGTTGTTTTGAGTATTAAAGGAATACTACAACATTTTGAGAAATTAGTTCATTTGTTGTCTTACGAAGAGATAAATGAGAAGATACATATATATTCCATCACTGTCATGTCTGTCCATTGAACACAGAGATAACTCTGTTACATGTATAGCATATTTAGCTACAGTACAAGAAGCAGGGGAAGTTTATTCTTTTACCACATATGGACCCAGTAAAAATTATTTTAAGACTCATTTGTGCTGGGTGACAGCACAACACTGGAAACTAATAGGCCTGAAATTGTATGAGCTTCATGAAGATAGGTTCTGAACTAGGGACTGCAACAGGATTATCATTTTTACTAAAGTGGGCAAGAGTGGGTGGTCAGCATCTTTATTGCTGGAGGAAATTTTACATAGGGAAATACTGATAGACTGTTAGAGTTTAGGTTAAAGAGCATTTTATTTGGCACAATGCAAGAAAATGCATTATCTTCCAGTAAACCATGTACACATCCAAATATGATACCGAACAAAATTGGCATTCTTAATCCCGTCTAATCTGTGAATGATTGTGTCACTTCTGCAATCAGTCTAGCATCAGATGTTCATACCCACATCTAGTATCCAACATCTGGCATATCTGTTGCCATGGGAAACAACATCAATTGTCAGAGAAGCAGGCACATAATCTATAACATTTTATTCTCTTTTAGTGCCCACTGCCTAAAGGAAAATCTATTTCTATGCAGGATGGGCAAGACAAATCTTTAACCGAAGACAATGTTGCTGAGGGGAGTGATAACAATCTCTGTATGAGGAAGAGTGATGGCACATCTGCGATTTCTTTTTCAGTCTTGCTGGAGTGCCAAAAACACCAGAATACCCAGAATTTTACCCAAAAGTTGCCCAAACGTTAGAAATAAGAGACATAAAGTTATATCCTGCAGACAAACATCCATGTTAACTACATGAGCAAAATTCAGACATGTAACCAGGCAACACGGATGTAGACGTGGAAAATAGTAAACAGTATAGGATAAGGCAAGAATAGGAAAAAGAAAAACATTTTTAAAGGAAATAAAAGACCGCTCAAAAAAGATTTAAACTCAGGTAAAATCAGGAGGTGTTAGTAAATGTATTTTTGAGCCAGGCCAGCTGTCTCTCCCTGCTTCCACTTTATGTAGCTCTGTATGTAATGCACAAAATGTTGAACTATTCCTTATCAAAAATGTATATATGTTGTTGCACATTTGGTTTATCTTCTTTCATCTCTAATTTATCTCTTTTTCTTCACCACTCTCATTACTGTCAGCTACTAGTTTTAATACTCCATCTCCTAGAGTGTTTTGGCAAATGACAAATATTGTCATTCTCTGTTGCAATGTCAAGCAGTAATACAAACCTGCAGGCCCTGACACTCAAAGAGACAGAAAGAGAGAGAGAGAGACAAAGAGTGTGCAAGGGAGGGAGTATTTATACTGAGACAGCAACTTAAATGGGTTATCATAGCATTAAAGTTCCACTCTGGCTGGGCTCCTTTAACATGTCACTGTGAGAGTTCTCACAAAGAAAACGGTATCTTCAGAGAAAGCTGCACCTTAACCCTGGTGAACTGATCTGGGGGTAGTGAGCGCTGTGATAGGGACTAATCCCCTGCTGTGTGCTTTGAGCGGGACTCAGAGCAATACACCAGAGGAAACCAAGGAGAAGCGAGGAACAAGCGCTAAGAAAGAGACTTCTGACAAACTGAAAAATGTGTTGAAGTGGTGCTGTCACCGTGATGAATCCTTTCAGACATCGTCTCAAAATGGGATGGAATATTAATGCGCATGTGTGCATGAGTGTAAGGGGAGATTGTGTTTGTGTGTGTGAGTGTGTGTGTACAGTGTATTTCTGAGTGAAGCATATGGTGTTTAGCTTGTGCAAAAATCCACCAGGAACCAAACTGACGCCTCCTGGTTAATTGTAGAAATCTACCAATTTAGAACACAGAGTGTGACACTGAGAACTCCAGCAGATGTTTGGAAGGTCTCGGTTAAATAGAAAATCAGTGCTGGTTGCACATGAGACTACAGAGTGTTAACATGTGAATCAAACAGAGGTTTGATTGCCAACATGTAGACAGAAGAATAGTATTTACAGCCTGATCTATTCTGGCTACTTGATCTGTGTTATATTGTATTGTTATTTTTATATGTTTATATATGAAACAATTTAATTGGCCCACATTGTACTTCATAGACATGTGTGCAGAGCATTTTATAGTGTTTCCTTGTGGTTTAAGAAAGATATTATTACAGATGTATTATTATATTATTAATACTGTATATGTAGATTGTAGATACAAATATTGAAATGTGTTTTGATCAAACTTTAACCAAATAGGAAACACAATCAGGAACATAATGGGACCATATAATAGACATGGAATTGTCATTAAGCATTTAAAATGTGTAACAGTATATAAATGTCAGTGAGTCCCAAATAGATTACTGTAAACATGCTCATGACACTAAAAACCACAGTGACATACTATATATTAAGCCTCACCAAATACACTCTTGCCTCCCTACTGATGAGCCAATGCAGTTCCACACTACAAGCTAAAGACTTGCTAACACAAGAAAAAACACATGGCACTAAATTATTTGTTTGCTCATCCATGTGTCATGCACAATATCTCAGAGACAGTTGATCTGATTTTGACACAGCTTGGTGAAATGATGCATCTCACTGCTGCATTCAAGTATTTAAAATGACACTGAATAGCTGAAGGGGGATCAACAATTAAGGGTCAACAAAGATGACATATTTGTTAGTGACAGGCTGACAGGGACTTCACCAATCGCAGAGGACAACATGTTTACTGTGGTTTGTCAGTGGATGGTGCTGCCTCAACATACTCTGTTTTCAAACCCCAGAAAAATGGGTGCGATAGTCTTACAAGAAATTGTCAAAGCCAAAAAGCAACAAAAAATGCTACATTAGTTCCATTGCATTGCAAGGTTAGGATGTTGTGACGCTTCTACGTCAATTTTCATTGGTGTCTTTTACTTAAATTTATATATACATTCTACTGTATTCAAGTTGGAATCCTTAAGATTTCAGTCCTGGTTGATTGGGTGACACCCATAGTTAACATAGTAACAGCAAGTGCAGTTTAATACTACATCAAACACTCCTTTCAGCAGCTACTTTGTCAGAAATACCACAGAGGAGCAACTGGTGTATCTGTTTACAGTGCAGCCAAACAAACTCACATTGTTATAATGAAGAAGTAATTCAAAAGTAATTGCAACCACAATCTGTTTTCATGTTGCTCACATTAACATTACTTACTTTGCTGAGGAGTTGGAGGTGTGCAGCCTGTCGTCTGCAACTCTTTATCTAACAGCTCCACTCTGGCTGCCCCTTTGTGTTCCACTACTTCATTGCAAAATTAAAAATGACCTGCTGATGAAAAAATACCAAATACGACCTTGTTTTGTAGACGCATTTTTGATAACTGATCGCAGTCAGCACTAACTGCAGTGACAAATACACAGCGTTTCCTGTGGCTGCTTCACAATAAAAGTCCCCCTGTCTTCCGACAGTTCAGTGCTCGTGAAGGTAGGAAACATTTTGTTGATATAGGTCTGACACGTTGTAAAGAGAGTGAACAGATGAACATAATTACTGAATGCAAATATGTTGAATGGCTATTGCAGAAAACATGGGGTTTGATTTCATGACAATTTTGAGGATTATAACTGAAGTAATAATGAGCATGTGTGATCCTTCGCAGTGTGTGTGCTTGTGTGTGTGTCTGTGACAGAGAAGGAGACAGAAAGACGGGTAGTCAACAGAGACTTCAGATGGGCACAACTAATAAGAGGTGAGAAAGAAAATATCACATCGAAAATAGATGGAGGGATGACAGGTGAAGTCAAGGTGAGCTGACAGGGTGAGAAGTAATCACTCCGAGAGTAGAATGCATACTGATGCTGCAGGTGATAGAACTGAAAAGGTCATAGACAAAATAAAGCAAGTTTGAGAAGAGAAAAGATGGCAAACACTCATAGCTTCTCTGCGAGGACAGTAGTATAGTGAAAATAGAGGGACAGAGTTTCCCACAGGCTGACAGTTTGATGGTGGTTGTTAGTGGCATGAGAGAAGGTCTGACGATTTCAATATATCGTGGCCTGTTGAGGATTATGGATTAATTGCTCGTCTTCACCTTCTGAACACTGAAGGCAAATTCAGTGGTGAATAGAAAGCTTTGACATAAGGTAAAAGTCAAACCTGCAGGTTTTCTATGATGAGTGTGGTTGGCTTCACTGCACCGAAATATGATCACATTTTATTGTGTGAAATTTCTATCTATGCACTTGACTGCAGGATGTTTTATAAAAAAAATGACATTTTCATAAAAAGGAAAGGATAGACTTTTGATACAAAGATATGAAAAAATGTATCATGAAGACACGCAGTTATTTTGATATTTGGAGGAACAATACACTCAAGGTAACAACACAGAAAAGGCATTTTTCATTCTGTGAAACTTTTAAAAGAAAGCTCAGCCCAACTATGCTTTATAGCAGCTTCATTGATTTTTATATAAAACGTTAAATGCACTTGGACGATTGCAAAATGGTGTTGCAAAACACACATTATGCAAATACTCTTAGGGCTTAAACTTGAGTGAAGGAGAATAACTTTGGTTATAAAAGTCACAAAGCTGAAGGATCAAGGTTTTCTTGTCATAGATCCAATTATGACAACCTTTAATTACACAGGCAGATAAGTGGAAATCTCACACATTAGAGGTGTAGAAAAGGAATTTGCAGTTCACAAGCTGAACATTTAATATCATTCATCGTCATTTAATCCCAGTGGACCGACAGTTGATTGACAGTATTCTGACTCAGCTGGTGTCACGGCCGTTACGCTACGCTTCAAGCTGAAGAGTCGGAGGCAGGGCCCCATTCTGTCCTATGAAAGTTGCTCAGTGGCGCATGAAGCCAAAAAGGTTCGACTTCTGGGTATAACATTACCCAGATCTCATCGCCGCATCGTGCAGCCCATAGAGAAAGCGCACTAGCGTTTCCTTTAACCCCACCTCCCAACCGCTCGGTCTTAGGCTTGCTCAAATGAACGACATTGACTCTGTAACTCTGGATTTGGCTATTAGTGAATTTTACAACTTTTAGGACATGATTATTTAAATAAGGGCTATTTAAGTGTTCGTACTGGGAAGTTGATGTACCTCAAAAAAAATTATCCTCTGATTTACAGACATCTCTTTCACAATGTAAGTCTATGGGAAAAAGTCTTTTTGGGCCAGTGTGTATCACGTTGACAGACCCAGAAGTTGTAATTACACGGTTTGGCCACTATGTCAAATTGGCTTCAAAGCCCGCCGTAGTTCCTGGGGGCTTGATCCTAACTTGTGGCTTTACATTATTTTCATATTACTTTCTCTCTCACTCCATCATGCTGAACTCGAGGCAAGATATCAAAATCAGAAAGAAGATGAGTTAGATACCAATCTAGCGCAAGTCAGATCTTGACTGAAGGAGGAAGAAATTAAAGTAGAAAGATAAAACAAACAAATGCAAAGTCATATCTGCATTTAATGCCCTCACAGAGCAGAGAGCAAAGACAGAGGCAGGTCCTGATATACAGGCACACACACACATGAATACACACATACAAGGCAACTAAAAATAAAGTCGGCATATAGACAACCTCTCTTAAGTAATTTTAGCTTGCATGCTCTTTTGAAAAAGTTGTGTTTGGCATTCACATCTGTTCATTTTTGCATCTGGCAGGCGCTTTACAGCCAAGCTGACTGACTCTATACCAGGTTCTGCTCACTGTACAATAGACATGTGTGCATGTGGTAAGAGGTTGCTCTCTCTTAAACGCTGCTTTTTACAAAAAAGGCCTTACATTTTCTAGTGCAATGCTTTTCTGTTTTGCTTATTGGATTAATTGATTAAATTAATGTGTAAATGTGTTTTCTCTGAGTTTTTATTAGTGTTCTATGTTTATTTTGCTTAGTGTGAATCAAGAAGTATATGGCTGCTATATAAATAAATAAAAAGCAATATATGTGTGCGTGTGTGTGTCTGGGAGGGTGGAGGGTGTTATGATGCTCAGCCACTGTCCCTCCTACTGGGTCTTGCCTCAACACCAACATCATGAGCTAATCCTTAGAAATGTCACCCAGAGCTTGGCAAGTCATTTGTTGCTTACTGGTGTGGAATTTGCCACTAGGTGAGAGTGATTCCATTTAATCTATCCCCCATTACAAGCTGCAATTTTGCATGGTAGACAGTATTACCCAGATAAAGTGTTTAATAGAGTTACACTACGATTTACAGAGGGCAATCCTTAAGGGGCTGAAGTCAAACTTTTTACTTTAAAAAAGTCAGCATTCCACTTGGAAACGCTAAAAAACAGTGGTGTAACGAGTCTTGGGTACATTTTTAATGTAAAAATATTGTACAGTAAATGTTTGCTCATTTCTAAGCACAACTGGGTTTCGAACAACATCTTAAGGAAAAGTGCGAAGTAAGATTTGTTTTTGGAACTGTTTTTTGGAAGATTTGTTTGAGTTCAAAGTAAACTTTGTACTTTGTAGTCACTATACTGGCTAATAATGTGTCTCAAATATGGATTGCTCAATTGTAAATTATAATTTAACATAATCCCTTGTCCATTATCCATGCAGTACATGAAAAGAAAAACTTGAGATTGTTAATTTATATTTCCTTTCAAACAAAAGGATCTGGATTCCAATACCATCCCAAAATACAGTAAATAATGTCACCTGTTTGTAATTAATCATGGCCATCAGCTTGAACAAAGAAAGCAGGAAGAAAACTTTTATTTATTTATTTGTATTTAACAGAGACAATACATATAAATACTGTTACCAAGGGAGAAGCATGCAGTGCAACAGTAATGTATACTGTATATGGTGTCTAGCCAGCTAATAAAGCTAATTTGAAATTGTATTTGTCACCTAATTGCATATATTTTCGTGTAGTCTATGTATTTTATTTTCTTTATCATTCACAACGTCTCTTCTATTTCTTTTAGTGTTGTTTTTTTTATTTGGAAATAATCAATATTTCTTTTTATAATACTGATGGTTCCAAAGATTATACTGCTTTACTCCGTGCTTTACTGTTGTGTGCAGGTCAAACTCATAAAGTGAGAGTGGCACAAATATAAATCAGTTACAAATTATATATATGTTTTTTCTGATTTAAAGCCAATACCTTCTCACTTATTTTGTCCTTTACTCTCAGTGACTACTTCCTCATACAACTGTGGCCTCCCCTTCTTTAAATTTATCCCCCTCCATAATATTTTGACTACGATGAAAACAATTTGTAATCATAGACCCATCATTCAGTCACTACTACACAGTAGATTTTCTGGGGTTGAGTTGCTGACCGGACGATTTATACCACGAGTGCTCCGTGCCAACCTGTAGCCATAACTTTCATTGTATGAGACATTCCTTAAAAAACATGAACCTTCTTCTACCTCTGTGCCAAACTGTGATGGTACAGAGCAAGGCAGTATAGACAGCTGGCAGAAAAACTCATGCCCATCTGTCTTCCCTCTACCTGGCGCTTCAGCCCTCTCCTTACCAGAGATCAGAGAGCTTCTTGTGTGTGTCTGACTTTCTAATTCTCACGATGAGGAGCTAAGCTGAACATGTAAGGCGGTGCACCTGTTCAGCGCTGGCTCAATCACTGGAGAAACTCCCGTAATGTACGTCTCAGCCTTTCCACTGACAACACTACATCGTGTTGTAATATGGGATCGAAACTTGAGCCCCCTGAGTAGTTAAGTTGGGGATGACAGTATGTGAGTGCGTGAGGAAGAGAGAGAGACAGTAAGACTTTTGGGTTCTTTGAAATATAAAGTTGATAACTGCAGTGCCATGTCAACTAGACTGTGTCCAGTTAGTGTTTGAAAATCCCACAAAATCCCAGTTTGTTTGTGTTTTTCTGTCTTGATCTACACATCACTGAATGCCTGTGTTTCAATATTTACTGAACCTTCAAAATGTAATAGTACATACTAAGCAACAAGCAGTATTAATACTAACTCTGACACCTTTGTAAGCAATAACACTGAGGTAGTGACAGTTGGCCAGTATAGGCTGCTGTCGAGGTAGAAGGAAATGGGTAATGTCAAGACTCAGCCCACCTCTTTCACCACTACCTGTCACACACTGCCCACTCTCAGTTTTACTATGAAGTCAGACAGTGTGGGAGTGCAGAGCTCCAAAGGGTCCTCAAACCTGTCACACAGGCACATTATTGATGCTCAGCATCCCAACACTGAGACTCTTTAGTAAGAAGAACCATGTGTTGTGTGGCTGAGGAAAGAATGGGAGATCCGGTGATTAATTAACACAATGTTGATGTTAAGATTTCAATTGATGCTTTCTGAGTGACCGCATGGTTCTGTTTGCATCGATCAGATGCTTTAATTACCGATTTGAGACTTTGACAGGTAACCCTATTGAGGTATGATAAAATCAAATTAGTCTGGTACAGTAAGTACTTTTTTATGAAGTTGCCAGTGACTCATACCATTTGTGGTATGTCAGAAAACGTATTGCTTTCTCAAAGAGAACCGTCAGAGCAGCAAGTTACATTAATTTCCAACTTAAACCCTTAATATCAGTGAGAAGATGTTAACTTTAGAAGTTAATGTTTGAAGTTCTAATGCATATTCTAAACCACATTAAAAACCTGACCAGAGTTTCCTTTAATATGGCAGCAGCCAATAGGCAGAGAAGTTTTCACACATTACTTGGGTCCCTTGTGTGTTAATTAATATTTATATTTGTCCACTGCCTCAAACTCTGCCTTCAGGCATTTATTAAATTATCATGAGTTTGGGCAGAGGCATTGCTGTGTGTGTTAGTGAGAGCGCTGCAATGCTGTGTGTGTGCGTGATCTGTGACACGACTGGTCCCTAAATCACCAATCAGAAATGTCCACACAAATTAAAAAGAGGACCATTAATGACAACCCATACAAACAATATCAACAGCAGCAGTAAATTGAGGGAGGGGCATTAAACACTTGTTTGTTTACCCATTTATTTACATAAGTCAGTGATGCAGAGAGTTGCCTTTGGCAGCCTGAACCTAAACACCCATAGCTTTACAATCTCCACAATTAGAGCCAGTCCTGTGAGGTATCTGACAGCATGACCAGGAGGGGCACGCTACCTAGTGCTGAACACAGTACTACTAAATGCAAGGCAGCCATGATAATTAGTGTTTCTAGCCAGGAGCTCCTCACTGGCGTCTCACCCCCGCACTGACCCAGGGAGATTGGAAAGAGGCCCAGTGGCTCCCAAGAGACTGAGCCTGTCAGGTCCGTCACTTCTCCCACGACATAGGAGTGAGCGGAGGTGTTTTAAATGCCAAACAGGACACACTTGCCAGGCCTATCGGCTCTGCCTGAATACAAGGCCTGTCTGTCTGTCTGGTGTCCCTACTCTGTAGACCCTGAAGCAGAGCTCAAGCTCATTGTCTGGGGACAGCTAACCTGCAGGGAGGGAGGGAACAAATCCAAAAAAGTGTTGCTGGTTGGTATGTTGCAGACTCTTCTCACAACCAAATGTACTGCTGAATCACCCAGAAATGTATTCGTCTATAGCTACATTTTTAGCTGTGTGTGTGTATTTTTTTCTTCCTTTTGTAGTGAAATGTGAACTGGATGTCAGATCTTTTTGCTGTACGTTTTTCTTTGTTTGCACTTATTTGTATGGATTTTCACAATCGAAGTATGTCAGGAAAAGTAACAGTAAGGGGATAACATCAAGCAGGCATGGAGCCTGACACAATGGTGGCTGCACTGAATGTGTGCTTAGCCGCATAATGATATTTGTTTGCGCTGTGTTTGTTCTCACTCTGACACAAAGCTCAAAGCAATTAGATGCAAATTTCATGGTTTTACGAATGAGGGGGCTTCAGGTTTTTCTCAAGTGAATAAACACTAAAGGCGGACATGCTAAATAAAGAAAATATTTTAAGCGCATAAAACTAACCTGTTGTACACACCTCACAGTAAGATTAATTTCAAAGCCCACCTTTAGCAGGAGAACAGCTTTATGGCAATGTACACACTGAAACTTTGCAATTCAACTCCATCCAATTATGTTGTGATTTTTTTCCCCTCAGTGTTTCCATCTTATGAAGAGATAGAATTAAATATTTCCATGTTGAAATATTTTGATTAAAAAGTGAAAAAGGAAAGAATAAAAAGCAGGGCTTTGAGTGCGATAGAAATAGAAACAAATATACAGATACTGTATGTGAAATCTACACACCTGATGGGAAAAGAAAATCTCCCTAAGAAGATCTTCCTTCAAACCTCTAGTAAAAAACCCTAGTTCCTGCTTGAGAGAGTCACGTTATTATAGACTTACCCTGGATGAAAGATGATTTAAAGAAATCACACCGTCAAAATGTATTTATTCCCTAGAGCCTACAATACACACTTGTGTACAAATGTGTAAATGTATGTATTAAACATACAGACAACTGCAAATTAGTATCCACAATATACCAGATGTGTCTGCCATGTACTGAAGCACACATTAGCTGCCAGCCAGTCTGTGCTGAAGAGGATTATACAGAGGTTATACTGCCGCAGTTAAGGGCATGACCCCATGCGTTGTATTAATTGCCGTATCGTATGCAGCTGTGCTTTACTATACCACCTTAGGCATCTTGACTCATCTCAAGTCATGCTACAAAAGCACCTTGAAATGGTGTCAAAAAGATATTTACCTTTTTAAAAAAATCATTATTATGATTTATGATATAAAATGACTGTATATTTTATTTATTAAAAAGTTGCATCTAGACATATTTATTTAGAATATTATATTACAAAAGGCATGATCAGTAAAGAGACCATCCTACAATTGGAGGACCTGGACTCTCATCTTTATGTCATCTTTATGACAGAGAGTATAAACCTTGCTTGCATTAGGGATTTGTTTGCATTAAAAAAAAGTTGGATGCAGTTTATGCATATTTACAGTGTGTTCCAGATCCTGAAAGCCTGTGTTTCTGAAGAAGCATTTTGGTGATCTGAGTCTGGCAAAAAGCTGTATATATCATATATAGAGAATTATTTTCTGCGAACTAGAGAGCCTAACTTCACTGGTATAATTGGTCAGTTTATCTATCTTTATCTCCATTCAGTCATTGTATAGACTGACTGGATGACTGATTTAAAAAGTTAGCATGAAGCATCTACTGTATGCAAAACAGCGCTATACTTATAACACATCATAATTACATATCTGCTCATTTTAGTAGATGATTTTACATTGTTATGTACTATTTAAAAAGTACATAGACCAAAAATTGTGCATGGTGTCACAACCCAACTCAAGGAACAATAAAAAGGCAAGACTACACAAAAGAAACCACATACCAAGCACACCTTAAGGGGCTGACTCCATGCAACATCAGTGGTCTCCGTTCTGCATGAATGAGTTGGAGGATGGTAGAGAGGGAGAACAGCTGACTGCATCTGGCTTGATGGTGTGATCGGAATTGGCCTGGCAAGAGTCAATCCTATACCTCTCTTAAATTAGCTGGACATTGGCGAGCCTCAAGATTGCTCAGGTCAAAGTTCAATCAAATTGAATTCAATTCTGATCAATATGTGACCAGGAGGCGAATAGAGAAAGTCTCGTCTCCTTCCTCACCGAAAGGAATGGGGTGCAAATTTCGGTTTGAAAACACCTGTAGTAGTTTCTGACGACCTGACTCATGCAAACAGAGTCTGGAGGGAAGCCTGTCCGCAGAGCGTTGTCACAATAGATTTTATATATATTATAATAAGATATGACCTTTAATTAGACATCAGCAAGACACACAGCTGTTATCATAAGTCACAGGTTTTCAGATGAATTAAAAAACATAAAATCCTTTAAATGTATTGAGACTATCAGCTCACTTCTGGTAGAATTCAAAACTTACAATAATAGTGCACAAATAAAGCAAATGCAGGATGCAGAGAGGGAATACAACAGTAAAGCCAGTGAAAACAACAGCCAAGCACTCAGTGTTTACTTCCTATGTCTCTCACTCACTGGCATACACCCACACACCCATACAAAGTAAAGGGTTTATTTGGATAGTCCTTAATCACAGCTGAGGGCTACACAAACATGCTGGGCTCAAAGGGCTTCACGGTGCCTCCATTATAAAAACAATTAATGCAATACAACTTTAAAAATGAAATATTAATAACAAAATTGAAAATAAACAGAGTGTGAGCACATTGGGGGAAACACTGACACCAGGAGCAGGGCATCAAGGCCAACCTGGTCATTATCGTCACTACAAATTCATGCACAAGGGTGTCCACATCTGCCATTTTTAATAAAGGCTGAATTTCAGTGGCACAGCAATCAAGACAGCATGCAGGGTATTGTACATTTTTGTCTTAACCCAATACAGGGTCATGCAGCCCAAAAATGAGCCCATCTCATCCATCATCTGTCTTATTTTAGCATCACCAGCCAAAGTGTATAGAGATTGGGAGATGATACAACTGGTATACATTTCACTTTTTTTTTTTTCCTCACACTGTGCTTGGTCATTCACTTCAGACAAATGAAGGTGTCAACTCCATATGTGTAAGAAAATTGGATGGAAATATTTACCTGCAATTGGTATTTGGTGTTTGATTTTTTTTCATGGATCGCATTGGCTTTATAAATCCTGATCCATTTCCAATCCTTTGTTTGTTTGCTCTGGGGTCTTGCAGCTGTCAAAAACCTTCAACTGAGCTCAGTTAAAACACTGGAGCGTCTCCTAACGCACAGCATTGAGAGCGAGTGAACCGCAGAGCACACAGAATCCAGCAGTTTCAGTTAATGATATGTCTGTGAGCGATGCAAGAGAAGGAAAGAAAAAACTGGTTAGTGTGCCTCTATTTCATGCCTTTAAAGTGCTGCTGTTGGTTGACAATTGCATTGGAACTTTTGTATTTTGTTCATGCTGTTGGTGAAGACAGCTGTCTAAATCTTGCCGCAACAGATCCACACTGACACTACTCTTCTCTCTCTCTATTATACAATATGCACTTGCTATAGGACACTATATAAGATATTATACAAAAACATATCAAAGGAAAGCCATGATGCAGGATATATTTTTTAAATCATCAGCTAATCAGCTGTCACACATATTTAAATTGCTTTACTAATTTTAATGTGGACCAGGTGAAGGTTACATTTGCAGTTTAAGCTGTATTATACAGAAAGAAATAGATGAAAATAAAATGAAAATTATATTGGATCTGATACTCAATATAAAAGGACCCGGATCAAAAAAAAAAAAAAAGCCCATCATATTTCCTGTGAAATAAAGCATTTTGGCCCAATTGCCATGTGTATGTTGAATGTCAGTTCATACAGTATTTCTCATTCATAAATATGATAATGATGAAATGAATATAAAATGTTAAATGCATATGATCTAATGTTTGAAAGTCAAATGTGCACTGAGATAATAGGAAACTTATGAGTGGTGTTTAAACAGGTATTGGGATGGTTGGTTTGAATGCAATTATTCAATTCAATTAGTATGTTAAAAGTTCTTTATAACATATGCAGTCCTGAATGGGAGATCTAGGCTAACACTATTATATTGGAGTTACACTTTTGGGTTTAAGAGCTGAGTGTTCACTTTACTCTAAAATGAGCAGTACTAATATGAAAGCGAAACACATCACAGAAGCCACAAAGCTGAAAGAGTCGCGAGCACTAATGACCATTGCTGGTGTGATGGCGTCAGACATGATGTGGTTACTAATTTGCATATTTTAATTTTAAAACTAATTTGGAAGTAATGTAGTGTCACCCAATATGCAAATATCATATAATGAATGGAAGCACATGATCTCTCCAGTTTGATGCCTGCCATTATTTGCTGCAGTGAATGATGTGTGTAACGCATGCTAAACGATACGTGGGTCAGGTTTAGACTCTTCAAAAATAGCTCTGTAATTTGGCATAAAAAAAGCAGTTAAAAGAGTGAATCTTCTCTCTGCACCTCTCTGTCAACAAACAAAAAAATAAAATCTGTGTTGGCATCTGATGTTGATATTGTACAGTTTTAGACCTTGTTGTTGTGCAGGAAAGTATTCCATTTCAAATCATTATAAAAGGACACATGTACAGAACAATTAATGTTTCATTTTTATTATTTTTAAGGTGTAATTCCCTTGCTGTATATGTATTTTTCTATCAACTGCATAATAAATTGAGTTTACACAGTATTGTCTCTTCAGTATAAACCGCATCATTGAAGTTGAGTTGTCTTTAATGAATACCCCAATAGCTTGTAAATTTCAATGTAACTGTCCAGCTATTTGGCCCACTTGTGCCTTAAACATTCTTTGCGTTATTATTCCTGTCTTTATTATCTAAAATGCTGAATCTTTGCTCTAACAAAATGGCTGCTTGGAGGGGAAATGAAGTCTAAGTGTACAGAAAGACATGATGTAACAACAACAGCAGCAGATGGGTTTACAGAAGAGACAAAGAGTAAACCTATCCTATCAGGGGGGCCATATGTGCCTTGGATAGCATCCCAACTCTTGGTGCGTAAATGTGGCAGATGTTTGCTTAAGATTGCCACACTTTAAAAACAGCAACAGAAACTATAAAGTGGAAGAAGTAATACAGTATGGCGCAAAGCAGAGAACATATTGTATCATAAAACTAGTTTTTACAACAAATTTCATTTCATAAAAAAGAAAAGTTGAGCATATTGCTGAATGATTGGAACAAAAAGGATGTCATCCTCACATTTAATCTGCAAATCAGTTTGAGAGTGAAGCTATAAATTATATGAGTCGTTTTAAGGTGGAAACACATTGAATTAGCACTTCAGATGTATTCTTTATCACCTTTAATTAATTAATGTGACTGTGCTTTTTACTGTACTGAGATCACAGTGTTCTAATTGAAGCCGTTTGAGCATTAGAGCACGAGCTATCACATAAAGAAATTTTGTTGATCCAGGCTAAGAGGACAGAGATAGGACAGGCTTTGAATTGACAGAGTAAATGACAGGCACTCACTAATGTTGACAACTGCCAGTTACTGCCTGGGGTGTCACATGATCAGTGATGATGGACCCTGATGTGACTCACTTGGAGCTGAGGCCCTTAAAAATGGGCCGCTGTGACCTTTCCCTTGGGTACGAGAGCTGTCTGGGAGAGAACAGCTGATGCAGCTGTTTGTGCTGTAGCACTTTTGCCATTTGCACAACGTCTTCACCGTTCATAACCTTTTCTGCCAAAAGCTCTGTTATTCACAGTCGTCATGATCAGGGCTGATAGGCTAAGCATAGTAGACATTTAGGTCCAAATAACCTCTAGTGCCAATGTCTCCACTTTGAGAATTTGGCCCCAATGACATTGTGTACGTGATGAATTTATGTCTTGAATATAAAAAGTTCTCAAATCGGTTTATTAGTTTACACAAATGGGGTCTAGATGGTGTTAAATTGATGCAGCATCTTACACTGGCTTGTAAATTATTCACACTCTTCAAAGCCCCCACCCCCAACACCCTATGTGTGTGTACGTGTGGTGAATTATTTCCACATCACTCAGTGTGCTGTGTTACTTAATGCATGTGATTGGTTCTCTGCATCCTGGCTAGTATTGTGTGAGTGTGTGTGTGTGTGTGTGTGTGTGTGTGTGTGTGTGTGGGAGAGAGAGAATGAGAAAAAGACAGAGCTATTTTAAATCTGATACCTGTGTCACTTCCACTTGCCCTAGAATGGAAATTATATTTATATTTCATACTGTGGATGTAGATATATGTAAGATTACCCTTTGGGGACTTTTGCTCTCCTTTGAATTAGGACTCGGAATAATCAAATGCTATGAATTTTTATTCTTCTTAATCATGAAAAGGCTATGTGGAAACAGCAGAGCCAGAGTTGATTAAAGTGCAGCTGAGATTCATTGAATCTGGCTCAGAGCTCGAAGGAGTGTTTTAAATAGGAGTCCATTTAACAAAATGTTATGTTCTTAATGGGAAGGTAATAAGATGGTCTTTATCTTTTATTGAAAGTTTCCCATTTCCCAGCATGATGTATGCTTTTAAAGAGAAGTACTTTGAGCAAAGGAGGTAGAGAGGAGGGCTAGAAATATCATGAAAGGAAGTGACTTTTGATCATGTGTTTAGTGTATGATGTATGACATATTCCAAGCTGTGGTTACCTTCAGGGTTGGAGCATTAGAGGCAGTAAGAAGAACCATAAATTACATTATCTAAGAAGTATTATTTCATGTAGGTTCAGCCCAAAAGCTAAAGAAAAGGGTTGATATGACAAGTCAAGTTCATTCTCATCCCACAAACGTTCCTGCTTAATACAGAGCCCCCCGAAAGGTCACAGTGGGAATTTTTTTCCTGAAATTATTTTGTGTTACCTCGCATTAAGATTTGCATTCCCTCTGATCCATAGAGAAAGGCTGAGCTGTATTGTGATATAGTGTTATGTATTATGTAGTAGACCGCCACTGGTTGTGACCACAGCGTGTGTGGGCGGACCCTCAGCTGTGGCTGGCTCAGGCGCAGGTCTGCACCATGGCAGCTAGATAGATAACTAGCGGAGCTAGTTAACCTAGCTCTCTCACTGACTGCTGCCAAGGCTGATTGAGACAGACTGTAGCTGTGGTTGTGACTACAGCCATGGGATGACATACAGTAGCTTTGACTGTTGCTGTGATTGTGGCTGTAGCCATGGCTGTGCTTTGGTTGTTCTGATTATAGCTGTGACACATTAGTTTATAATGGTTGTAACACTAGCTACATGCAGGTGTCGTGTGTGCAGTGAATTGACATTGCTGAGCGTTGTACTGAAGCTACTGGATTCTTGAACTCCTGTGGTGTATTGGTAACACATCCGTCATATCTAACAGAAGGACCACAGGTTCAAATCCCATGTAGCTGACTCACAGGAAGTAGGCTGTGGGTATAAGCCTGCCATTGGCCGACTATTTCAGTCGGAATACTCCTCCCCTTCCGCTATCTGCGTGTTACCGTTTACACTGTTTTGCAAGGGCACCGACGCTGCATCCGGGCTTAGCGCTGCCCAAGACGATTGTGATTGGTTTAAAGAAAAACAAACAAGCCAGAACGTTTACTTCCCCAATACCATAATAATAATGGATTCAGCCAGACCTTTCTCCAGCGCTAGCACAGTGCTAAAACGAAGTGTAGTGTAAGAGTAGTCATAGTACAGCTACCATAGCCATATACATAGCATCATAGATTCAGCCACAAAGTAATCGTAGTCAGCGATAACCATATCCACAGCCACAGCTTCAACCACCACACCCAGGCAGAGCAGCAGCTGTTCTCACAGCCAGTGGCTGTATACTGTCGGAGCTCGGCCTTCTGAAGGGAGTAATGAGCAATAAATGCATAATGTAAAGTGTCACATCATCTCTCCTTTCTGTAGTATCTAGCAGAGCATTTCTCTAAACTGGCAGTTACTGGCATTATTAAAGACGGACGAGGAAACACGAAACTTAATGTGAGGTAGCGCAAAATGTATTGCGACGTAATGCAAAAATATTGTGAGGGAACGCAAAAGTAGTTTGTAGTAGAAAATTCCCACCTTGACCCTTCAGGGGCTCTGTAGCTTAAGACAAGAAGTAGCCTACTCCTGCTGCATTTAAGTGCAGTTAGTGCAATCACATTATAATGAAAAGTGCAAACAGCTAAGATACAATTTCTGCCCCCAGAGCTAATATGGTAAAATGGCCCATTTTAATTGGAAGGTATTATGATAATTATCACATTAAGATAATTTGTCATGCTGCCAAAATTATGGAGAAGTTAATTAAAAGTCTCTCACAGTTTGCGCATGTCATGGGATAAACATCAGTCAAAGACAGTAAGAGCTAATGGTCTTTTTTAAAACAGTGCTTTGTGTAATATGTGTATGTACAATAGATTTCAGAAAATACACTTTCTTGAAAAAATGAGTTACGTTACGTTGAGTTGAGCCCTAATCACTTTTGGTTATTGACTAAATCTGTAATTCAATCCACTAACCCATCCTCATCAACTCAAGATATTCGTATAACCTACAGAACATAAGCAAAGTTTTTTTTTAAAACTAAGTAACTTACTGTACTGGGAGTACTGTAAATGTAATAAGCTATAAAATGTAACCTATTTGTTTTCTGTGACAAATCACTCTTTCAGTTTTATCCCCAAATATTTAAGTGTCCCCATTCAGAAAGGAAACGTTTTTAAACAATTACATTTTTCCACAACACTGGTATGATTTTGAACTTCTTAGCAGCTTTCAGCAAATATGAAAGCAGGTTATTGCATGGTGGCAGCAAACCATGCCCAATGTCTTGGAGCTGAGTTAAAGGGCTGAAATGGCAGCAGTGTTTGGATGCATAGCCGTTCATATGAAGAACAGTAGAAAGAGCCTTGGGTCAAAATAGAACGAAGGAAAAAGATGAAGGGGTGGTGGTGGTGGTGGGGAGGGGGTGCAGTGAATTCAGCTCATGCGTACATCTTTTATCTTGTGTGTTCTTTACATCCCCATAGATATTTGAACAATGTGAAAAAAAGGCTGCCGTTTATCTGAAAGATCAAGAGGCAAGATTGTTGTTGTGCACAATGCAGTAATTCGTCAAATCACTGTGTGAAAATGGAATTTAAAATAATGGAGCCAGGCTCATGTGGTGCGAGTTCATGAGTCATGTGGCCTGGGACTACACCTTTTAAGGTTGTAATATCCTCAAGATAAAACAGAAAAATAATTGGTGAAATGAATTTATTTAGCAGTGTGGTAATTTAAAAAAAATGGGATGTTGTGCTCTCTTCTTTAAGACCCCCCCTCAAATGATCTACATAGACGCAAGATAGGCTTGATCTGATGTCAGTTCTTAATCCTACTTAACATTTTCTTCACTGAATTTGAGAGTTTGATATTTTAAACATATCTGCACTCGCTGAAGCAACAAATCTCTGTGCTTTTGTCTCCGGGGAACCATTGGCGTGTATAAAGTCCATATCATGTACATCTTGTAATGTCACTAGAATTATGGGAATATAGGATATCACGCTTCCCTGTTGTTGTTAAAGGCTAATAATCCCACTTTAAATGTGTATTCTCCTGCTTCAATAGAATCTGTCCTGCACTGTTGTGTATTGACGGCCCCCGTTGGCTGAAATGACGGAACGCGCAGGTTAATCTAGCAGGCCTTGTTGTGGTGGCACAAGATGAAGGGGAGGATTTAGACAGGGCTCTCCTGATGCCCCCTTGTGTGTGCTAATTAACTGGTACAGATTGTTCCCCTCACCCCACTGCCTCCCCACACACAACAGTCCACGACAGCCCCTCCACCTCTTGCAAACACACAAAAGCTTGTGTTCTTTACAAACTCTCGACATTCATTGTTGGATGTTCAGGCTGCTTCACCTTCTAATGAATTTTCCTGGAACAGAGAGGTCAAGTCTTAAATAAATGCAATTAGAAGTGTCAAAGGCCTTGACACAACCTCATGTTATACTATTTACTCTTAATTACTCCTGCTTTTAGCACATTCTGCCCGTGACTCTCTTTATCCTGGCTCAAACCGTTCTACCTTTGACCCATCATCCACAATAGTTAAAAGCACTTAAGACTTAATTAATACTTCATCATTGAATGATTTGACAGAAGAAAAGGAGATTTTTTTAAATGTACATTTTAGGCAGAAAGCTGTAAGAGTAGAAGAACACGTTTTTACTCCTGAATTACAAACATTTCAAGCACCATCAAGCAGTGCATAGGTCAGCGCCATAATGCTGAATAGAAATATTCATCTGCCACTACATTGCATATATGTTATAGAAGATGACTTTTTTTCTCTTTTTTTCTTGAGAGCACCTGTAGGCAGTTTGAGGAGGAGGATATCACTCAGTCATGTGTCATTCAGGGGGCAAAAGGGAGGTGTGAAGTATCTTTTGAACAGACAAGTTTTTGCTCTTGCTGAGTAACTCTGCTGTCCTGAATTGAGTGGGAAGTTCATTCCACTGGAGAGCCAGGAGAGAGAAGAATCAAGGCCAGGTGATGAAGTAATGACAAGGTTACCACCAAGAATGGAGAGTGGTTGGTAGAGGCAGAGCTCAGAGCTTAAGGGGTTTTGTGTGTTATTCTTTTGATTATTATATTAATGTGCAGGATTCAGGACCATGCACAGATATTTTGCAAGGCACGCATGCAAAATGAGCACTCCTACACCTACAATTATTTGCCAGTATGTTGTTAAAGAAGACTATCTCCTTCCTTCAGAAAGACTCCTCTCTCTCTCTTCCCTGTCTTTCTGTCTCTCTCCCCCCCTCCCCTTCCATGTGTATCTGTGAAAGATGAAGTCTTTAAGACCTACACTAATCCTGTAATTATGCTGTCGTCTTCACTAGCATATGTTATCTTCTCACTTTCTTGGTTATCCTGTGGACTAAAGCAATTATTGCACTGCAATTGAAACATCAAGTAATTAATTCATTTTCCGCGTTGAGCATACTTGGTTTGATGCCACGCTTCCAGTGTGAGATGAGTGTGTTTATGGGTCAGCTGTAGTGAAGGGTAAGAATAGCAGTCAGGATTTTATGCATCTTTTGGCACATGGGACACCCACCCAAGGCCATGAAGTATATAACATGCAGAGTAATGTCATTTAGACCTTGGCAAGCTTCTTGTGGCCCACTCAGGGGACTATCTCGCCTCCACAGTGGTATCTCTCTCATCCTCTCTATTCCCTCTGCTTCTTCTTTTCATCTGTTCCATTGCTGCATGCCACATTGTTGTATTCTCTTTCTTCACTCTTTTCCTATTCTCAATTTCCCTCTCTCTCTCTCTCTCTCTCTCTCTCTCTCTCTCTCTCTCTCTCTCTCTCTTCCCATCACTCTTCTTACTCTCATTCCTTTCATCCCAATCTTCTACCCCTCTCTCAGTACATCCTCTGCCTCCTGGTGCATGCCCGTCATCTGCGACCAGCGTGCCACAGAGCGCCGCAACACACTGCAGTGCCATGATCCAGAAACCCCACATTAACACTGGGATTTCACCCAGAGATTATTTAAGTGTGGCATGCCTGCCAGGCAGGGTTCTTCTCTGTAATCTCTATAGCCCCATGAATAGAGTAGGACTGGGAAAGAGGGGATTTGGAGGAGTTTGAGGGCTGATTGGGTTTCTAGAATGGGTACAGTATGGGCTTTTAGGCATTCTCAATATTTCAGTTCCATATGGAGTTGGATTTAGGAGGTGGGGGTGATAGCTCAATGTGTCACAGAGAAACTGAGGTTAAATCTCTGGCAGAATGAGCCTCTTCTTCTCAGTTAGCTATGTATCCTTCTGAGGTTTGCAAAGTAATTTAATTTGAGGTAATTGTAGCAAGGATCCATAATTAAAAGGATTAAAATGCATGCCATTTATAGATGGGCTAAAGGAAATGAAATGATGAGGCCGCTGGCACCATTTCTGCTCATGCCCCATACATGTCTTTCCTTTCATATCCACTCCTTTGTCAGTGGATCCAGATTTGCATTATTTAATGTGTCACCGGATTCAAATGTAGGATAAAAATAACAACTGCAGACACACACAGCAATGACACCACACGTCTGGCTGCTAGCTAAATATTACTATGCTGTGTACATTTCATTTCATTTATTTTATTTTTTAATGTGCTAGTCACTGGCTCATACTGTTTCACTTGTGTCTGAGGAAATGTGTGTCCGTATGTCTGCGTGTGATGACAGAGCGTGTCCTCGACTCAACATGGTCACCCTCTCACAGCGGCAGAGGTCTTTGACCCCATCAGAGAGTCAGAGTGCCTGCTGATTTTTTGACATTGAGAGGTGAACAGACAAAGCTACTCATCAAATGTCCAATGACTGAGAGGACTGTAGGAAGAATGGGTTTTGACAGAGTGCCATTTACAATTTACTAGCTATTCCTCACTACTCCAACTGCTGAAGGCTTTCTTATTGTCATTTCTTTAGCCAAAATAACAGTGTTGCCAAGATATCTTTTTTTGTACTGTTTTATAAGGTACAACATAAACAATGTTTTTTCCTCTTAATCAAAAAGAGATGACTAAGGAAATAGAGAAGTTGAATTCAAGGAATAGTGCAGAGAAAAAAGCAGCGAAGTAAATAAAATATTGTAATATTTCAACCTTACTCCTAAAAATGTATTACCAATTTTGTCAATCTCTCCAAGTTTTATAACATTTGAGATGGAACCTTGACAACATGTAATGTTACATATGTTATCGATAAGAGCAAATATTTTGTAATATTGGTCAAAAATGCATTTTCAGTCTTTGTTCGTTGCAAATGTGCAACCAAATTTACCAAGCTAACACCTTGTGTCTGGGAAATTGACACATGCAGAAATGCAGTATTGTATACCATTAAAACACAACAAAAACAAACCATGCCAATGTTTTTGTATACCATTGGGAAGGTCTGGATACTGCTTAGCTACAGTAGCAGTATCTGCCAGTATCCATTAACAGTCACTGTTTGCTTTTGACTGACCCCCCTCACCCTCCCAAAAAACAGAAGAAAAAAATGAAGTAGTAAGCTAAATGTAAAATAATAAAATTGACATTTATTTAAACATTAAGGACATTAGGAGAACAAAACCTATGTGAGTTAATATTGAGTAAGGGTAGCAATGTCAATACCATTCTTACCTCATTGTCAAAAAATATAACCAAGCATTAAATGTTGGAGTTATCCTACAGGATGATGTGGGTTTTTTATACAGTAGCACATTTGTTATAATTACCCACCTGATGGTTTTAAACAGGTGCAAAACAGCTGCCTTCATAATACCTGCTTTATATTGTGTTTATTTTTGTTAGGTAGAAAACCGTGTTAAGAAAGTAAGCTGAAACTGAAGGCAATTCTGCACTAAAATGCAATTTTGTAGATCTACTGTATACTTATTGCCACCAGCTGTCTTGGATAACAGTAGGTAAAGTGCAAGCTATGCGAATATATACTCTATCAGTATAATAAAACAAAAAATGTGAAATGCTAATCCCTCAGAGTCCCCATCATGTCAATATACCAGGTTGTTTTAACTGCTCTCAGCTCAATATTAATACTAATAAAAAGCCTGTGTTCATCTCTGTGTACTTTCATGTTTTGGTGACATATGGAGGGGTTGAGACATGTGCTCCAAATGCACCTGAGTGGTGTGTAACTCGGCTTTCATCCTCATGTTCCATGTTCTGCAGTTGCATGCTAGAAAGAGCCATTATAACAGGAGTGGTAGGGGAGAGCCATGATGGTAGGCACAGATGTAAGGATTTACGAGCACTTCGATACTTAGCATTTACACAAGGCAGCGTAATAAAAATATTCTCTTATCATCACTCCCTCAGAGAGCCAATGAGGGTACATAATCCTTGAGATTAGTTTGATTGATTTGTCTCTTCCAAACATGATTCAGAATAGCAAGGTTGTAATGATCTTTCTTCTTTATCAAAACAAGTGAAATGGAAAAGGGAGCACACACTGAAAGCGCAATAAATTCTACTGTTATTGTACAAGTGCCTTAATAACAGAAATGACAGAAACAAAAAAAGGCTTACACTTTCAATTGGGCCTAAACATTTCACATTTACAAAAGCAGGTACACAAATATAAGGTCATATTATAGTGGAAGGTGGCAATGACAAATAAGTACTGAAAAAGTACTGTACTTTAGCACAGTTTAATCCCAAAACCTTAAAAATAGCAAAATTGCATTAAACCTTCTGTTGGTATTAGTGACAGGATTCTCATTGGCTGAAGTTTAACACACACAGATGCATAACCTGGTGTAAGAAGCATGAAACTCAGACTGCTGAGAAATGAAACCATTGTGATAAGTGGGAGTTCTGATGAATTTTTCATCTTTTTTACCTTATCCAGATGGTTTTATTTTATCTGCAACCCACCATACTACCAGATTGCTTATGCTGGTTGTGCTTGCTGAAGGTTGGTGTATTAACCACTTGCAATTATTTAAGGAATTACAACTTTTCCAACACCTCTGAAATCTACGTCCTTGAGCTCTACTGCTTTTTAGGTATTTGATATTCATGTATTGTTAGATGTTTTCATTATTTTGTCCATCCCCGTATATGCTCTATCACTCTGAAAGCTGAGTGATTTGCCAAGGGAAGAGGGATGACTGCAGAGGAGCCTCCCAATGTAGGTAACAGTTTAAATGTCCTTGACAAGTGCACAGTTTGCAAAGGAGCAAATTTAATTTCCATGGTTTGAAATTTCAAAGGTATCACCTGCTGTAATTGCTTGACTAGGGAATCCATAAATCATTGTTCAGTAAGGTCATCTTGTAATTTCTTCCCTAATGCTGGCATTTATTTTCCTAGCATCCTCTCTTTCTTCTCATTTAATCTAGCCAGGTCATTTGAGAGATTAATTGCTGCCATCTTCAAAAACAACAAATTAGTTTCACACATGTTCCGACATTACGACTGAGTAACTACACATATCAACACCTACCCAGTCAAAAAAACAGTACTACATTGCAGCTAGATGTCACGTGAATTTGTCACCGTTTTGCCTGTTACAAAGCAATCATGATAAAAGGGATTTAAGGCAAGAATGAAATATGATTTTCATGCAATAGAAAGCACATTTTGCAGCCTACATCTACTTTGGGCCACAGCCAGTGTTTGAATTGCAGTAGATCACCTTCACATAGTAATATGTTTTTCTTTTCCTTTCAACATTTTGCCTTCAGGAACCCCATCAAAGGTCAGAGCCCATATCAATTAAATCCATGTTTATGATTACCACACTTAATCATTGCTTTTCATTCATTCCTCTGTTCAAAAAGGTGACCATGTGAAGGTTGCTCAGGGCTCATAGAGCATCTCCTACTACCTCCAGCTTCTTACAAATGAACAGTTCCAGCTGTTTTTTGTTTCCCTATTTACAGTTCAAATTTAAGCTACAGCAACGGTGTGACACTGTGCTTACCTACAATATACTGACAGCCACATTTTGACATTGAACCATAACTTAGACTTCTCTTAAGTTATTGCAAATTAGAGTGCAGTGGAATACATCAGTCCATCATTAAGTTTAATATAACAAGTAACAGTTTAACCTTTAGAACCTGGAGTTTCTGATTTAGGCTAAAACCTAATCAAATATAAAGGTTCCTCTTCTATGAAAGGGCTTTGTCAGAGTCATGCAGTCTTGTCAAAGTAAAAAAAAAAAAATAGACAGACGTGGTTTTTAGGTGGCTTTTAGGCTATAGAATAACCAAGAAAACACTGTTGTTGTGACATTGATCAAGTACAGTACATACTGCACCTCATTACTGTATAAATTACTAACTAATTTCAGTTGGAAACCTACGGATTTAAGCTACTGCTAAAGGCAAATCAGACTGCTGTTTGCCCACCCACTCGATTTGATTTGTAATATGACTATGAAATGATTAATATGTATTTCTTTTTTTTCTTTATTCTTAATTTTCTTCCTTTATCATTTCTTTTTTTATTCATTAATTTGCTTTTCAGTGACAAAACCCAAATAATTCAAACATGTCACATAAAGACATACATTTTTATTTTTTTCTAAAACAGATTATATCATATTTTCCATGTGTTCTTACCAACACATTTTTCCATGTGTTGGTACAGATATACTGATCATATATAGGGCCATATTGTAGCTCCAGTCCTTCACACAGATGGAGATTGGAAGAGGCTTCTGGGTTGCACAGCCCTCCTGCAAGGATGTGATGGACACTTAATTACTTGGCTGACAGAAGTTATTCGCCACCTGCACCCAACAGGGGTCTCTGCCAGGCCCTGACCTCCACTTCCTCCCAGTGCACCCACCATCTCACAAAGCAGATTCATACATATGGCTATCATACATGTTATCATTATCAGGTTTTAATTTCATGTATGTTCTTGCTTTGTCGTTTTTTCAAAGCTGACACATGCACTGAAAGTGGAATATCTGACTGACACTTTTGTTAGCGATGTGATGAATCTGTAAAAGACATTATCGCTCACTGATTTCCCTCATTAAATCTATATCAATCAAATCAGTGGAGATTTAGCATTTCCCCATGTCTGTGCTGTGTGTGAATGGCACATTAGAGAATTTCTCCATTATACCTTGCACATTTAGAACTTTTCTCAACTGTAAATATTCTGTACTTTACTGAGTACACTGTTTTCTCATTAGTTCATGTGATCCAAATATATAATTGCCATTTTCTATTAACACCTTAACACCACTGCCCCCGAGGCAGACTGTTCTCAGTGTTTAAGAGGAGGTGCTAACTTTTTTCCATCACTACCAATTTGATGCGTGAACAACTTGTAAATTTTGACACATTTGCTTACTTAACGGGTAGACATGGTTGCAAACTATGACACAATGAAGCTGTGCTATGAGCTTAGGTTTAGCTGCAAGAGCCAAAAAACAAGTATCGGTAAACTGTTGACAAGTAGCTTGGAGTCCAATTAAATCCCAGAGGACTTGAACATTATGTGAAGAGTATAGCATAGGTATTGTATGCATAATCCATGCATCGTATTGATGACCTTGAAACAGAAAGAAAGAAACATTCCTTCCTTTTATTTTACAAGCTGCATTTTTGCACCAAATCAATACATTACTGGCCTTAATTTTCAAGCATAATACCTTATATGTATTGAATTTAGTGCACTTTTAATAGACAGTACGGCTCTATGCTTTCCCTCAGGTAATTATGAATAAATGTATATGTAGGCAGAGCATGCTCTGAAATTACAATTATTAACAGAGAGGAGATGTACCTCAACATTGCAATTACAGAGCTCTCGGGGGATTAACAAGTTTCTGTTTTATTATCAAATTCCTTCAGGCTCAAGGTAATGATCAACACAGAGAATTACATGTCTCTCTGTCACTACTTCACTGTCTCTCAGTTTTTCCACTCTTTTTTCATTCTCACCTCTCACTCTCTCAATTTTTTTTCCTACTACCCTTTGCTGTTCCTCTGCAAGTAAGCAGTTACTGTACCTGCTGTGTCCCCTTCCTCTTTATGCTAATGCATTATGCTTATGACTGCGTATGTGGGCTTTACTGGAAGAGCACATGCCTGGAAAGTACTCCAAATAAATTTATGAATACCTAGCACCATATCTGTTACACTGTTGTTGCTTTCTGCTACAGGCCATTTACTCGTCCTTGATGCTCATTCAGACTCTGCACTCTGAGTCTTTGTTGAGCTGTGTTGAGTGACTCCAGAGGAAGAGCGTGTAGCCAACAGAGCACATTCATTTAAAATTCACATGAAAGCCGCATCAACACAAGTAATTCCCAAAATAATCGAATCATCTTAAAGTCATACAGGTATTTTTTTTTGCACAAGTTGCTAATTACATCCTGTTAGAGGTAATAAAGTGATTTATGGAGGGAGTTAATATTACTGGTTAATTGCTTGAAATTAAATAAATGTATAATAACACAAAAAGGCTTATGTCTATTAAAATCTAGCCTTTTTTAAAGTTTTAACTGGAATAGATATAAGTAAATGTATAGTAATCATTGATTATTTGAAGTAGGCTATAGATATCACCATTTACATCTTTTTATAATATCTGAGGGCATTAGTGTTTATTGTAGTACAATATCTGTGTCAAGCGATAAAAAGAAACCATAATCTATAATATGCCCAAATACATGCATTGTGGTAAACCACAAGAGTCAACCCTGTCTCCTACAAATTATGTTCATATGCAACTAATTTGCAACTGCAGTTTAGTGCTTCTTTTAGCTATTGTTTACAGCCAACATTTAGTGGCAGTAAGGAAAGCAGTGTAATCATATAGCACATGGCAAAGTATGGCTGTGAAGGTTGCGGAGGTGGATAGGTGTACAAAGTGTTTTACTGCGACATCAGAGACTCAGATTCATGTCACATCTTATGCTGGAAGTCGGTGTTGATATTTGTAATTTTCATTAGTATGCTATGACCATGACCTTTATTTTTTGTGGTTTTAGTTGTCTGTCCTTAAGCATTCTGTACTTTAGTTGCCATAACCTCAATGTTCTGACCCTAATCCAAACCTTAACCAAATGGTATAGTGGCCTAGACCACAACTGTTGGTCAGCTATTTTAGGAATAAAATGTACAAAACAATGACATTTTGGAAAAATGATCAATATAATGATTTTGCAAATATGTTTATTATTAACATTTGGCCTGACATGATTATAAAAATCTTAATTTAGCTGTTTACCTCAAATGTACTTTGCTGTTGTTGTATTGAACACATTTCTCAAGAGAAAAAATATAGCACACACATTTTATCATATCTGTATATTTAACAATGATTCCTGAAAGGGTATTATAATAATTTTAGACAACTGCATGGCTTTAACCTAGTAATTTCATCACTATGCTAAATTAATAAGCGACATACAATTTGACTAACTGAAACTCAAATCAGCTTAAATTACTATAAAAGTCAACTTGAAAGCAGTTTTTTCCAAAAATATTGTTTCAATACATACAATTCTAAATATCGGTTATTTTGAATTAGTACATTGTTACCAGCTGCTGAACAGAAGTCCATGTCTTCCATGTCCAGTCCATGTTAGATATATGTTAAACTCATATGTTACACCCATGAATGTGTTATGGTTTCCAGTAAACACATCTAACATTGAGTTATTTTGCTTACAGTAATGAAAATAATATGTACTCATCAGTGCAACGCGCCAGTGACAATTTCTTTTCTTCTCATTCCTTCCAGATTAAAATCAATACTCGCTGTATACCACAAATAACCTCATCACAAATAAAAACATGAAAACACAGTGTAATACGGCCCACCATGAAGCAATTGGACCGAACCACTGAGCAACATTGATGCTTGCAGTCATTATTTTCTGTCATTTAGATGGTTGGATTTCCTGGTGTCTTGTATATATAGGGAAAAGTGAATTGCAGTCATGGTGCAGTGTTACTGTCTTATGAGGTCAACATGATCATTATCTGTATCTGTTGAATTACTTAAACCATCAAAGCCACAGCAAGCTCATAATGATTAAAAGATTATACTCTTGTATTGAATTTAGAAATCTTCCTCATATCTCAAAAGTCAACATAGAGACTGTTAGTGACTGTCGTCTGGATGTTGTTTAACTGTGTGTGTGTTCTAAGCAAGGGGTTGTAGAGTTTTTATTTATTTATTTATGTATTTTTCCACCACTTTAGTGACATGGCCTGTCACTGCAGAACTTTGGCCAAGCCTTAACATGAAATTTGGCATAGATATGCATGGTCCCGAGAGCATTAATTAAAGCCAACTGCAGATTAAAATTTCCACTTGTCCAATGAAGTGTGAGCAAAAAAATAATTTGCATTATATAAATGTCATTATTATTACAAACAGAAAAATAGATAAGGGGCAAGTGTAAAAACTGAATCGGCTACCACATATGTGTCTCATTGTTATCATCAGCACTACTGAGGGTCTTTGACCAGAAATGTATTCGATCCACTGTTGAGATGCGCAGGCATACTCACTGACTTAGAACAGAAATTAGATTACAAGGTCAGTGGCTGACTCTAATGCGGTGGAAGATTAGAGAGGGAGAAGAAATCATTTTAACATGGCTATTGTTGTCATGGGGACTGAGCACTTGCACTGAGCTGTGTAAAACAGCAATTTAAAATGTGTTTTGAAAATCTGTGTTGCCATCTTTACTTTGCCATGCCGAAACATGAAAAACAAATGTGAATTACGAACAGAAAGCAAATGTCTTTGTTAAAGTATCTATTTTTAAATAAATCATTTGATTATGATATCTTTGATACTGTGTTGACATTGTATTTTTTTAATAAATAAATTGTGTCACTGACTGTGCCATTGATCTAACTCAAGGAATCAGAATAATGGAGTTACAGTATTAGCGATATGCTTATCTCAATATGAAGCATGATAAGGAATAGCTCCCTTCACACATAGAATCTGTAACACTGCTGGCTTTATTTATGTAATTGATTTGGCCATTCACATATAGATTTCAGAAATTTCAATAATGATACTGTTTGAAAATGACACACACTATTTGGTATCTGTCTTCCTTAACTAGCCGATGCACAATGAATATTCAAACTGCACTAATTTTTCTTTGATGTTGTACACTTAAGCTATCATATGAGTCATATAGCCATAGTTATGGAATGACTCATTTGTGTCATTTATGGATGGTTAAATGGATGGACAATAACAATGGGTGGGTGGCTAGATGGATGGTTGGATGGATGATGATAACATGATGATGGCAGCACAGATAACTATCAAACTGAAGGTCTGAATGTCAGATGTCTTACTTGTATCTGAAATGGCAGCGCTGTCAAAACAGTCTTTCACACAAGTCTACAAAAATTATTCTCTTCGACTTTTATATTTAAAAACAGAAAGGTTTTGTATTTTGTTACATCAAACAACAAGGATTTTGTATATTAAAGTATATTATGTTAAGTCTACCATATACAGTTTATCCCTTGATAAGCTATGAACTATATGAAGACTGGTATAGTAAACAACAATACACTGAATCAAATGTGGTGATTTGTATTCCTAGCTGTCCTTTTTATAAATGTTCCAGGACAGAGTTACCATATATAGAAAAATAGCCGTATGCAAAAATGCATGTGCATTATTTTCACAATACCACTGTATTATCCAAATGTGAACAAGGTAACTTAGGCGCAGTGAAATTGCAGTATGTACCTACTCATGCAGAGAATCTGCATGAATATGCAGAAACATGTCTGGAAGAAAACATTACAGAAAAAGGCTGAAATGTTTTGGATTCTGGTGCATACAGATGTAGTAAGCTGTCCATGGTGGCTTGTTTAGTTTCTGCAGTGCAGTACAGACGCCCTGCCTCACTTCCCTCCTAGTTGGCTTAGATTTGAGCTGCTTGGTCCCAAAGCATTGTACAGTCTAATAGCTGTAGGCACAAGTTTGGATTCTGAGGCAAAGAGTGAAGATGTTCTGTACTGTAGCTTCATCTCACCATAGAGGGGGTGGAAGGTGTTTTCTACAATGGAGTTTAGTTTAGTCCTCATCATCCCCATTGCTGGTGCCTCCAGGCTGCAGGCTAGACATCAGTTTTTCACCAGTTTGTTAATCTAGCTTACTTCTTCTTTGCACCATTCCTCCATGTTATCACCACCGTACAGTTTGTTCTTTATATGAAAATCCAGGCATGTCTACAACTGCAGCATCACCCCATTTTAATTGTGCTTACTGACATTGTGTAAGTTACTTGTTGCTCTTTCAGATTTTTTTTTGTTTTAATCCATCACAAGTAGGTGTGTCGGTAGCCGATACCTGGGAATGGGATTGGGGTTGATCAAAGCAGTCTTGATGGATTTGTATGGGCTAAGTAAAGCCCGATCCATTTTGGATGCTTTGTTTGTTTGCTCTAGGTATTCCAGTTGTCAAAATCTCTGCATTAAGCTCAATTAAAACACTTGACCATTTCTTAATGCACAGCATTTTGATTAAGTGTGACATGTCAGCGTGTGTCAGCGCTCCACTTCAGCAACCCGTGTTAGGTGCACCACACTTCTAAAGTGCTGCTGTTGGTTAAAATGCATTTGAACTTTAGTATTTATTTTACTCATGTGGGAGTCTGTCCAAACCCTTGCCAACCTTTCTGCTACATTAGATCCATAATAACACTCTCCAGAGATATTATACAAAACACTATAGGACAGTTTACAAAATATGTTTGGAGACCCTCAAAGAAAAGCTATGATGGAGGGTATATTTGCAAGTGTATAGTTACTCAGCAAGTATGTACTATGCAGATGTATCATGTAGGAAAAAAATTACAAATATAACAAAAATGAATCCATCTGGTTCCCTCTGGGCAAATATTAACTAATACAGTAAAGGACTTAAATCTAGATTGTGGCCAATAAAACGTGATTGGTCCCTCTCTTATTACAAGAGCTTCTGTCTTCCAGCCATTAAGCTGCTGGTTGTACTTGCTCCAACTGACAAAACTCTTCACAAGTCTCCTCCACTCCTCCTCACTGCTGCGGTCTAAAAGGCAGGAGTCACCTAACTTCTGGAGGTGGCATGACCCACAACTGCAAATGAAATTTGTGGAGTACAGTAGAAGATAAGCAGGAGAGGTCAGAGTCTTTTGGAGCATCCCTGTGCTGTTACTCTGCAGCATGTCTGACACTGTGCTCTGCAGACTCTGTGGCCTGTCCACAATATCTGATTCAGAACAACCCTAAGCTTCTTCCCAAAGCATGAGAGGTTAGATAGTTTTAATGCACTGGAGAAGTCAAAGTTTATGATTCATACCATATTTACTAGCATCTTTATTGAAATTTTGTATAAAAGTCCAGAATCTCATATGCAGAGTTTGAATTAAGCAATGCTTTTGAGAATACAGCCTTGTTGTCACTGACTTATATATCTTGGCGCTACAAAATAGCAACAACAACACTATAAATGAATAATCATTACTAGTCCATATAGAGGAAACATCAAGTTAACTTTTAAATAAGGTTAGAAAGAAATATATTGACTCTTAAAACAACTGCTTAATTTTTAATGTTACTTTACTAAAATTCAACAACTTTGATAGAATATTCCACTTATAGTGGATGTGAAGTTAACCCCTAGAGTGGTGCAGTGGAGTTGTGAGGGAAACACTGAGGGAAAAGAGTATTGGGGTAAAAGGAAAGAAAGCAGTGGAAATATGTTTTGGATTACTTGGGTTTTTTATAGCCGAGTCCTTACTGAGACATAGTGGCTACAAATCTGAATCTCTATATTAAAGTCAAGACTGTTAGAGGTGAATTATAATAAGGAATACATTAATTGTATCTCAAGTGAATGTGATTTACCAATGATCTGATATATTTTGATCAAAGGACTAAAAATTGTGATTGTCAATTGGTAGCATGGGCTGTCAGATGTCATGCAGTTTTAAAGCGCTGTAGGCTATTTTGGCAACAGACCACGTTACTGTACAATTACCGCTTTAGAATGTTTCTCAAATCATAAATAATGATGCCAATCCTGCAACCCATTAGTGCAGGGCAAATATTAGAGAAATAAACAAGACTGGACGCAAAATACATGGTAATAAAGGCATATATCCAAGATCATTTAAACCTGTAACTGCTGCCGGTGATGCTTCCACAAAGTACTGAATAATGAGTAGTGAATATGTATGCTGCATTTTTAGATAGATAGGGACTTTAAGTAGATAAATACAACATATAGACGTACAGTACATCTATATATGTACAATATATGTACAGTACGTGGTATGTGCATTGCCCAGTGAACATTTGTTAAAGGAATCAAGGAATCATTTCCACCAAGTATCATATAAACATCAGTAGCACACTTATTTCCTCACATACCATGCTATAAACGATACTTTTAACTGGAAAAAATAGTGGGTCCAATAGAGAGTACCTTTGGTTGAATATTTGAATTACAAATTGATCTGAGAATAGTTTTAAGTGTGGTCTAAGCCAATAATACTTATCAGTGATCATGGAAATTATGTAAATGGCGGTCAGTTTTTTGACAGGCTTTGCGTTTTTGTTTTTCTTACTGTTCCTCACCTTCACTTTGCTTTTCTTCTCTTCCATCTTGCTGGCTCCTCTTTTCTATCACTTTGACCACCCTTCACTTCCATTCTCAAGCTTTGTCTTCTTTTTCTATTTCGACTCCCTCCTGCCCTTCATCTCCTCTCATGAGAAGCTGCTGCCTGGCCTCAAAGGGAACACTAGAAAGGATCCATCAGCCAGACTAGCATTCTCTCGAGGATGCATCCAGCGTGTTCTGCTCTGCTCACTATCATATCTATCCAACCCTAGATAGCCTTTACTGTAGATCACAGGAGCTGTTTTCAAATTTGCTGCAAAGCTGTATGGAGCTGTAATTCTATGCCTTGTTGGACACCAACCACCATACCCCTCACACATTTCCCCAAGCTATATACAATATATTTGCTCTTGCTGAGAGACAGATCTTTATGAATACAGGCTATGTTTATAATACTGTATATCATTATATGCCTTGGTGTATACGGTGATGGATTGATGGTATATATATATATATGTATGTTTTGAAGTAGAGGATAAAAGGGTCACAGAGAAAACCTACAGCAGATTTAAAGCATAGAGAATTAATCTGCCAGACGTATCTTGTGGGTTTTTGAGCGGCAGCTGGAGACAGTGGTATGGCACTTTGAGCCTCCATGCTCGACCAAAACAAAGCCTCATTCATCCCCAAATAACAACATCTGGGTATGCTTAACAGCATGGATAAATAAACAAGCCCTATGGACACTAAATCCCCCGCACTCAATCACTCTCACTCCCTCTACGCCCGTTCCCCTTGCCATTCTGAAGGCTGTAGGTTGTTGGTGTGGGACTGGCACATCAGCACTGATAGTGTGCATCCAATTAATTAGCCAAACGTTATCTCATTAGTAATAGCCGGCAGACTAAAACAAGAATACTCCCTTATAGTTGCAAACAACTTCTGGCCAAAAATGAGGATGATTCTCTACTCCCCTGTAACCTCTGTGATCTGTTGATGCTGAGTAGGAGGACTGAAAGAGAGGCATGTGAATGCTGTTTGGTCAAAGTGTCCATCGTTAAATAGCTATTGCTCATGGCTCACATTTATTCAACAGCTTCTGCAGAATTAAACAGATCAGCCCCCAGCACATCCTAATGACTCCGTATCAGGAGGCAATCTAATGGTTTCTTTGTCTTTAAGTTATCTGTCTTTGTGGACATCTGCAACATTTGCACAGTGCTGTAAGCAAAAGTCAGCACCATCTGACACAGTTCTGAATCCCTTGCATTCCTCAACACCTGTGCCTCAATGTTATTTAAAGCACTCAGGGGCTCTGCACCAAACATCAGCCACCGGCTATTTGCTTGTGTGTGTGTATGTGTGTGTGTGTGTGTGTGTGTGCAGGGAGAAACTTGACTTCTTGAGCATAGTAACTATGAGCAACGAGCTATGCACAGACAAAGTAGCACTAAACAATGTGGAAGCCATTTCGTGTGAGTGAATGGAACATGATGTTATATATACTGCTTTATCTATGTAGAAGAGCTATGACTTGCTGATGCTGATGCTGTTAAACTGAGCTATGTCGATTCTTTGACAGTGGACATCAATACATACAGGATTCTGTGTCTCACCTTCACTTTAAAATAATTTAAATAAAAGAGAATTTTTATTTTAGGACTGATCATTTTTGTTTCTTTTTCCCATCAGTACTGACACACTCATGAAAAACTGAACATCAGTTTGAGAAAATGGGAGGAAATAACTTATTCAAAATCAGTATTCCATAAATACTGCCTTTGCATGGATTTGCATATAACTGCAGGAATTGTGCACTTTTTTCTATTCTAGATAGAAAGTGGTGAGTGACATAATGATGACAAAATGCATAAATACAGTGTTAAGTAATTATAGAGTTAGACAACTATGTTCGCAGCAGTGCTTTGGTGCTTATATCTTATGCTTTCTTACTTCAAAATTCACTTAAAAACTAAGGTACAGTAGAGCTACTGGCTTGGTTCAAATTCAGGTGTATTTGCCTTAAAATCTTTTTTAAAAAGTAGCATTTACAAACAAAAGTAACATGCAAAAGTCATGAAGGAGTTCAATTTCTGTATTTCACTGGGCCAGACTCAATCTATTTCAGATTTACGAGTTTGTTTGTTGAGCAGCAGCACAATGGAGTACATACCCAGTGGTCTCTTATCTACAGTTGTAGTGTCATGGTGTGCTGGTGCTTATCATCTGTCCACAGCTCTTCAAGGTTTCAGCAGGAGTAGCAGGATGTCACTTGACACCCTCTGGGCTTTTCCAAGTCACACACTTTTCAGCAGTGACAGATTCTTGATTACGCTATTTGCATGTACAGCTCTGTTACTGTGCAAGAAACAGCAAATGAATACAGTATGTAATCAAAATACGAAATTCAGTGTCACTGACAATATGCTCAATCACCAACCTATTCACAATGGTGATACATGACATGGGATGCCATTCTGATTACAGAGTGGGAAGTCAGAATGTAATGAGGCAAACAAGCTTATTCTTGGGCACAAGATAATCAGAAGAAACTAGCTGCTAATAAGCCTTGATGGTCACTGTCTGTCACGTTAAGTCAGATTAAATCACAGCGCTCTATTAATAGTCAAGATTATCATGCAGAGCTATGCAGGAAAAAGAGATGAAAATAAGGATTTGTCTGTGTGTGTGTGTGTGTGTGTGTGTATTGATTATGTGGATATGAAAACACTGGACAATAGTAGGTCAGGCCACAGGAGAATTAAGTCAATGACAAACTGCAAAAAAGTAAACAAAGAGAAGACAATGGCTAATAAGGTGGGAGTTTAGGTAGGTTACAGACTGCTTAATAAACGGGGACTGGATCTGGACTCATTCTTTTACAATGTCAGAAAGTCTGTTCCAGAGGGAGGAGGGCTGATGTGAGGTTCTACCTCTTACAGTGTCCTTCCAATTAAATGGACCGACATATTCCTGCACACTGTTAAGGGTAGGACTCCATCTACATATGCATCGATAGGGAGCCAGTAAAGAGAGATTGAGGCACAAATAAATGTGCTGTGTAGTGTTTTGGTTTTGTTTGAAATATGTGGTCTGCTGAGTCAAAGTTCTGAATACATGTAAACAAGATCTTTTTTTATGTGTGAAGTTGGGCTCCTGGAGAGTGATATACCGCAGTACTTTATTATGAAGGGAACAAAAGAACTGACTGCTTTTTTTTATCTGTTGGTAAAGGAGAGGAGATATCATCATCCTGGAGATGCTGCTAAAGTGTAAATGTGTAGTTTTATTGTAAACAGTGCCCCAGTGAGAAATTTCAAGAAAAAGGTCTAGACCTTGATTTTGGCTGTACAAGCACAATGTTTTATCCATCCTTAAATGTATTTTATTCGATAGCTGATAGTTTACAGGTATGTTTGGTCAAGTTTGCATTTGCAGTCCTACCACTTGGGGTGGCGTTCCTACCATTTATACAATATATTTTGCCATCTATTTCGACTTCTCTGCTCACTAGCTAACAAGTATTTACGCACTTGCAATTGTTAACTGACTTCAACTGATGTCGTTGGCAGCTTTTCTTATGTAGTCGGCCTACTGTAGCAAGTGGTTCATTGGCTATTGTGACACTAATACCGCTTATCCTTGAGGTTGCGTGTCTTTGAACTGTGGGAGGAAACCGGTGCACCCAGAGAAAACCCACGCCAGCAGAGAACATGCAAACTCCACACAGAAAGGTCCCAGCTGGCCGTCAAGTTCCAACTCAGAACCTTCTTGCTGTGCGACAGTGTCTAACCACTGCACCACCATTCGGCCCATGCTGAACACGAATGTGAAATTAATTTTCGAATTATCCAAGATATTCCACAATCTTTCCAGGTGCCCCATGGCAACTGTAGAAGTATCCCCCGAGGTACAAGTATCCCTGTTTGGGAACCGCTGGCCTATATTATATGCATAATACTGCTGTATTTGTATAGATTTTTTTAAACCTATCAGCTCTATACCCCAAGTGGTTTTTCAATCAGGCTTTCTCTCTGCATTGTCTCAAACAGCAGGTATGCACAGATTAGAAGAGAAAATGGCTCATTCAAATTATCCTCTGCTGCCCACTTGGGCCACTGATTGTACCAATCTACATGCAAATGGTCATGTTTATTACACCAGGGGAATAGGAAAGCACAAAGTGCCCTTGATTAATGACTTGCTCTGCGTTTGTTAAAAAAAAAAAATGAAATACAGACATTACAGTCACCTATTTATGCTGTAATCAGTACACAAACTGCTAATGCCACATACAGATATACCGTGATTCACTAATCAGTCAAGGTTTTCTGTGCTTCATTTATGTTATTTTCAAAGCACTCCATGATTAAAACATTGGAAGAAATGATATCACCATTATCATGCCTTCATTATCATTTACCTAACAATACAAAAGAAGCAAGAAGTAACATAAATGGCAGGTCTGTAAATAGTTCCTCTGCTCAACACTGCACAACATGTACATGCGCAGTCCTTTCCCTTTCTTCCATCTCTCTTTCTTAACAGCTCCCCAGATGTCTACTCACTTGTCTACAATCTCATTTGAGGAATTCATCTTGCTGTCTCCCGGGTACCATGTATTATTGCACTCTCTGGTTCTTCATGCAACTATGATAATGTGTGTCTTGGTTAGACTCCTCACATGCCAATTATGGGTGCCTGTTATTGTGATGGACTCCACATTCATGCAGAAGAGTGACTGACTCTCTCTTTGGGCCCCGGCTTTCTTCACATCATATATCAGAATGTGCTTTCTAGGCCAGAATCTCGTGTTCAGGCAGCAGGGCTTAGTGGAATATGAGGATATGTTCTTATTAAACTAGAATTACATCAATTCATGTTGTCTTACACATGAATGACCCACAAAGACCCTGTCATAAAAACACAGCAAATGAGCCAATAGGTAAAATACCATTTTTTGTCTAATTTCTTCCCCCATTCATAATTGTATTTGCACTTGGGTCAGAAGACATGTAGAAGCATAGGAAGAGGAAATAATTCCTCTCCTCATGAAAACACTTTTATTTTTGTTTACGCAAAGATGAGCTTTGAAAGGCTTATAGTGAAAATATCGACACTAAGAACATGTATTTAGTTACTGACAAAACAAAATATATAAATATTAATTGATAAAACATATTGAGTTGCATGAACTTTGTGGCCTTCAGATTTTATATGCAAGGGGAGGCCACAATAAAAGAATCAATTGTACAATATAATGCAATCCAATATAGCAGCCCTGCAATCACATCACCTATTTTGTCACAGATTTACCTTTGCACATTGCACAATAGTCAACAAATCATGGGACTTGTTTACAATAAAAAAGACCTAGAACAATGCAAGCCTTATACTTTACAATCACTTTCCAAATCAATTTAGAAGTTTGGTGCTTTGATTGTCCAAAGACAGACTGATTTGATCTGTTTTTTATTTTTTAATTAATATATATATTGTAGACACACTATAAAAGTAGTTGGCTGTGTTTATTGGGTTTGGCAGGTTGTTCCTTTGGGAGTCAACTATAAAGATCAGCAAACCAAAACAATCAGCTGATGCAGTTTAAAGCTGCAGAGTTGGTTATTGATTCTCAGTGGGTTCGGCACTAACAAGCCTTTCACATTACAGGAAGTCTTTTGATTCAGTGTCAAAAATATAATTGAATGGAGCGTAAGTAGCCATTTATATGACTCTTTTTTATTAATTTCATCATCTCAATATTAATTCAAACACCAATTTGCAAAATAATTTATAAATGTACATATAATTAAATCTGTAACCACTCAACTAACCTATAGTAGACTCAATATAAACCAGAATAATACTTTCTGCTCCTGTATTAAGCTAACTCTTAATAAAAAAATACACTCTCAAATTGTCTAAGTGTTAAATTAACGAGAAGAAAAACAGGTCCAGGCAGGAGTTTGAAAAAAAGCCCTTTGAAATATTACAGAACCTACCCACCAGCCAATTAGCTTTTTGTGAAGCAAAGGGACAAATTAGGATAAATAGTTATCATTTTCTCTTTTAGGACAAAAACAGATTAATTCAATATCCTTTGAAGCTCGATATGCTAACACAAAAGAGTAGCCAGATGGTAGCAATGAGTTAGAGAGGAAAGTCCAGCTGATGATTTGTTGTGATGCAAATTGACCTTAAACATTTTTTGACATTAGGTTGGTCCAAATCATAGATTTCCAAACAATGTCTGAAAATCTATTGATACTGACAGGGCTTTCATTGTGTTTTTTGTTTTACACTTACAGCAACTATTTGCAGGAAATCGTGTCAAATAATCTCTTAACTTATTTAAAAGTTTGAGATTCAATGATGAAAGAAGAAAGAGATGAAGAAAGTTAGCTTGTTTGGGAAGCCTAATTATTAAGTGAATATTAGCCAACATCACTGCCATCTCTTATTAGGGTGTATTGTAAAGCAGTCTATTCACAGTGTATTATATAGGCACTGTACATTTCTCTATGGACTCAAATGGCAGTGCTCAAAGAGAACTCATTCATCCTTTCATCCTCCTCAAGATCTATAACCCCCCATGCTCTCCGGCTCCCGAAAGCACAGCTCATTTATTTTTCAGACTGCTGGTTGGTTCACTGAATCCAGCTCTCAATTCACATGACCTGTATCTCATACGTGAGCTGGAGAGCCTCAATGAGCACAGGAAACCATCTGATGCCAGTTCAGATTTTTTGGTTTGCTCTTTATTGAAATTATGTCGCTAAAGGGGTTTTAAAAGTTGCCAAATCTAGAGCGTACGGCGTACAGTTCCATTTTTAACTGACTGTGGGTACTATAATTTCAGGCCTGTCTGCCAGAAATTATATTTATATTCTACTTATTTGTTACCAATATGTTTTAAAGGAAAGGTGCACCTTTCTAATACTGGGTAGGACCCTCCTTTGCCCCCAGAACATCCTGAATTCTTTGTAGCATGGATTCAACAAGGTGGTGGAAACATTCATTAGAGATTCTGATCCATGTTGACATGACAGCATCACGCAGTTGCTGCAGATTTGTCGGCTGGACATTCATGCTGCAAATCTTCCATTCCGCCAAACCCCAAAGGTGCTCTATTGGATTGAGATCTTGTGACTGTGGAGGCCATTGGAGTACACTGAACTCATTGTCATGTTGGTGGAACTAGCTTGAGATGAGGTGTGCTATGTGACATGGCACGTTATCCTGCTGGGAGTAGCCATTATGTAGAAGATGAGTAGACTGTGGCCATAAAGGGATGCACATGATCAGCAACAGTACTCAGGTAATGCTCAGTCTGGCCATTCTCCTCTGACCTCTCTCATTAACAAGGCGTTTTCACCCACAGAACTGCCGCTCACTGGATGTTGTTTTTCGCACCATTCTCTGTAAACTATAGAGACTGCCATGCATGAAAATCCCAGGAGATCAGCAGTTTCTCAGATACTCAAACCACCTCGTCTGGCACCAACAGTCATTCCACGGTCAAAGTCACTTAGATCAAATTTCCTCTCCCACTCCGATGTTCGCACTCAACTACAGCTAAACCTCTTGACCACATCTGTGTGATTTTATGCACTGAGTTGCTGCCACATTGTTGGCTGATTAAATATTTGCATTAATGAGCAGGTATACAGGTGTACTTAATAAAGTGGGAAACATACAGTATACATGTTGTCTTGCACTTCAAGTCAGCGATAAATGCTTTAACCAAGACCACAGTCTTCCCCTAACCTTAACCAAGTGCTCTGAGTGCCGAAACATAACATTAGTAATACTTAAGCTGCTAGATTTGCAAGATCAGAAATTGTAGGGAAAACAAATGAAATACTATTGATGAAAATACTATATTTAGTATATAAACATCATTTCTAGGAACGAGGGTTGTTTATTTTAGATTTGGGGAAAAGAATGTGTTGGCGGATGCCATGTAAGTAATTCATACTGTGTCTGCAGTGACCAGTTTTCATTGTATCATTATAAAAGTTTCAGAGCTTCAGGTTTTTATAACATTTTTGGCTATGTCTGTAACTTTTATTTTTATTTAGAACTCAGAAGGGATAACTCAAATGTGCTCTACCGGTACATAACATATATTTATATTTTATAAAATTCTGGATCTAAGAATTAAATCCATTTTGCATTGTGCTCCTGAGAGCGACTCTCTCAGTTTCGGTTCTATTCTATGTATGGGACTGTAACAAACAGATAATGATTCAGTTATTATCGCTGATCTCAATATATTTTTACATGTTTTTGTTTTTTTTGTTCTTCATCTTTAGATGGCCCCCTGGGACCTCATGGCCTAGTGGAAGCTACAGAGATGTGCACACAGGAATGTTTAGTCCTGGGACATTCAGACAACTGCTGGATGCCCCCAACGTTGGGAACATACCAGCAGCCCAAGTCACCCGTGTCCAGCTTTGGGTCTCAGAGGGAGTGGGGTCCCAAGGACAAACTTCTCAATGGACATACTCTGACCAGAACCTGGAAAAATGAGAGTGGGCGGTCAGAGCATTTTGGTGACAGGAAGCAGTTTGGGAGCGGAGAGGGACACTTCACCAGCAGTGGCATGGCTGATATTCCACTGGTGAGTCTGAAGTCCTGCCAGCCAGCCTCCTGCCCAGACAGCCCAAAGGACCAGCAGCTATAAGACGGACTTTGCTTCTGTGCTGAGAGACGTCCTTACATCTGGACACAGTAAACAGACGAAGCAACTCACCCGAGCTCCTCTCCTGTTTTGTTGTTTTCTTTCGTGTTTCATCTCTTCCCACTTAAGTTGATGCTTCTGCAGTGTGATAGCCACATGTACTATGTAGGCCACAAAACTATAGTGCTTATGCTGTGTTCTCTAATTCTACAGTTCAACGTTACTATGGCTCTAGAGGAAACCTCTTTTTTTTTATGAACCTCCATGGATTTCTTCGAAGTAACATTTTATGTCCATTTCATGTGTGATTTGGACAAGTGGAGGAAGGACATACATAAAATGGAGAAAATGAAAACAAATTGCAAGAAAAAAAAAACTACCATGGCTGACCAGTATATACAAATATTTGTGGTGTGGTTGTTATTGAGTTGTTCAGGACTATATTAATCGACACAATCAAAGAAAATGGAATTACATTTCAGAAAGTGTCGATCTAATAACACTGTTAGTGGACACTTGTTTATTCTGTCATTGTCTGTGTGTTTGTAAATAAGACTTATTAACCACTATCATGTACCCGTAATAACCACAGTGAATAGGACAGTTCTTGGCTGTTGTCATCATAATGGCTTGTCATCAGGATTTGGGATTTCAACTGGACAAAGATCTATAATGTGGCATAATGTACAACAAGTAAACATTTACCTAATTCTTTAAAAACCCTATGGTTGATTTCAAAACAAGTTTCCGTCCCATAATATACTCAATGTTGCCCATGTTTCATAATAATTTTCTTCAAGTACTGCAAAACCACAGGCAAACCTTTTTTAAAGAAAAAACAAAAACATTTTGTATGAAGGATGTCAGTGCTCAATATGTGCATTATAAAAATGAAAAGCTCTGAAAGCTCTCCTCTATAAACTGATTTTGAAAGTGTTCAGTACAATTAAATAGCAATATATTTGTAAATGGCTAAATGTTTTATCTAACGTTGATCTTATTACTGTATAGATTTTATTCAAATTGTGATTTAACTGAGTGCAATCCCTCAGTAGTACCTGCAATTTATTGACATGTATATATATTATTTCCACACAGACTATTATTTTCCATACGTAAGAAAACACAGGTTAAGATAACACTTTGATCACTGTGCCTTCATGATGTTTCTTCAAACACTGAATTGTGCTTATTTAAATTACGAGAACATGTTGGCTACAGGGAGCATCCTGTCTGATAATCAAATGCCTTATGCATTAAATGTTTGCCAAATTTAGAGACATAATCACACAGATATTAAAGTACAAAATCAAGTCGTTGGTACTGAAGAAAAAACACAAAGGCATGTGCAGATAATGGGTCAACCATGAAAGATCATCTGTCATTCAGCTGTCTGAAAAGGTTTGTTTTATTCCACAGCATGGAAGGCAAATTACACAATGGAATAGCATGCTAAAAAATATAGCTTTTAATAATGAACTTGATCATTTTTGTGTCATTTTATTTCGTTGGAATAGAGTTGATTTGTGCATTAAGGAGACATTCAGTTTGTAAAGCACTTTCATATTTATGTCACAATATAAAGAAGTTAAGTGGGATGGAGTGATTTGCTTATCGCAGTATGTTTGTCAGTTGTGAGGGTGTTTGACATCACAGATACTGAAACAGTTAATCCTTGTTACTACTCTACAGGTATACAGCTACTGCAATAAATGTTTTAATTATGTGTATGCTTAATTTGTGTACAGGATGATCACCTCAGGAGTTCTGTGTCTGTTTTGTGTAGGTGTTTGCCCACATGAACCAGTTTTACTAAACCATTTGGTGCAAAAACATATCGTAAAATTAGCCAGTAATTTATTTCTAGAGCACAGTATATTCATGAGGCACAATTGTGCTTTTCCTACTTCTTTACGTCATTTTCTTTCATGTAAGACAGCCATATCTTTCACCATCACATGAACTCAGCGTTTACTGTTAATAACATATTATTATTATTATATATTTAGCCTTGAGAATGAGGACTAGGCCAAATTATATGAAACAAAAAAAAAAGAGGTGTTAAAAGTGTTCTTTAAAAGAGCGTTCTCTTGAAAAAATATGTCTTCTGGCCATTACTCCAGTTAACAAATTGTGCCCTTACCATTAGCATAAGGCTCCCTAAAAACATTACTTCGAGGGTCACTGTGGCATAAAAACCTTCCACTACAGTAACAGTACAAATCCTGAAGGAGGCTGTTGTGGGAAAGGGGGTTGTCACGGAAAAGCAGAGAGTGGAGCCATCCAAAGAAAGCTCTCCATTTCCTGGGGAGTTTTCTTTCAGAACTTATTGTACGATTTTGAGCTTTGATTAGATGCTGAAATAATACGATTTCAAACTCCGAAGTTGAGCTGCTGCTGTTCCTCTAAACTGGTTGAGAATACAGTTTAGGTAATATTACCTGGTGGAGGCACAGCAGGCATGCTGACTGAGGGGAGGCTGCGAGACCCAGGGTGTCCTGGGGGGAAGTTTCAATATAACTCTTAAATTGCAGGTAACTGTAAAGGAGCTTCACCTTGAAAAAGTGGTTATACCAACATTCTCCCTAATGCTGGCCCCACACTAGAGGATAATTGGGCAGATTTTGGGTCCAATTCACCCCTCCCGACAATTGCAGGGGGGGGGGGCCCGATTCGAGGCTGGTTTGAGACAGATTATCTGCCCAAATGATCCTGAAGGGGTTTACAGACATAATCTTAATGTTACCGACTGGATCAGAGTCTCCCTGATTTCAAATCCTAAATATCAAGCATGTTTGATATTTACGACTTGAAATCCTGTAGTAACAGCGATGGAATAATGAGCAGAAACCCGCAATAGCCAATGAGAGTGAGCTGACCGGGAAGCGTCACCAACCGGACTAACCAACTGGGGTAACTTTATTTCCAACTCACCTCCAGCTCACGCTGCAGAATGTATAATCCATTTGTTTCGCTTTTTTTGTTTTTCGGTGTTTGAGGGCACTGTATAGTGAATACATTTCACACATAGAAGTTGAACACTCAAATAAAGTGGTGGACAGCAAATAGTGAACTATATAGTAAATAGGGTGTGATTTTGGACACAGCCCAGCAACATTTAAAGTTAGAAAAAAAATATCTTTAGGTATTATTTAATAAGGTTTAGCACTCAAAAATTCAGCTAATCAGCTTCATCAGGACTGTGTGTGTGTGGTTTGATCAGATTTGATTGACAGTGACCAAACAACCCACCAACAGTCATCAGATTCTGATTCAAATGTTGCTCAATCCTGATTGGTGCATGGAAGTACATGACATCATATTTTTCCAATGGAAAAGTGAGTCTTTTCAGTGAGAAGACCTCAGAAAATAATAATAATAATAATAATAATAAATCTCTGTTCTAACTTTGTCAGACAATAGTGTGTTAATGTAGGATCCAGTTACTCATAGTAAGGAACTAATTGAGAAAATAACTTTTCCGGGTCTTTAAATTAATGTATTTTATCATGTATCCTGGTACACCAAATGTCTGGTACTGTAAGGCCAGCCCCACCGGCACTAACACATATGCACTTCACATAACAAAGTGTCAGTCATGATGATAAATTAACAATCATCACATGGTTTCATCTGCCAAGTGTTCAACATTATTGTTCTACAGATGTTTGGATAACACTGCTGTGTTGTGCTCATCAACTCACAGGCAATCAGCAATAATGCTACCACTGGCTAGTAATGAAGGGCCAGGCACCCAGCATAACTGCAAAGTAATTATATTTTCTTTATTCTTTTAGGTTTCTCTTTCTCACTGTAACCTCATTTAATATATTTATCAGCTGTCGCCCAATGGACCTGCTTAAATTCTTATTTGCCATGCTAGCTATCGACTTGGGCAAGAATAGTTTCTGAGAAGCTTCAAAGCTAATTGCCTTGGAAGTGTGAGGGGAAGTAAATTAGTGTCACGCCACAACCAAGAAAAAAGGTTCCCAATCGCATTTCCTTTTTATATGGCTTTGAGAATATATTTCTCAGGGAGGCCTCCATGCACAAAGTGGAACAGAGTGAATGTTCAGCGGGGAATCAGTCACAGAGAAGGCATGCACTTCAGACAGAAGAAGAGACAACTCTCCACAAAGATACAGTAGGCAGAAACAGCATCATCTACATATTTTGAAGGCCATATTTGAAGATAATAAGAGCACAAATGAATGTTAGTCTGCTCCAAGACTTCACTTAGTTTCATTTCATTGAATGAATATGGGAGAATTCAATCTGGATCCCAACCAGTCTAACAGACCCTGTGGCCTTGTGAGCCTAAATATCTTCAGCCAGGAGGGATTCCTGTTTGGCTCACTGGAAGAGGAGCTCTGTCGGAGGCCAAGATCTAAAACCGGTTACAGTGGAGTTTTAAAAAGACCAAGTTTCTCTGTAGATCACAGTCAAAAGAAGGTAAGAGTTGTGCAGCCTGAAGCTATGTAACCCAAGCTGTCTTCCTTGACCAGATAGTTCTCCCTTTCCCTCACACAGTAGATATCTGCACTGCTGTACAGTATGACACATGTGGCTAAATTAGGCATAGAAATTCACAGATTCAAATACAGAATCTTGTTCAAAATATAAGCAGCAACTGCTTTTCACAACATTAGCTAAATTATTAAAGCCTGGGTTAAGCAAAACCTTGAGGATTTGTATAGTTTCGTAACACTCTCATTTTAGATGTAGTACAGCCATGTACATCACACTGTCTTGAAGTTCATTTTACAAAAGTGTATCCCACATCTAAACCCATGTAGATAAAAACATATTGCTGGAAAAAAAAAAGATCAAGGGGCCGAAGATTTTGAGTTGCAGATATCTACAAACTTGAATGCATATTAACACATTTTGAACAGTCTTAGCCAAAAAAACAGTCTTATTCTATAAAATAAGGAGAGCACATACATGCATGTTAGTTTGAATCCAATACTGTCTGGCTAAACCAAATGAGCATTTTCAGCTGTCTCGCAATGTCAGAAAAAAACAGGAATAGTTTGTTCTGGCCTTTAACAACAGATGAATGTGCAGTGCCATGGAAATCAGTTTAAAAATGGAAAATGAGAGTTGCAGTAATGTTCTTTAGATATGGGTACATTGTCTTGTACAGAGCTGACAGCACAACCTTTACAGATGTCTGAGTGCACACAAAGTAAGCCCCCCACACACTGTCAGAGATGAGGCTAAGGCCTATGCATCTTCGTCCAAAACTCTGAACTTAATACTCTCCATTTAAATAAACAGCAGAACAATATATTAATATTATACGCCCTGAGGAAGAGGAGGCTGACCAAATGAAACATGAAGGTCAGCGGGGAAAATGTTGAGAGAACATGAACTGTCATGCTATACCCACAGCAATAACTATGACAGATTAAGAGTCTGTCAGGAGAAATTGTACCTTGGCCAGCTCCTCTTACTATGACCTTATACCACAAATCTGAATCATTTGAGTTATTACATTCCCGGAGGTCACTGTGAAATACTGTAGGTCAAAACAGTTGAGTGAATACTGAAGACTTCTTAAGAAAAAGCTTCAAGAACCACTGTTTGTATCAGAAAAATATGTAAACAAGACTAAGAGTCTACAGCCATGCTAGTGACTCTTTGAGGCTGTACTCAGACATAGCGGTGCTTTGAGCTAAATGACATCATTATGTTAACATGCTCAACATGACAATGCTAACATGCTGATGTAAATCAGGTGTAATGTTTACCAAGTTCACCATCCTAGATTAACATGTTAGCATGCTAACATTTGCTACTTACCACTAAATACAAAGAGCAGTTGAGGCTTATGGAAAATGTCATTAGTAGACAAATTAAAATGTTGACCTGATGATGGTGCAATTCATCCTGAGGGGGACATGAATGTCTGCACAAAATTGTATGGCAATCCATCCATTAGTTGTTGATACACATTACTCAAAACTACAACTGTCAACCTGCTGATGGTGCAAGAGTAAAAGTCAGAGGATCACCAAAGTCAGTAGGATTCATCCTCTGGAGACTAAGAATAAAAAAGTTATTTTATTTAGGTTTCATGGCAATACATCTAATAGTTGTTGAGATATTTCAGTCTGGACCAAAGTGGTGGACAGACCAACGGACATTACCATCCCTAGTGCCGCTGCTAGCATGGCTAAAAATAATTTGACTACATTGCGTTTAGAAATTCTGCAAAATCATCTGCGAGATAACAAATTTACCCAAATGAGTTTTAAGCTCGAAACCATTCAATACACACTTTGATTTAAAAAAAACAATATCTGCATTGGGTGGCGTTATTTACTACTCAGTGCTGCCACATTTTAATAAATGTAAAGCTGGCGGGTAAAATGTTTTTATGACTAACAGATACTTTCTTTCTAAAACATTATAAAACTTTTCAGAGTGAAAGAGTTATTCTCCCACTAAACCAACTCTCTTCAACAACGCTGTCCCGACCTGCCTGGCCTTCAGGACGCAGACAGATGAGAAGAGTGGGCTTACATTCGTCATCTCTCTCTCTCTCTCCTCCTATACATATATATATATATATATATATATATAAGGGCAGAACAGTGGCCCAGTAGTGCATGTTCTCCCCATGCCTGCGTGAGTTTCCTCCGGATTTTGTCCCGTTTCCTCCCACATTCCAAACAAATGTATATTAGGTTAATTGATGACTCTAAATTGTATTAATCATAACTACTCTTACATCATGTCTCCAATTAATTACTTCATCCTCTCTTGGCATCTGTTGTCTCTTCTCTCTGTGTGAATGGTGTCCTTGAGTTTGGCCTTTTGTCACACGGCATACACTGAATATTGGATAACTATTCGCATGTTTAGCGCTTGTCATACTTGGCTGTAATTTGTGTGTATTTGCACGCTTTAGTTATTTGGTGTGTAGTATTTTCTTTCCATGTATTTTCAGTTTGGCATTTGTTTAGCATGTGTTTTTTTCTTCTGCCGGAGGGACATGAACTATAACAATCACGCTGATTGAGTTTAACAGACAGTTTTCAAAGCCAATCCCTGACAGACTGGAGGCGGTGACGGGCCAATTCGTGGTTGGTTGAGAGGTCTTCTGCGTGAGAAATGGGAGACAACCAGCAGCACGAGGGGGGCAGCACAGAGGAGGAAGGTCTTGTAACAGAAGCAGAGAGAGAATATTGGGGAGTGTGCGATGCAAACATAAGAGTCGACTACGCCGGCTTTCTGCTCTGCCTGGATATGTGAGTAGCCACCTCTGTGTTGGAGGGCACTCTGTCAGGGGAGAGGTTGGCAATAGGGCATAGGTTGGGTACTGGTGGTGTCCTCTACAGCTGACAGACGGAGAGAGAGAGAGAGAGGTACAGAGGGCAAGTGGTAGTGAACCCGGACAGGTGGACGCAAGAGACCCCCCAATTGCTTTTCTTGGACTTTTAAGACTCCTCTGCTTCCTGGACATTTAATGGCCCCATTAAATATAAATACTTTAACTATTGAACCTGATCTTTTTACCAGCCTTTGTAATAAATAGTTTTAACTGACTGACAGACTGTGTTGTCCTTGGGTGCCATGCTGCTTCAGCTTGGCGATCCTAGACTCAAAACCCAGGTGTGGTAGCTGGTTTGATCTATTTTGAATTTATTTTACTATTTATTATTTTAATCTCTACATCAAACCACTTGTACCTGTAATTGATTTGGTAAAAAAGGCCATTAGGGTACTTATGGATGTTTCGTTTTGTTTTTTTCAGTTAAATTATGAATAAAACTACAGTCTACCGACCAAGAAGAGACACTTTGAAAACATATGGTTAAATGCTGGTTCAATAATGTTTTTTTGTTTTGTTTTGTTTTTTCAATCGAGAAACATTGCCAAAAATGAAGCCTGCCCTGTCATTTCAAGACACAGGGAAAATGATTCATGTAGTTGTATCGTCACGCCTGGACTACTGCAATGCTTTGTATAAAGGCCTCAGCCAAGTTCCTATTGCTCAATTCCAGTTTGCTGCTCAACTTTTAACACCAAAATGTTTCTTCTACCACTGTGACATTGGCCTCTTTACGCTGACTACAAGTGAAATCATCCATCACCTTTGAAGTTATTTTATTTAAATTGCGTACAAATTGCACTGGTCATGATCCCCATTATACTGTATGTCTGAAATGTGAAAATGTCCATTAAATACTGTTAGGAACGCTGGGTCACAAACACCAAAAAACAAATTATTTTGGTCATTACGCAGACCACACTGAGGCCAAAGGGTGACGGTGTTTTCAGTTCATTATTACTGACTGTGAATTTCAGAAAAACCTTCTCGATTTCATCTTAATATATTTGTTCTAGCCTTTGATTGTGTCAGATATTTTTTGTTCTGTTCTTTGTGGCGTTATTTTACTATATTTCATTGCTCTTGCTGGACATGTTTTTGCATTTTACTGTTTTTATTGGTACTAAACTGATACATGGTACTAGAATAATGCCTTTTACTGCTATATACTGCTTTTACATACTAAAGGATCATCAGTACATTTAAATCATAAACACTTCTCAAACATTTTCTTATTTTTGAGAGAAATTAATATCATTTTAATTTTGTTCAAATGCAAAGTAATACATTTATTTATTTATTTGGATAACAGTTTACAACACAGCATGTGATTTATTTTTGTCCTTTCAAGCAGCCATTGCTGTTAAGATTACCTCCTTTCACACATCAAGAGAATAAAAATAAAATATTAAAACCAGACAGTTCATGAAACCGTTGATAGAAAGCCCTAGCGGTTTCATCAAGAGTTAATGCCTTGGCGAGGATCAATGACCGCTCTACTTTTTGGGAGAGCCATTCCCTGGATCCAAAGGCCATTTAGAGAACGATCTGATGGCTTCAGTTCGTCTTGGCCCTTCCAGAAATCTGATCCACATGGGCACAACAGACACATCTGTATGGATCGCTCCCCCAAAGCCAATCAGGGAACAAACACTCTGCCAATATTCCCTCCAGATGAGGCCTGAGCTCTGAACAGTGGGCTGAGATGAAAGAGAGGGAGCAGAGAGGGATTGTTGATTAACCTCTGTAGTCAGTAGTAAATCTGTACACAAGAAAGGAGAAACCCAGGTGCCAGCACAGGACTCATACCTGTCTACCAAGGCAATCTCAAAAGGATTCTTGTCAACACCAGCTCTCTTTAAATACAGTGTGTTGGAAGAGGTTGTAGACCAGTTTGTTTCTCGCCTGTTATTGCCTTCTCTGTGGTACATTATAATGACTAAGACACTACCCTCAGTACTTTGAAGGAGTGAAGGGCAATGTGTTTCTGTTGGTTTGTCTGTTGGTTTGATCAGTGTTATCTTACTGGAAGAAAGCTAATGTCACATTTTTAATTGGATTTGGGTTGTTTTGGTTGTTGACAGTATGGATTCACAAGAAGGCAATCTTCCCACTAGGACCAGTAAGATAAAACATTAAAATTGTGATACAAAAGTCTGGTTATTGAAGCACGGACAGCAACCTATGGATAATAAGTTTTTATTTTGCCTGTAATGCATGACAGACAGCTTATATTAAAATGTTTGCATGCAGGGTTATTTCATTCGCAGTCAGGACATTTTATCCAAACTTAATTTGTAAGTCTCCCAACACAAGATTCCTCTTTATTCTGTATGTGAAAGTTTGACCATTAAGGATACTGGACTTACCCAGTAAGAACATTTACATTAGCAATGTTATCCCAAATGCATGAGTGGGGATGCATTTTTTTTTCAGATTTGTGCTTAATCTTTGTGCATGCATGTTGGGCATGTGTTCATATACTGTATGTATACGTATGTATGCATGTATGTATGTATGTATATGTTTCAGTATTCATCATATGTTAATTTGTGGAGGTGTGCCACATGTGGAAAGTCGTTACTGAAAGGACTCATTTGCAAACTGTACTCAGATGGTCTCTGACCATCTCTGAAAAGTTCAAACCAAGTATAACAGTATAATTCATTTAGTTTGCTTCTCTGTTTGCACATGGGCTACCTTTCTAATTTTTCTAATTATTTCCACAAATCTACAACTGATTAATTCTAACCACATGACGCAACATATAACTGTGATTCATTTCCATGAATCACCATCTTTAGACTTGATAACATTTTTGATTAAATAATTACAATTACAGGGGTTAAGGCAGTTCAGTACACTGCAACTTGAGAAAATTCATGCAAATAGAAAGCAAATAAGACAAAAAAGTAAAATGGGCCAGAGTTAGCTAAGAAACCCTAAAATCAAAGAAATATCACATTTGTTTAGAAACAGACAATATGAATAACAATAGAAATCATAGTTGTTAAATTATAAACATTTCTCACTTTTACTAAATAGGGTGTATGGAAGTTAAAGTACAGAGCCACAGAGAAAATGATTTACCAGTGTCCATGATCTTGAGAGATCCAATTGAACTGCAGTAAGTCACTAAGACAGACCCTTGTCAATAACTGAATTAAGTAAGTATATCTGTGTCCTTGTAGCAGAGAATGTTGCATCAAACTTGCAGTAAAAGCTTTCAGTGCATAATAATGTACCATAATCTCACAAACTGGGTTGTACTTACTAATTTTTATTCATATTTATATCATTTTTGTTTTTATACAGCAGCTTTTTATACAGACTGATGGAAATGTAATAATCGCTTTAAAGTCAAATGACCCATGGGTTAGAAGAAAGATCAGTGATGAAGGGTAAAGGGAGTCATAATGCATGAATAAAAGTAGCATGATCTTGCATGTATTGTTTGTGGTATGAAGAAAGTTTGCTCATCTAAAATAAACTGTTAAACTTGAAATGATAATAATGAAATAGTAAACCCACAATGTTTTACACACATACAGAGTGCGCCCTACAAGCTGTTGTAGAAACACTTCTACATTTCAGAATTTATATTACATTACTATAAGTACTTTGATAGTATACAGGTAGTCCGTTATAAGCTATAGAGCTCTAATCAAGATTTCCCCTTCAGACTCAGTCCCCATAATTGAAACCAAAATTTCATTTTTTACCACCTACCGACATTTGAAATGCTCCCTGTCACATCACCTTTTGACTGAATTAAAATGGAATTAGCTGTAATTGTGCTGGCTTTGGGGATTATTTTACTTAACGTGAGGTCTTTTGAACACCTGAAAGACAGGACGGAGATAAGCGATTTCCATTAAAATTCTAATGAAAAGACTGCGGTGGAGCATTACCAGAAATAAGAGGTTTTAGTCATTCACATGCTAATAATTGGACAAGGAATTTGCACTGACATCCTCAGTGACATTTGATTTGGAGAAGATTGATAAATTAAGATTCAATACATGTAGAAGCCACAGCATTGAATCATGGGATTGATTACTGTAAAACGTCCATTCATTTTTATGAGTGTGTCCGTATACTGTGATACACATTCAAGCCTTGCCGTACAGTTTGTTTGGCACTTACTGTTATACTATAAGTAAATGTAACTCAAGGGGATGGTAAAGAAAAATATCCATTAATGTCTCAACAAGATAAACGAATGAGCAGTTGTGTCTTCCTTTTCAGATGACAGGAAGTAATGTGATTTGTATAATGGATTGATTCATGTCCCATTGCCATTAGTTGTGAAATAGAACCACAGACAAGGAAAGGTAACTCAATTTCTTCACTTAGTAGAGTTTTTGTTTTCAATTGTTCTGCATGTACTTATTTTCTTCTTTGCAGACCTGTACACTACAACTCCACATATCACACTTTGCTCATGTTTTATGATTTTGAATTCATCCTACAAGATAAAGTCCCACTAAGATCAGCTTTTCTTGCATACAAAGGCAGAAAAAACTCTATTTGAATATTAATAATGTTCAGAACCTCTAATTACAACCTTTAAAAATAAATCTGAGTACGTAAGATTGATCTATTAGGATGTGAAACTCACAGTTTGCGTGTAAAGCTCATGTAGCGCACATTTCTATCCATGACTCACTCTCGCTCACACACAAACGCATGCATGAACACCTGCGGATATATATAGAAAGAGACCTACAAAGGAAGGTATTTACTCAGAGTTTATGGTTAAATGCATGAAATATCACCAGACAACAGACAATGAGATCTAATTTGTTATTCATACATTTCACTGATCATGCACATCAAACTATTGATTTGTCTATGGGCAGCAAGACATTTGCGTGGTGCATTTCTTTATTAATGCTCCACTCTTGTGACCCAAGGTTAAAACAATGATGACTAACACATATATTGTTGGAGTGCCAATATAATTTTACCATACAAAACTCTATATCTGTACTGTACAAGGCTCCTCACACATTTTTCTATAGATTTATACTTTGACTACTACTTCAGTGGTGCAGCAGTGAAGCAACTTTCACAGATATGTTGACAAATTCATTTTAGTGTAAATTATAGAGCTTGAAGAGTTATGAGATATCTTCATTTACAAACAACCCTTAAATTTAAGGGCAACAGGGGGGATTGCAGGGAAACTATTTTACTGACAGATGGTCTATAGATGACAGTGATTTTATTGGTGACCGTTTAGGGACCCGTTCAAAGTCTCCCAAAACTCAGAGGTGGGTCACAACCCACACTTTAAAGCCACTGCTTTAGACTGTAAATCTCCTGCATTCAGTCCTTCATACACACACAGGAAAGTGGAACATGCAGGGACTTGATTAGGAGCCTGATCATCCATGTAAGAATGCATGCACCAGAGACAGGTTATCTAAACTTCTGCAGCCACTGGCTTAATTTTTTTTTTCTTAGCTCTCAAAGGACATTTAATTTGAGAGGGTTTTTATTTATTTATTTATTTTTTTTATGCAGACCACTGCAAAAATAATAAATTCAAATGAGTAGAGGTCAGATATCATTTGATAAGTTGTGAGATCATTATAATTCAGATAAGTCAAGGTTTGTCATCAGTTGCTGCTCAAACAGGAATGAGTCTACAAAGTTCAGACAAACTATGTCCCTTCTTTGCATGTTTTCATTAATGTTATTAAGGTATAACTCATTAATACTTACTCCTTTTCCTTTTATCCTATCTTTACACTTAGTGTGAAAAAAAAAAAACATAATCTCTGAGGAGAACCAATGAGCATGAGTCATTTTCTGTGCAGCATCAGCATCATCATCCTAATGGTATGCGGAGAACAGAAAGGGCTTTTCCTGACCTTGTGCTTCGTTTGTAATCTCCTTTGTGGAAATTACACTCTCACTTTATGAATATATTGTAATTAGGCATATGTATTCTAACGGGCAGTAAGATATAGTTTCTGCCTAATCTCTCATTTATATGCAAAGGAGCACCAGTTAAAGAGCTTAGACTTTCTTCCGTCTTACTGATTCCTTTTCCCACTAATCAAGTTACTTTTTTATTTCTCTTTTCTCTGGCAGCTGTTTCTTTTGCCTTTTTGTGGTCAAAGAACAGTAGTCCATTATCAGCTCTTTTGAGGTTGTATGAGAAGAGTGTCAATGGCCTAATGTTACAGATGGAAGTCCGGAGGCATGGAAGTAATGATGGCCTAATAAAAGTTTTTTTTCTTGGTATGTTAAAGAAATCTAAAAGCGCACCAATAAGTGCTGAGGTAAACAAGGTGATACACCTCTGATAATAAAAATGGCTGTAATGTAAACATTCAGAGTAAAGTGTAATCTTATCTTCATTTTCAAGGAGTGTTATTTGCTTTAAATAGATAACTGATCATTTCAAAACATTTTAGTTATTCAGCACTGCTACAATGTGGCCCACAATTGACAAAGATGATATAATTAAATGTAAATTCATCACATGCACTGCGTCTTGTAACTGAAGCTTTTATTTTCCAGAGTTATAGAAAGTCCTGCATAATAAATGCTTGTATAAATAGATGCATATGTACATATGTATTTTGATTTCATGTTAATGTAGTCCTATAAATGTATTTTCTTTTTCAGGGAGAACTACACGGAACATCTAAAAAATGTTAAAGGTTATAGTTACTTAATATTTTAATATTCAAGTTTTAAATCAGAATTCACCATGTGCCCCCAAGGGCAGCAATCCAGTAGAAGTCTTGCTTTGATCAAAAACCATATCAAGGATAAAACAAGCATAGATGATTGCTTGTTGAAAACTAGGACAGGAGACACAAGTATGTACTTTCATTTTTTAATCATTTTAGAATAAGTCCAAAGCAGTTTGCTTAATTGACTGGTAATCTTAAAAGGACTGTTAAAAAAATATTTTTGATGGAGTAAATAGAAATTTCTTAACACACAGCATTAAAATGCTGATGAACACCTGGTGGTATAGGTAAAAATGATCAAGTAGTTGGCACACAAATGTACAGAGCAAGCCAGTTAACCTGAGCATACAATTTCAAATTAGGACACTAGTTAGGTCAGGTGAAATCTTCACTAGAAGCATAAAATAACCAAAGGGTTAAAGTGGCAGCAAGTAGGCTCCTTTAGCTGCTAAAAAGCCTGACCTGTTCCTTAGAATAATATTTTTATTTTGGGTTTGATTCCTTGTCAAAGTGCAGAATATCTGGCCTGAAGAAAAGACAAACAGACACACTGATTTACTTATTTATTTTAAGATTTCATGATTCTGGAGAGGCCAAGGGATTCATCCAATGCCCAGCCATAAAATACATATCCTTAAAAGTAGGAAAGAGAATTGCCCACCTGTTCTCATAAATAACTTGGTAGAAAGCCTTCAGCCGTTGGAAATTAAGCTCCAAACAAGTTCATTTACTCCCAGACGTGTTCAATTGATTTTGCACCTCAACTTCAAAGGGGTAGCAGCCAGCCTCTGTGGGGCATGGCAGGAGAGGCAGCGGCCTCAGCTGACTAGTTTCGCAGACCTGATCAAATTCCCACCTATCGGCTACACCAACTATCCCTGCAACCACAATTAGTATTCATGGAAATGCTATTGATTTATTATACTATCGGGTGGCTATTTCAGGCATAGAAAATGAAATAATTAAATTCAGCCTTTTATATCCCTCTACCACAAGTACTGATGAAAAATGTGCAAACTGTCTAGCCTTAGGCGCTATTTACACTGGTAAAACATCAAGCAACGTATCAGCCCATTGCTAGATAGATCCTTGCAATTAGCATTTTAAAATCCCATTTAAGTTGCTGTTTACACTACTCCTGAGAATGTTAACGAGTAGTGGGTTCAGACACTTCTATTAGCCTCCCTTCCAGAGGGTAATGCCCTGTCAGAACACAGTTTTTGCATGCATTTCGGAGACAATATTATTATTATATTTTGAGACATATCAGTTATAGAAGAGTTACATTGTGTCGGCTTTGCAAGAATTCCCCTGTTGACTATGGAGATATTTGTGATGCTGCAAACAGCGACCTATTGATTATTCAAAGATGTGCAAAAGAGCAAACTTCAGGCACTCACTTGCAGAGGAGCAGTATGTGGAGTTTTGAAAAAAAGCCTTTATTAGTTACATGGCTTTTTCATGAAAAACGACTGGTTTCGACCATGACAGGTCTTCATCAGGGTTTCATATGAAAAATGAATACCTGGCCTGACTCTTTTATACAATTATTCAAGGGTGTGTCCTAATTGGGAAAGTGGGACAAAGGGTGGGAGCTAATGGGTATCATCGGGAGATTACTTCCCCAAAATGTCCAAAACGTTTCTCTTTGGATGTGCAAACAGTTTCCACCTCTAATAGATGGTTTGACCCATCCCAAACCCTTAATGTTAATAAACAATCATTGTGCCTCCTTAAAATGCTTTGCCATTGGGTAGTCTACATTTTGCTTTTTTTTAAATTGCATATTTGTGTTCAGAGAGTCCACCCTGGTCCTCTACGCTTGAGTGACTGAAGGTTGCTTTTTTGCAGATTTACCCACTGAGCACTTTTTTTGGACAAATGAATCATTCTTATGTGCATTTTTATGTAGTGTGTTTACAAAAAGAAGCTTTCATCAATTCAGAAAGTGTGAAAAATATTTTGCCTTTTGGAAACTTGATGATCGACCATGTTCCATCATGAGAGCTGAAAAAACAAACTGTCTTCAAGGCCTTTAGTATAAGCATTTTTATATCTACATCGTATACTATACATACTGTAAAACCTAATTTATATCATTGCATTGGAAAGGCGGTAGTTAATGTTGGCTAGATGGGTCTTCTTAAAGATACATGCCTGGAGATCCATTTGATGGAAATGTAGAGCTGGGTGTCATCAGCGTAGAAACTGATTCATGGGTCATGGCGACAGGTGTCACATATCTGAAATGTGTACGTTTTACTCTCTACAGGCTTTATAATCAGAAACAAACAAACAAACTATTCTACAGCATGCAGCAGAACTGGAGATTTGTAAAGTGTATTACTATTGGTAGATTCTTATCTTTTGACCACCCAACCAATTTCACTTCTAACATAAATAAAATAATAAATGGTTTTTAATAAATGATTAAACAAATGGTCCAAATACATGTCATGCAGTGACAGTTGAAAAGGATTTCAACATAGTGCAACTTTTCTGTGTCCAACCTCCGGGCCATAAAACATGACCCACCATTAACAGAAAGCTAAGTGACAATTGCCCAATTTACAACAGGCCTGTAATAAACTAGTCTAATACTCCCACATTCCAGGATATGAGCTGAAGATTCAACACTCTGAACAAAGGAACTGACTTTGCCAGGCTGAATTTAATGTATATTAATGAATATGCTATGTTTAACCAACCCTCTGAAAGGTACTGTTTAAGTTTAACATGTTTAACATGCTGATGTTGATGCAGGTAAAATGGAAACTGAACCAAGAGGAATGGTTTACACCTATCCACTAATCCAGATAAAGATAAAGATGGGATGTCTGGTTTCGTTTTAAAGCTAATGGAACAGGAAATGTGAATAAGCATTTACATAACAAGTAAATTGATCACAGCTATGAAATAGTAATGTGAATAAGATTTAAGTTATAATGCCTGATAAAATCTCTGAGTGCAGATGTGTCTGTGTGGGGGCTAGCCCTTTTTCTGCATCTCCCCCCTCCTCTTCTACATTCCTGTAGCAGATATCAGAGCTGGATGACCTGTAGTGATTCTATTTTACTTGTTTTTCATTTGCTGTACCTATGGAGATACATTTATGTGGATATACATCTATGTGCATGGTTTAAGTTTATGTGTCACTGAATTGTTAACAGATTTCCCAATTGTGACACACACACACACGACATGTGCTAGTTTTCTTCTCCTCTTAAGAGACAGACAGAAACCTCTCTGTGATCAAAGGAACCCTGGTTTATATTGAGTTTACTGTGATTCACTCATTAATTTGCTGTGCATATAGGTACACATATGCATATATCTACAGACATATATGGTGAATATTTTTGTGTGTTGTGTATAATTGCCATTTAAACCTGGTTTAACACTGTCTATGACTGACTTCATAAGGTGTTTGGTATTGTTCTGCAGCAGAGAAGGCCACACCATTAAATATGGAAGCATTAGACATGTGATCAACTTGATTACCTAAATTAATTCTTTAGAAAGAAATTGGAACCAAGAAATTAGTCAAGATAGAATAGATCTAGGGTGGGTGGAGTAACGTTTCGCACCGTTGACTTCGGACATCGCCGCCCCTTTTACAGAAGACTACAAAGCAAGAAGACACCCTAAGATGACTCTCTTGTGCCCTCTTCTCTTCGCTCTTCTTTGACCTCGTACTCTGATTGACTCATCTGCCTCGTCCCGGGCGAGCGGGCAGCTGGCCTGTTCGTCCAGAGACCTGCACTTGGCTCTGCCCTTAAGAGCCTATACAGAACGGTCCCAGAAGATCCCCCTGCCCCAGAGCAACCTCTCTCCTGGCTATCTGAAGTATCAGGTGAAACTTTACTTTTCCTGTGATACTGGGGTTGATGCTATAGATTACCTAAAGTAATTTAGCATTAGATCAAGAATAGAATCTCCCTTCAGTATAATCATGATAAAGAATCGTAAAGTATTTCACTCTGTTTCCCAGTAACCTCTCAGCTACTGAATGATGCATTAAGGTGATTTCACCGGTCAAATCTAAGTTTTACCCACTTAGTGGTTTCCTGTGTGTATAAAAGATAACACAGCTTTCAAGATGATTATTCACTGCGTCATCCGGTATAAAATGGTCCTCTTTTCATACATTAATTGTCTGTTGTTGTATTCATAATCTCATTCATGAATTTATTAATTGTCCATCGCTGTATTCATTAGATTGATTCGTGGTTGCATTTATTCATTCATTTGTATGTCTAGTAGTTATAGTTGTGTGTTTAGTTAGTAGTTTAATAAACATTTCATTTATAAAGAACTTGATTACTATGTGGTTTGTGTGTATTAAGTATTAAGGTCACTGTACACGAGTCAAGAACTCTGTAGCAACCTATAGACTGAGACTGAATTAATTAATTGGCTATCTTTTTCCCTTTTTCATTTCAGAATTTCAAATTCTGTTATTTAATATAAATATTGATTATTTCTGATAGCCGAAGTTGAGTGTCATATCTCTACTTCAATTTTTACACGTATTTTTACTATGTATTTGGTGCTGCTCTGTAAGACTAATACCGCTACACCCTTAAAACTCATATGATCATGAACAACAATGTCGATGGTAACTTAAAAAAATAACATTTACAACACTAATGAGTACTAAGAAAGCACTCAGATGGCCTAGATCCAGCTTGAGTAGATACAGAAATACTTTAGCAAAAGGAGATAATGAGGTAAAGAGGTTAGAAGTTTAAATGTATTGATTCAAAACTCTAATTTCTGGGGAAGTTTCTCTTATAAAGGCAGGTTTTTAGTTCAAGGTCAGAACTGAAGAGCTGTGTAGGCGAGATGCATGGGTGGTGGAAGATCCTCCAAATGATAAAACATGTTCTAATTATTGTAGTCTGTAATTCTCTCAAGGTCCTTCGTTTTTTTGTGTGCCCCACTCATTTGACATAGATTCAGAGACTGAAGTACAAAACTCTTTGTGCGAGTTGATGAAATGACTTGGGAATGTTATCTGATGGCAAAATGTCACACTATTTTCTTGTGTGGGGTCCTTGTGAAAGAAAGGATGCCAATTAGGATCATGATGCAGCTTTGTTTGAATTGTGGTTGCGGTTAAATCCAGTGTCTCTAACTAGAGACATTGTAGTAAGGGAAAACCTGTTTTTTGTAACTCTTGATATCTGGGGATAGTTCTCTAAATGAATGCAGCACTTAAACCTCAATTTGTCCTCACCTAAAACTTGCTGCAGGCTCATCTTGCTGTTTGGTAAACCTTTTGGGAGGCAGAACCACATTTTCACTCCATGTTTTATAAAAGACAGGCTCCAGATATCATGAAATTAAGAAACTGATAATAATATGAATAATTCATATACTTAAGCTCTGGCTCTCATGTCACTCTGGATTAATCACAGAATCAGCTCTTAAAAAATACACAAAGAAAAACAAACAAACATATTACTCAGAGAGAAAAGGAGTGAGACAAGGGAGCATCGAGAGCTGGTCTCAGTAAGATCCTCTTTGGTCGGAAATAGTCACTTCCCCTCCATTCAGCCTCTTCACACACCATGATGGGGGTTATGGTCTAATAATTTGCTATCGGGGAAAGCATCCCGTCCCCTGTGGTGGTGACTGAAATCTCTTGGCGCTGGAGGGAGTCCCTGGAAGGCGTTGAAAAAGGGCTGTCAAAAGGCAGTGTGGAATATGGTTAAATTACTATTGGCCCATTTGAGGCAGGTCTTATGTGCACGTTTGAGGTCTTCCCATTCACACTTGGAATCTCTTCAGAATCTGAACCTCTTGGTTGTTCCTAAATATTTCTAACCCTTGAACTTACAATCCGTTTTCCCCTGAATCATAAGCGGGTTATGTTTCATAAATAATGAAACAGAATGAAATACTGAAAACCTGAAGAGTGAATACTTTGGAGTACAGATCTAAAATGGCAAACACAAACAATTTAATGTGGTGAAATATATGGTGAATATATCCTCATACCTATAATGACAAAATGTCTTCCAGTCAACCCATATGAAGGTTTCAAAACAAGATCAATATGAGTGTTTTCCTGCCACTATGGTTATGATATGATTTGTTTAGGCAACTAAAATTTTTTGGTTAAGGTTAGGGGAATATAGCAATCCTGCTTTAAAGAAACCGACACTCACTGTTGGCAGGAGGTGGAACACAAAACCAGGTGCAGAAGACAACCCAACCAGACTTCACTCTAAAGCTATTTTCCACCCTATAATAAAGTCACACTACTTGTGCTTGGCAATGCACAGAAACATGGGATGTTTTCAGTTTATAGAGATATTTGTGAGAACATGGGATCCTTGGAATGAATCCCAAAGTCTCACATAAATGCCAATTTCTTGGTTGCACAAATCTATGTAGAAAATTCAGATAGAATTCGAACAATAAGCAAACATGCTTGTCAACCAACTAAACTACCAAAACTTTCTAAGGTGCATCAGCTCTAAATTCAGATTAGACTAAAAACTGATAGTGTTCGTCTACACTTTTTGACTTTGCATGTTGCCATTTTTTTAACATGTTCTTGTGTGATCAATTCGTCTTGTAACTTGTTTTGTTAATGGCAGATTTGGAAAGCCACCTAAATAAAGAAATCGGTGTCTTGCATGCATTTGTGCATTAGAGTACCTGCAGGTCATTTTCATTAAAAACTGTCCCATACAGTGGGAGAGGGTTGTAGTGTTAAATACCCACCGGACTGACTGACCTCTGCTTGGATCACACACCATGACGGCCGGACTGTTTCATAGCTAATATATTTTGCTGTTTTGGTTTTTGGGAACATATAAGGCAAGCAAAGGGCATTTACATTATGTAGGTGGCTTTTGCCTGGCTGACTTGACAGTTTGTAATAGCCCTTCCTTTTCTGTAGCTTTTATGAATAATTAAGCCCCTGCTAAAGGTTAAAATGCACTTTTACAAGATAATAAATTCTCTCCAAGGTGGACATGCTCTAGGTGTGTTCCTTTTGTGGCCTTAACCATCCTCCATTAATTTTTAAACTGTAATATAATTGACACCTTTTCATTTTTATTTCCATGTTTCTCTCTGCATATTTATTATTTTCTTTGTTTATTCACGAGTCTGCTTTCCAGCTTTATGTTATCACATATATTCATGAGTGACTGAAGTGTCTCTGATTATGTGTTGAATTTTGATTAGTCAAACTGTGGTTGCATTTTGCTCTGACCTTTACCGGAGCTCTATAGTCTTGAGCACTTTCTTTCACTGAGCTGCGCCGCAAAATTTGCATTTACGTGCACAGCCAATCAAGTGCCCTGGTCAGTTTGGGCAAAATATAAGGAGTAAGAACTTGCAAGGTCAGCATTTTACTGCGCCTTTGAGGTGGAAAAATTCAAATCCACCAAATATTTATTATGTTCATGTACCTATAGTGAGCAGAAGCAATACCTGGAAATGAGTTGTAGCAAAACCTTCTTGTCTATTAAAACTACTGTTGTTAGAGAAGATGGTATTATTCCATCTACATATTTTTTTTTTCTTATTCCTGTTTTCCTATTTCAGTGAACAATACAGAATGTTGCATTTGAAATGGAAAAACATACAAAACAGTTTTGATAAAACCCTACTTTAGCTGTGCTGCATCTGAGTTGTGTGTGTTTTTATTTATTTATCTTTTGGACAATGATCAGTATAATAAAATCAAACCACCAAAATAACACCACAAAGGACCAAGACATTTGGTAAATGTTTGCTAAATTCAAGGTACATTGCAAGCTTTTTTGGTTTGACAATTATATACAGTATAATACTTAGATGATACAACTTTTGTCCTTGCTCATTTTTCCCCAATACAGAATGTCCAAATCCCTATGCACTGTAGCCCTGTGCAGGCACCCTAACTAACCAGTGCAAGTAGCTGTATGCAGGGATAAGGACAAGAACCCTTTAGCTGGCTTTCTATAGACAAACATGGCCAATTGCATTCAATGGAAAACAAGATCAAGCAGGTATCGCTAACAGGAATCAAATGTCTTTACGGTGATGTACAAGACCGTAACCTAAAACTTAACCATTGGAAGGTAGTTTAACATTTTTTATACATTCATACAGTTTAATTTAAATGTAAATATTTTTTACTAAAAAGGTGGCATTTTCCTTTAACTCAAGCGCTGAAATGGGACTGAAGGAACACAACATCTGTTTTAATGTGACAGAATAATCTCAAGCTGACAGAATGATTTACTATCAATGTGCTGCATGGAGGGCACAGAAAGTGCTACATTTTAATTAACACTGGCAAATGTATTTTACATACAGTATATTGGTATCAGTTTGTTCATATTTTATGACAGTATACAGGCAATGCAGAAAAGACATACATTATTTGAGTAATGGTAGGAAATAGTAATGCTAAAAGAATTTCCAAAGGTTGTCGACTGATTCAGGAAATGCTAAAGTGTTTGACACAATCTCAGAAACTCTGACCAATAAGGCTGAAGTGCTGTTCAGACTGACTTCTCGAGCATGTTTCGTAGTCCACGGTGAGATCTCAGAGAGCTGCTATTCAGAGTAGATAAATGCCTGTCAGTTCATTCATCGATAATGTTCGTCTGCTCTGCTCTTGATTGAAGACGATGGAGGAAACAATTTCCTGGAAACAGTCAAGTGAGATCATTTGACTTGTAGAAGACTATGGTCTGCTTGGCATTATTGAGCCTTTTACAGCGATGTTCGACAGGCAATGAGGTTGATTGTTCAAGTTTCCTCACTATTGGGACATCTTGAAAATGATTGCATGGAAATTCAAACTGGGGCAAACCAAACCATTCTGAGTTGTTGAGCATACAATTACAGCTATGGTGATAGTTTTTACTTTGTTTCATTTTCTATCACATTAGATTTGGCATCATTTTTAAAATCTCATCAGTAATTTTATTATAATAATAAAGTAAATATCCTTTGCCATATCTGCCAGTTTCCATGCTAAATTGAAGATAAAATGATCAATCTGCGTGTGTGCTTTATTTAATTGACACTTTTAGGGAAGAGGTCAGGAATTTGCAGACATATTATGAGGATTTTTATGTTGGACTTAAATTGCTTTCACTGTTTTATCTCAGAATTTATGTTTTTGTATAATTTAACATGTGCAATTAAAACCTAAATTAAATACAAATAAAAATTTGTAAAGTCTGAATCCTTGTAACACATTCACACATTCAGACAATAGTCTCAAAGTGACTATTGCGAAAGCTTAAATAAATGGTGTGAAGAAGTAAATTGAGTTTCAACATAGACAGCTGTGCTTACAGAATGTTCAGAAAATTCATGGCACTTCTCTTTGCAGTGTTGGTATTAAATGAAATCCTCCGAGTTCATACAAATATTCAAAAGCAGATGGTCTGACGCTAATCTGGATTTCATGTTAATGCCTCAAGTCACTTAGCAATGTATACAACAGAGAGTTTTCATGACAAGTTAAAGAAAATCTGCGGGTGTCAGTGAAGATACTGATGCACTTCTCCCCTCTCGCTTATTCTCTGTGGTGTCTCTCCAACTCCATCATTCTCTTTTTTTTCTCTCTAAATCAACTTCCACTGTCCTGAAATACGAGTTACCCTGAGGAGAAGGATAATTATTAACAATTAATATTCATAATGATGTCTCCGTCCCTGGACAGCCTTCACAGAGTCTCAGTCAAATGGATTTAGAATTCAATTTTTATTTTACATAATCCAATCAAAAATGTGGATGCATCCTCAAACACATCAGTCCCCTGGTGCTTGCAAAGCCGAGTCTGGTATTCTTACAGTTTGACATCCATTGGGTTTATTATCTTATATCCTGCACTATATATTACGCAAGGAGGAGAGTGTTCACTCTGCATGTGGTTAAAGTGTGTCGTCATGATTTTCATTTACCTTTTAGGAAGGGTGCTCACCTTCGGAGGATTTATTGTTTTCAGTTTAGTTCAAGAGGTGGAAGGTCAAGGTGTTGTAAGCTAAAGCATTGCTGTCATTAAGTAGGCTTCACTCTCAGGATCTCATATTTACCTTACAGTACACGAAAGGTGCCGTGCAGCTTGCACTGCCTGTTTCATCCATTTTGCGCTAGAATTTGCATACAAATGAACTGTTTCATGCAGTTTGCGTCAGAATCGGCATACAAATGAACATCCTAGGCTAATGCTAGGCTAATTTCGATGTAAGTGGCTGGCACTGCTTACTAGTCAAATGCAGTTCAGTGCCAGAATTCCGGGTACTTGGAGCCACAAACAAGCTCAGGAAAAGGAAGTGAAAATGAAATTTTGTGATTCTGCAGTTGAGTTTCTGATTAATGATGTACCACCGGCACACATGGGTAGTTTGGTGGGAGGCAATGCAAGTCAAACTGTGAAAAGTAGAACAGGATTCATGAAACTAAATTTAAAAAAAAAAAAAGGTGGTATAGCCATACTTAAATACAAACCACAGTGGCAGATGCTCATACCAGAACAGGTACTGCAGAGAATGTAGTTGGCATAAATACAGCTGACCCAGGATAATAACAGCCTAATGCACAGGTGTAAAATTTTCATCAAAAGAAGGCAATCAACATGGTGCATTAGCAGTTCATTAAATGTCCCCTCTTTGTTTGATGTTTTAAATGGACAGACATTTATTTTTTGGCTACATCACCCCTTTTCTTCATTAGAAGCTGTATTGTTTTGAAGTAATTCACTGAGGCTTCATAGCATACTTACAGTGTTGCGCACACCCTTTGTCTGCTGGCACTGAGACTTCTCTAATATTCAGATGCACTTTCTCTTCAACCAGCTTTTAACACAACAGTACTAATTTGCACCTGCTCTTTAACAAGCAAGAGAAATTTCCACATAAATCTGAAGAGCACTTTACTGATCATACACCAAGGCACTACACAGTACAGCCAAAGTGATCTCCCAGGCCGGTGTGTCTGTTTGATAAATAACATGCATGTCTCATGCTGAAATGAGGCGCAGGAGGCTTAGTAAACCTGACCCTTAGCGTCAACCTTTTATGTATTACTTCTCCTAAGTTGTCACTTTGGTGTCAAGATCTTTAATTCACTGTCAGTCTGAAACCTATTCCTGGGAACCAACAACGTCAGATGCATACCATTAAAATCCCAACGTTTCCTGTTTGAGTGCAACTGGAGACCTTTGTCACGTCTCCCTCCGTCTCTGTCCTCATGTTTTCTGTCACTCTGTCAGAACTGTCCGTTAAAGGCAAAAGGCCACAAAAATAATAAAACTCATCCCTGATAACAGATTTCACTGTAAATTCAAACATGAGATTTGGAGAAAAATACTCTTTTTGCTTAAGGGAAGGCAATTTTCTTACTGTTTGGGCTACAGTCATGTTCAGCATAATACTCTTTGGGCCACAGTATCATTTGGTAGTAGCTTATTTTTAATGTAGAGAAATGTTCTCCTACTTTGGCAGCAGAGCAATGCCATTGCCCTTCAACTAAAAGAATAAATAATGACAATCTATTTGTAGGAGATGCAGAAGTTCATTGAGATATTCATCTCCTTTAAATCTTTGTTCTCTTAACCTTATGACTTGTTTCATTTTCAGTGTGTATGAAGATGTTTATTTTATCAAAGTGTTATTCGCTGCTGTTAAATTCTCTCTTCCTTTTTCCTCTCACTCGCTCCTCTTTTTGGGGTTGATTAGACAGGAGAGGGCAAAGTTTGAATATTCAGCATGCCTCTGCTGTGTTTTGCATCAAACTTTTATCAAGACATAATTGTGATAAATGATGCATGTAATCAAGCATTAAATAATGCTAGAATATGCAACCTCCAAAGTTAAACTGTGACCAGCATGTCTGTGTCCTTCGTCCCCAGTGGATAGGTACCATCTGGCTGCGGCCATTACCACTGACCTGAGTGCCAGACTCCTTAGTGTGCAAGGAAGCTCAACATCGACCGGTCAAGCCCCTGCACACCTGACCACATGGATGCAACCTTGCCAGAAGTGTTAGGGGACAAATTACAGATTCAGGATGGCCACATCCTAAAGGTTACACTCAAGAGTATGTAAGGCCTCATCCATATGTACAGTATTGTGTCCCATGTTGAAACACTGTCACTCTGTTGTTGTTGTTGTTTTTTTTAATTTTTATTATTTATACATGGTGACCTACTGGATTGAAAACTTTGCTTTTGATATTATCATATGTTTTGATGGAGTCACCAACAGTGCATAAGAGATGGTGTTTTAAAAGTATTTTAACACTGTAAAATAATTGATTACTAATAAACATAAATTATATGGGTAAAGTCAACCTGTATTGTTTTCTCTACATTTTGCCTTTATTGCATAGTTTTACAGTGGAGATGCAGACATTATTACTTTATGAGTAATTATTAAAATTATTACTCATGATCACTGTACGTTCTAATTATTAATCACAGTTCACAGTCCAACTTCATGGTTTATCTTTATCCTACAGAACTAACACTGATTACAATCTGTTCATTGTAGCGATGATGACTTGTTCCCAGACTGAAAATAAAATCCAAGTTGTAATGCAACGGAATAATCCTTGTAGTTATGAACCTGGGAGACCTAATAAACAAGGCCTCACTGGATTTGTGTACCTTGGTGCTCAACCGTATGATAGCATGCCACTTAGTTAGTCCTTATTGTTGATTTTACATCATTTTGATCAGCTGTGGGTCACACTGTGTTGGAAGGGGTCCTTGTTATTTGGTCATTCTGAACATTTCTTCCATTGTTTTTCCTTGTTATAGGGTTTTTATGACGTACTGTGCCATTTTGATTGGCATATAAATTTAGCATTTATTTTTAATCTATAGAAAGGTTAATAAATTCCATTTTTAGCTACAGTACATTTTAGCAGCTAAACTTTCTTATAAGAAAGGTCACACAATTTGGCTTCAGAATATATTTTAGACTTTGTCAGCTTTAGGCAAGATATTATGAATAGATGCACACCCTGTGCTTTATACAAGGCTGTTTAAATAGACTCAAAGTGTAGAGAAGAGACTGAGCATTTGTGGTCAGAATCTCTAAACATGTCTGACAAGCCTCAAAATGAAAAGTCATTTTTACGACTTACTGTACCGATGTGTAACTGATGACTTTTTAATTATGATGTAGCTGTGTTTGGATTTTTTTAAACATTCACTTAGTGGGCCTTACAGTAACATGAAGTTGTCTTTTCACTTCACTTGTATGGCCAATAAACAATTTCCTCCTTGGTCTTTTCGGAATGACTGTCATGTCTGTCTCACACTCCCTTTCTAACCCTTCCACCTGCCTCTCTTCAAAGTGAGATTTTGATTGCAGCACGGTACAGTCTGGGAGCCATGAGTGTTGTTACAGATAGGGCATGTGTAAAGCCGAACTGATGCCAGACGCGGATGTGTTTCTTCCATGTTATTCCTTTTTCTTTTTTCTTCCAACTGTTCTCTCTTCTTTAAGCCTGTAATTCCCTTCCAGGCATCACTCTCTGCATGTGTTATTGTCTAAAACAACAGCAGCTGGGTGGCCCATTGGTTGAATTGTCTTCTATTCTAGGTGATAGTGTGTTTGGTCCAACACAAAGAAAGCAGGCATGTTTTTTGCATTCTTGAATAGGTCTTGACTAATATAGTCAATCAGCACTGATTAATGTAGGTTACTCATTTCCTTTGTGTGTTCAGTTTACTCACAGCTACCTGACAACAAGGCAAATTGGAAAAGCAAAAACCACAGATGAGACTGCGCTGTTGTCAAAAACAAAGATTAATCTAGTCACCAAATACAGATCTGTTGTTCCAGAGTGATATGTTGCACAGACTATGTGCCTTTTCTAATTTATCTGCTCAGTGGCCAACAATAATGAGGCTTTATAGCAGAAGTTCATCCGAGAAGGCCACATCACCCCGACACTCTTCACACAGGCCTATTATTACTTCCAAATCATTTAACAAATCTGTTTGTTTCAGTCTTTTCCTGAGGCTACTTCCAAATAAATCATAACCTCTATGTAAAATATGTATACACCTTAAATGCTCATCATAACCATTTTTTTTTCAGTGAGACAAATTGCTCCTCCATCCCACTACCACCTGCAGTCAAGACTTCTCAGCCAAGATAGATTTTAGCTATGTATTTATGATACAAGATACTTGATGTAAAACATTTTGCATGCAGGTGAGTTGCAGGTGGAGGGAAGTTTATGTGGGTAAGACAATGGACTTGAAGACAGACTGTGACTTCCCAATACTGAGACAGTTCAAGTCCTGGACACTGGTGTTGGGTGGGCAACTTTTTTTTTATTGCTCCTACAGTAAATATGTCCTCATACATTTTTAGGTACCATATGATGTCATTGTTTTGCAGCAGCCAAGGTTTCCCTGGGAAAAAAAAGAACAAAACAAACAAACAAACAAAAAACTAGCTGACACGTACTATAAAGTGACTTGGTCATAAGTCAAGAAATAAAGTCTAAAAATGAAGGCAGTGAATAGCAGGTAAAAATAGCCCAGGGTTCAAATAATTAACCCGCCTTAAAACACTAATTAACTTAAAACATACTGTAACTGTAACACTGCAGTAGCAGCATGTAATCACAGCCACTGAGTGTTATAATAGTAACCACATGCATTAAGTGTGTGTTATCTTGATAACATTGCTTCACAGGACTCTATATATGTGGATTACAATTTCTGTTGTGTTGTTTTGAGTGTTGTTTAGCTTTGTAAAGTACCAGGCAAAACACTATGGCGTGATTGAGGCAAATGGAAGAGAATTAATAAGACTGTGCACACACTCACACATACACATAGATTTCTTTGAGACACATAACATACTTTTCAAACAGTGGCATTTTCCATTCAGGATTGATTTATTTCATATCTTGGTTTTTGAAACAAACTAATTAAACATGTGGTCACATTTTGCAGTACTCTGTATAACTTACAGTATAAGAAGTGAATATAATGTGTTTTTAAACACATTGATATCTGGATCTGAGTTTATGGATCCGTTTTGGGGTTACAGTTAGGGTTCAGCTGAGATTAAGTTGATGTGTTGTGTAAACATCCAACCAATAGCCATAAGACATGTTGATTATAAACCTTTTTCCACCTGATAGTTTTGATCAGTATCAGCACTGCATTTCTTGTTTTAAAGCTTCATTCATTATTGGTCTTTTTTAGTGAAAAAACTAAATGAAATTAAAAATGGTGTTATATCAAACCAAATTAAATATGTTGTTAACTGGGTAATGATCATATTTCACATTTATTTTTTTGCAGCTAAATACTATGTATATATATATATATTGATTATGTTGTTAAAAATAGAACAATTGGCACAAAGATTTAATTTAATTATTTTACATAGGTTTCATTTTTATCAATGTATTTTTCACTTCATTACTTTGGATGAGACTCTTGGGTATATATGACAAGGCTGTCAGTATCCCCAGTTACTTATTTGTCAGCATAACAGATGGTCTTAAAACCAAAATGATAAGTTCGGATTCAGCGTGATATTTTCTTAGGGTTAACAGTTAGTTACCATCTCGAATGTATGATTTTGCCAGTGTCAAGAGTGAGATATGTGTATTGAAAGCTGCCTTATCCAGGTCAGTTAGCATGCAAGATCTCACCACTTATCTCAGGCTGAGAAAACTTCACCAAGACACCCTTAACAACCATTCAGTTAACACTGGATGTTTTGTGACTGTGACATGAGTCTGGTAAGCCTGTGCTCCTCCCTAACATGACCATTATGTTAATTTTATTCTAAAGGATTTGGTGTAAAAGACTGCGTTTGACAGGAAGAAGATCTCCATTTCAGCAATTTGTTGCTGAGCATGTGAGTGCTCAGACAATTTTCAAGTACTGGAAAGTGCAACACGGAGAACAATAAAACAAAGCGACACAATGTGGTACAGAGAAGATGAGACTCAAAATGAGAAGCAATCTAAGCATTTTTTTTAAAAATATCTTTTGAGGAAAAAGATGAATTGTCTCTAAGTTCTCTTGCTTTTAACTCACATTAGCAACCTGTTCAAGGATAGACTCCAATTGCCTTTTTCTTTTTCTGCCTTTCTCTTTTAGTCCACTCATGTCAGTGTGTCTGCCTAATGCACAGCTATTCTTGCTCCCACAAACTAAAAGGAAATACAGCACCCATGCAGTATTCAAGAGCATAGTTTGCAGTTTAAACATTGCATTGCACAAATGTAGTATACATTCACAACTGTTACCATTAAAGCAATAAAAAGGCTATGTAAGAGGGTGTTTCCTTACAGTATCATTAAATGGTAAAACTATTCGAGGTTTAGATTTAGCCTGAGAATGACACTGGTGTTATATGGTGCTGATGTATTGGACTGTTGCATTGTTTGATGTCTGCTTTTAAGTTACTTAAAAGCCAGAATATTTAAAAATTAAAATAAAATAAAAATGCAGTATCACCTGAAAAAGCCTGCCCATTCACTGGAATAAAAGAACCACTCAGATTTTAATTTTGTGATCACTTTACATGAGACCTCACAAGGAAAACACATCTGTTGTTTGTTTAAATGCCCAATATGATCTATGTTTAAGTTATGTTTCTTTCTAACAAGAGTCTCTAGCGGCCATGTGAATGATGACTCCTGTTTGTCAGGAACAAAGGCGGATGTGGCGTGACATTGTTGTTTTCACCACAAAATCTGTTAGACAGGAGGTTGGGGTGGATGAATGGGCCAAGAAAAAGGGAGACGGTAATCCATTTTCTTTTTAACCATGACCCCAATCTAACCTTAACCAAGTAGTTTTGTGCATACATCTAACCAAACCTTTAGCATGGTGGATCAGCAAATGGTCATATGAATCATTTTTTTAAACTATAATTTCGAACGCGTCCCGCTGGGTAATGGTTAATGGTAAATGGACTGCCCTTTCCTCCCTTAGCAGACAAAGAGCTTTAAAATTTGCCTCTCATTCACTCATTCACACACATGCTGCTGATCCGGCCACTGGGAGCAATTTAGGGTTAAGTGTCTTACTTAAGGGCAGTTTGACACGTGGACAGGGGGAGCCAGGGATCAAACCACCAACCCTGGGAATACTAGAAGCTCTACCTCCTGAGCCCATAACACACAGTATGTTCTTGGAATAAGTGAAATTAACTCGAGTATGCCCTGTGTATTTCTGCAGAGAGACTGAGTTGTGCGGCCTGCCAAAAGGAGACCATCTTTCTTAAAGGATCTTTGGCACTTGCAGCACAGATCTTTGAAGGTGCTGGCTTATATCCATCACAAACAGCTTTCGCTGATTCCTGGGATTCAATTAGAGTTGCTGCCCTTAGTATAAGGTTTTAAATATAAACTGAAATTGGTCAATATGTGTGCAGTACCTTCAGCTAAAGATAAATGTTTTCCTGTGTTAATATATGGTAACTAATTTCTGATGCAACAAGGATCCTCAGTGCAGCCCTGACATTACAGTCATTTGGACTTGGCATATGTGTTAAAGACTAATTAGTGAGGAAAACACTGTCAAGATGCCATATGGTGGGAAAGACAAAGCAGCTTGCAGAGGTCTGGTGCCACCCAGTACACTTAAGAAATTTAAATGCTGGAAAGACAGTCTGTGTCTAGTATCAAGGTACACCATATGTAAATGAGGTCAAATATTATCAAAATTGTGACATTTTTGTTTCACAATCACAGAGAAGGAGAGAGAGGTGGGAATTGTGGGGTAGATCAGTGGGCTCGGTGTGAATGTCTCCATTATTGTCAGGTTTAAAACAAATGTATTTTAAGCACCATCTACCATACATTAGAGCGAGAAAAATACCAATTGACATGCTCAATAATCTGAACCGTCAAAGCACACAGTCATTTCTCAGAACTGTTCTATAGATGAGAGGGCACCGCATTGGGTCAGATGGATCTCAGGAGATTATGCTAATGTTGAAAGAAGGAAAAGCGAGTCTTGTCCTCACTCAGCTGAGACAAATCCTTGTGCAATGCCACGTTATATAACTGCTCTTTCCTCTTTGACTTTCTCCATGATTGTCTTGTAAAATCATTGGCAGAACTATGAAGAAGATGGGATTGAGATCTGAAAAATGGCAGAGGTGTAAGCATAACGATATTTACATTACTTTGGGGATTGTGATTGGGAAAATACAAAGTTGACACAAGAAAATGCCTAAATGTTTGCCAGCATTACAGCTATTTACCCTGATTCTAAAATCAATGACATTTTGGATGTTCTCTAGTAATGATGTGAGTGGGTGAATAATACATGGTTATTATTGTAATACAGCAACCTCAAATGTAAAGTGGACACAGTGCGCAAAAAGGCTGGCACTGGCGAGCTCTGTAGCTCAAAGACTACTGTTCCTTCCTGATTCATATTATATTTGACATCCAGTTCAACCAAATGCTTACTTTAAATTAAAGTGTATCTCCTGTCACTTTCTGCTATAATGTCAAATTAATCAGAGTTGGTTAAATATTTTAGTCATTGCACTTATGCTGAATGTAGAGTGCACTCTATTTTGAGTGCAGGTTTAATTAAAAGTGTAATTTTAGTATAGGTCATTAATGTTCGGAAATCATTTTCATCAGTTGTAACTCTTTTTAAAAAAATAATTCAGCCATTTAGAACTAAGTGATTAGTGGTAATTTCTTGCTAAATCAGGCTGCTTGCATACTCTCTAATCTGTAAGCTAATACCAACACAATACATATTATATCTTAGAGCATACTTTGTTGGTGCATTTTCTTGGACCATTCTAGTGTTGAGTACAGATTTATAAATATTTACTTCCAATTATGTGTAGTTTACATTACTGCTGACCATCTTATAAATCATACAGTTTGTTTTTAAAAATTGAATGTGGTTTCAATTCAGTGCACAATGAAAGTCAACTTACAGACGCTTGAAACTTGATTGAGATATGTAACCCATCCCAGTGAGCATTGCGTTTACATATTGTTGCATTGTATGTGTGTTACATGGTACCACGAATTCTGAATTATATTCCTTAACTTAATCAAATTAAAATAAAATGTATTATTCACTGGTGCTTTAGAGACCAGTCTATGAAAATACACAGTCTGCCATTTCTTCTGGTGTACTGTATTAGGAAGAAAAATCCAAATGGCAATGTCGTCTATTCAACTGAAAATATGGGTGAACATGATCAGTTTCAATTAGGCTTACTGATTGCGCAATACAAGTTATTATTTCTTTCAATTAATTAATTACTGTAGTTTAACAGCTTTGACAGCGTTTATGACCTTTCAAAGTTAAAAAAAAAAAGATATGAGAGTAGCCACTATCTGTCAACCCGCCTCCTCTTTCTTTCTATGTACTGCTGGTCAGAGAGAAAGGGAAGATGAGAATCGAGAGTAGAAAAGCATCGTGCTGAGGGCAGAGCTAATGACATGGATGTAGAGGCGACCCCCTGCCAGTGTGGACTACAGTGATGACAGGAGACATGAGAGAGGACCAGCAGGCCTTTCAAGTTTTGAAGGGAGAGTTGATGCAGCTACTTGCTGTGGGCAATTGTACCATCTTCGAATTTCAGCTGCGCTGCACTCCCTCTTTCACATTCAGAGGACAGTGGGTGCACTCATATCAACGAGAACTGTTTGCCTTTGGAAATCTGCTATACCATCTTATTTCTCCTCTAAACCCGTAGCTCAAGCTTTCCTCCCCTTGGGGTCAAGATCCCACAGGGTCCCTTTGATATGAGAGAGTTGTCCCTTGATAAACAACTACTAACATGTTTGTACAATGCAAAAGTATTCATTCACTCTCTGAGTCCAGTGAAGCCAGAAGCAACATAATAGTAATAGCCTATGCACAGCCTGAAACATTTAAATGGCCTGCAGAATATAGTCTAGTTGATTCAATTAGAATGCTTTTCTTGCATTTTGGTGCTTTTGGATTTTTTTGAAGTATCTCAAAAATACAAACTTCAGTAACAGGAAAGATGAAAGATGTTTCATCAGCCAGAGGAAGGTAGAACTTTCTCACCACACAGAGGATCCTGTAATTATTACACAAACTCAAACCCACTGATCTGCAATAAACTGTGACACCATCATATGCCACTTAGAAAAGAATACAGTTCAAACAGTCAAGAAGCATCACTGTAACCTAATGACCATAAGCTGGAGAGACATGATTATCACTTTGGCTTGGGTTTTACCTTTTACTCCTTCATGACAATCAGCACATATCGGTTAAACATGAACACCACTTGAAAGGACCAAATTCCTGTTGTGAAGTAGGTGCATTTCAATTCAGGAATGTGTTTATTCCAACTGAGAATATAACAAAATGAACCATTTCACACATTTTCTGCTGCTCTCTCTGTGTCCTCTGAAATACCTTTTTCCTGCACATGACTGTGGACAGTTCTACAAATGACCCCTTTTTAGGTACATTATGTTTATAATTCAAACTATGCAGGACCCTGCTCTCCATCTGAAGGCATGCATGTGAGTTTTATGAATAGTGTATTATGAAAACTGATGAATAGTGTCAACAGCTGTCAATAGAGTAGCAAGCTTCAGTCTTGATAATTCCATTCTGAAAAGAAAATACAGCACATTTTACAATCCAACATAGACACAAAAGCTCCATCAGTTATTTTTGTTCACACCTTAATTGTGCATTGTTATAAACACTTACATAATCAAGTCAAAACATTCGCTGCTACGAAAACTTTTAAGAAATGTGTACATTTAATTACAATAAGCAGCTGCCTGCTAAAAAGGCCGGAAAAATATCCTTTCAAAGGTAAATTAAACCTCATCACCATATGCTATACCAACAATAGCTTGTCAAATAAATAGAAGAGTCATTGTACAATGTGAGCTTTGAGGTTTAATGAGTTGATTCGTGTTTTACATTCAAACAGATACCAAAATGAGATGTATGGCTCTGCAATTTTTGTCCCAGTATCATTATGAACTTTATTTCAACGTGCTATGATGACAGATCTTGTTAGATCTATTGTGACCATGGAAACAGCTCATTTACTTTCAGATATTTGTATTTTAATTAGTAAAAGAACAAGCTCATATTCATTCTGCATGTGTATGTATGCTGGGTAGGTGCATGCTTTATAAAGCAGCTCTCCTTTTACAGAAATAAATACCAAAACAATAATCCTGTGGGCAATATCTACAGCATGCTGTATTCTGCCATTTCTGTTTGTTTGATAAATTCATTTTAAATTCATCAATTTTTAACATCATATAGCCTAATACGTTGGGCCTGGAGACAAATAATTTGTGGATGTTCTTTTCCAATCCCTCCATTTTTGTCTCTGGAGAACGTTGCATTACTTGAGAAATGAGAAAAAGGACCCAGTGCTGGCAGTGTTCACCACTGGGAAACCACATTTGCTGTACTGAGAACAGTGATTTGTTAGTAAAACTGGATTCAACACATGGCTTCCATCGGGGTGTGCAGAGCAATGTTGCAATGTCCTGTTAAAATCACAACATTTTTAGATTTCTGTTTACAGATTAAACAAACAAGAAACAACGTGTTATAAGCATTAGAGATGCTGCTAAGCAGAGTTTTGGAATTTTGGAGAGAGCTAGGCTAGCAGTTTTCCCCCTGCTATATGCTAGCCTAAGCTAAAAACACACACCATATAGTACTTAGCATACAGGAATGAGATAGTATTGATCTAACTAACTCACAGCAAGAAAGTAAATAAGCGTATTTCACCAAATTTTGAACCATTTCAACACACTGAAAATACATAATCAAATTGCATGAGCTGATAATAATAATAGTAGTAAGCAACATATTTCTTTCCACAGTAGTAACAGCATGGGGATCTGTGAGCAACACAACTATTTTCCAGTAGAACAAAACTCCTTTCATTCTCCCCCACCTGTCATACAATAGAGCTCATCAGCTAGCATTAGTAGAATGTGAACTCCAAGCTTTGAAAAGTTTTATATTATTTAGCTAGCGAACTAACATTTGCATAATTGTTATGTTGTGGATATTGTTATGTTGACTGTAGTTTTTATCCAGCTACCTTTTTTTGTAAAGGAAAGGAACTACTCAGTTAGTAGTCCTATGGTGCTTAATGTGATTAACCTTGGTTTACAGAGTCCATATGGTCCAAAAGAGATGATATCAAAACATACATATGACATAACATAAATTAAAAACATATGGAATGATATAATGTTCTGTATATATATTTTATACCAATATATGTATATAACTGTAGCCTCTAATTGTAGTTAGAGACAAAATACTATGTACACTTACTGTACAACATATTGTAATGTAATAAAGAGAAAAAACATCACTGAAAAAATATAACACACTCAAAAAGGTATTATATTAATTTGCATATTAATGACCTCATTACAATCATATGTGTCTCAAACTGTATTGCATGAAGCAGGGAGTGGTTATAACAGAAATGTTCATGTTTTAGACACACTGTATCTGGATTTCTAATTCGCATAATGAGCAGCTGTTGTGCGAGCTGGAATGCTGCTGCAAGATCAGGAAAACGGCAGTTACCTGCTATAAAAACTCACTAGATGCATCACTTTTCTGAAGTAAAGTTGCAAAAGCAAACAGAAAAGTCATCAAATCTGTCACCTCAGATCATTAAATCCGCCATAAACAAAACTTACCATTGACATAAATAACATCTCTCTGATACAGTCTTAGCAAGATTATTACAAGCTTAACTTTTTTTTAAATATATTGACTCCTTTAAAAAGTGTCTTAAGACCCACTTTTACTCCCTTGCTTACCCCTGCAATGATTCCTGACATGATTGCATGAATGTCTGTATGCGTGTCTGTGTGTATATTGGTGTGTGTGTATGTGTGCACTTTGTATTTATGCATGTATTAAGTACTTATGTCTTGTGATCGTGTGTCTTTTTGCTGAATTATGTTTGTTGTAAAGCACTTTGGCACAAACTTGGTTTGTTTTTAAAGCACTCTATAAAAAAAATGTGACCTTGACCTTGACCTTAAAAAAAGGTTGTATTGTTTTGCATGGCTAGGACTGCATTACAGGTGTTCATGATTGTGTCTGCAGAGGCATGCTTTCAGAATGAATATATATACTTCACATTTAATGACTCACGTTTACAAAATGCCAGTGATATGTCAGTCAAATTTGAAATTATTTTTATTAAAGATTTAAACAATAAAGTGCTAGATGCTGTCTACAAAAAAGACTGTATGGAAGTCATTGGGTACTTCCCTCTTGAAATTGAAAGTCAATAATTTTTTTTCAGTGAAATCTCAAAAGCCAATTTTATTTCCCCTAATGTATGTCAAGGTGGCAATTTTGAAAATGACTATTCCATTAAGGGAATATTATGGCTTAGAGAAGGGTGTGTTTGGGAGCTGTTTCCATGATTGACAGCTCTCTCAGGCCTTAGTACTCAGCAGTGGTGGTCGTTGCTTGCTCACCTCTCCTCTGCTCCACACAGGCTCCACCATGTTACCCAAATTTGTATTTTCTAGCTCCAACAACTAACAGGATGACAGTGAATGGAAGACCCCAGGACTGTCTCTTCAGAAGCAGTTGACAGTACAGACGTGACGCCTATGTTTTTCAACACTGTTTTGCTTCTCTTGTAGTAGGACTCAGGGAGGAATCGGTAACAGTGCAAAAGTAAAGTGTGAGTAAGAACCAGTGCTCTCTACGTTTGTGATATAAAATAATAATAAAAAAATCCTCATATTTCCTACATTCTTACTCACATTTGTCATTTCAACAGTTCAGCTACATGTCAAAGTAAAGTGTTACCTTTTACTTTTATAGCTTGCGTTAAAAGTCTGTTTGGCTTACTTTCAATTTCTTTTTACCATCACTTCAGTTCCATTGATGGGCTGTGCAGCAGCCATGCGTAGACCTACAGCTCTTGTAGTATACCTGAACTTAGAGTTATGACTGATGTGGAGAGATCAGACCTTATCTGTTTGATCTATTAATTAGGACTCCTCAAGACTAGGCTTCAGTCAAAGTGAGCACCAGATAAAAGGCATAAAAGAGTGGTGGAATAATGAAAATGGGAGTTTTAAAGAAGAATGCAGAGAGAAGTGTGTGTTTGTTGTATGCTTAGTTACTGGTGCCAGGTCACTGCGTCATGTTTCCAAAGAAACTGTCGCTGTTTGAAAGTTAACATAATCACATCATCATTAGGTCTCTCACTGAGGATTTGTGTTTAACTTAAAGACATATGGCACTGTTTGATTGAAATAAAGTGGTTTTATTTTTCATCTGGTAAGTTTATTTCAGCACCAGGCACACAGTATGGCTTATTAAGTAGCAGAACAAGGAACATGAATGGTTTGCTCTCCACAAAGGGGTATTGATTATTGATTATTAGATGGTAGCTGGTAAGTCATGACTGATTTAGAGTAGATTTCTGAAATATGCCTAAATGTTTTCATGTTGCCCAATAAGGAAAATAAGGAAAAGATCAAGACTGGGACCAAATAATTTTGTTTGAGAAGTAAATGTGACACATAGACAACCATTTGCTTTAAATACAGTACATAATGCTGTATATATCTCTAAGTCAAATGTACTAAAACATCCCTAATATGCATTTTATATTAATTTATAGCACAGAATATAGAAAAATGTCAAGTAGGAATAAAATCTTAGTAAATAAATGGACCTGAGAAATGCAAAGCACTTGGACTTAAGTTATTTGACAGAACAGTGTCTGATCTTTGATCTGAATGATTTTGACATGTTATGATTCATTTGAGTTGTAATGCCTCCTATTAACACATGAATATTAAAATGTTCATATTCTAAGACAGAGCTGAAATAGGGCTGAAAATAGCAGAGGCGAGAACATTTATATGTAGAAAGCTACACATTATAAAGACAAATTCAGGAGCAGACTAATTGAGGCAATGTAATTCGTCAATTAAGGATAATTTATTTTCCAAGGCAGCGCTGTCTTCCTCTGATTCAAATATAGTTCTTTATGATAAATTCAATCAAATGGTACTTTGCAGTTAAACACGAGATATAATGCTCTCATAAAAAATGTAAAAGACAAGAAAATTGTCATTTAAACATTCATCTCAGTGACCAAATATGGTTACACAATTAAGTTAAGCTGTAAGTGATTAATGAGACTCAGTAGAGCAGCCGTTCCTTTATGCAGGAGATACTGTAGGTTCTACAGTGGCGCCTAAAACAATAAGCCAACATGACTCAGTCCTGAATATGTAATGTTCTGGTTCACATTACTGTCTGACCTACCATCTACTACTTTCATTGTGACAGATACCAATTTGGCATTTTTTATGAGCAAGGCCTGCTAGTGTGCATGGAAAACTGGCAGTGCTTAACTGATTTATTGGCATTAGCACAAAGGATATCAGGTTTGGCAATGCAATGCGTTCACATCTAGCTTAATGCCAATGAGGCTTATAATAGTTTTAAAGCTGTGTCTTGCAGTGACATGTGCAGAGTAAAATCTTATAGTTTTTGCGACCGACTGTCAGAGGCAGATATCAGATGTCGGAGGCAGATGGCGCACCAACGGTGACTTATATTAGCTGTTTGTCATAGCTTAAAAAAATATTTACCCTCAAGAAGCTGCCGTTATAAAACTATGACACAACTTTAGTAAAAATGATCAAGATAGGCATATCTCAATGAAAAGTGAACAACAGGGGCATAATTAATGTACTGAATAAAGTTTTCAGAGCCCACAAAATAAGCCTCTTATGAACTTATGTAAATGAACATGTCTCTCCTGCAGAGGGTAGAGATTGACATTCTTCATTTGTGTTAGTCGTTTTTTGGTTTATGCATGTATAATAGGCTAAAGGATTCCGCCTTAATAACTCACGTAAAAAAAATTCAGTTTTCAAATATTCTCTAAAGTTGTAGAGCTTATCTGTAATGTTGAATAGCAGCTTCGAAAAAAGTACTGACATTTTGTTAATAAATTCTGTGGGTTTCCGTTAAGAAGATTCTAGTAGAGCGCAAAAATTGAGCTTTGGTTTTGATTTCATTTATTTTATTTACTTATTTATATATCGCATAGATTGAAGAACAACATATCATAATGACACTGGTGGAGCAATAAAGTGAAATGAGAAAAACTTTGTTAGAGAAGAGAGGAAAACAAAAGTCTTATGTGTTAAAAGAGAAAAGGAAACTCAGGGACGTGGCATGGAGCCAGAGATCCTGAATACTCCCAGTTGCATATCAACTTCCAAACCAGATCCCATTGGACAACATTGATCCGACCGCAGAATGGTAACAAATCTGCTCATCGGGAATTCTGTCATGGTGACCTGTGGGCTAGGTGACCTGCAGAGTCAATGGATCAAGGTCAAGAGAAAAGAAATAGGAGGAAAGTTGGTATCTTGCTGTGTGTGTGTGTGTCTGTTTGTGAGCATCTGTGTCTAGGAATGAAACAGGGGGATCCATCTTTTTTAAGATATGTGGAAGGATTTGTCGAATTTGTCAACAACTGATATACTGTACAAATATGAGCTTCAGGGTTTTGCCGTGCTGATGTTCGATATGTCATCTCTTACAAACTCAAAACTGAGAGTGCATGCATGCATGTAGTGTTTGCAATAATTGACTAGCTCATGACTCACAATACAATGGGTTTACAAATGTCACATAGTGGTGAGGGAATAATTTTGACATTAATGCAGTTCTGTCATTAACACTCATGTCATTTACTGCAGACCACTGGCTGTGACTAAGTTGATAGTGAAGACACAGGAAGTGAGGCAGATCTCAACATTTTGTCCAATCATGATCAAAATTGCTCAGTAGGTTGTTATAGTTCCTTGTATTGTCCCCCATAATTGCTGCTTGTAAATGTATATTGTGTCCACATACTATATATTCATGTTGAATTCACAGCTGTTGCCCAACACATCATAGCATTTTGCTTGTTTTTGAAACTCTACAACAACAGGTGCTCATTATCATAACGATTCTCTATGTTTCCCAATAGTGCCTGAAACAGGAGCGAAAAGAATGGCCTTCTTTCTTTTAGGTATCTATTACGTCTTTATTGTAATTAAATATTGTACTAAGCATTGACTAGTAATAAACATAATTCTGTGCTGTGCCAGATAAAGAACATTCATCTCGTATGTCATGTCTCACTTGACACACACACACACACACACAAAAGAAAAACATCAGAACCTTGTGGCAGCTCTGACAACTAAACACCTCATGGGATATTTCAGAGCTACTCATTTGACTTGGGGCATTATTGCACTGTCACTCTTAACACCACTTTACCAATTTGCACATTGAACGATGCAAAAATGCACCGTTGCACTGTTTCAAGGTGCAAGTGAACTCAACTGAACTTACATATGCACATAATATTCTATAATGTGTAAAACAGACTGTGACGATATGTAGCATCCATAACTGCAAAAGGAACCAATGCATTTTCCAATTCAGGAGCAACTCACCATGGCCCTGGTTTTGCAATCTGTTCCTTCATACTGAACAATTCTGGCCATAATGTACTCAAACACTTCACAATAAAGCTTCATGAGACTTGTGTGTGTGCTTGTATGTATTCCTGTGTTGCTCTTTTTGCTGCTCATTTCCTCTACAGATGACAAATGGGATCTGGGGCCTTGAATCACTGAATGACAAGACCACTCAGAAAGAAAAAAAACTACAATCACTACAATGCCTTTCTCATTAGCAGTGATAGTGTCACTGCACTCAGCATCAAAGCAGCCAGAACATTTGGAACAAAGAGTCAGTCAGTCTCGTCAGGAACAGGAAGGCTTTAAATTAGCGTTTGGGTGACATATTAGGAGCTACATGAGATTATTTCTAGTGCATTTTTTTTTTCAAATTGTTATTTTCCCCCTCCATTTTTATTACTGAAAGCCAAGCAAACATATGAGAGCAGTTCTAAATAACTATGTCACAAAGGCACAAAAGCCTTCCGATTCACTCTTACTTCTGTGCAGATCCTGGCTTCACCATTTTATCAGAGTCTGACATTTCCTATTGAACTGGTACAAATGGTATTTCCCCAGACAACTTGTTAACTTTTAAAGGTTGATAGATTCAATACACACCCGCCTAAAATAAGCAGTGGATCACTCTGAAAAACAAAGCTTCGAGATTAGCTGCTGTCAACTTGAGGAGGAGATGTGTAAGTTTGAGTAGCAAAATGTGAACACTATTTCTAAGGTGACATGGAACATATTGATCTAGAAGCATTTATTAGAAAGAAGACCTTAATTTGTGGTTGTCCACTGCAGCTGCAGCTGCTGCTGACTTTGTCATATGACTGCAATTTACAAGCTCTTTGATATTAATGTTTCCCCAAGTGACTTTGATTTAAACAGTGAAGGATCTAAAGTCTACGTTAGAGACTATATAAGAAGCTGTGTCAGGTCAGAAAATGGATACAAACATAAAGGTACATGCAGGAAGGACACATTTGCTTCATTATATTGTTGAAATGATCGGCAATGAAATAATTTACCCTTCAAGAATACATTAACGATGATTATAATTTTATGGTTATACAGAGAGCAGTATCATTAGGGAGCCATATTGAAAGTCATTCTCCCTGAGGTTCCAAGGTCATCTCATGTACATTACCAGGTGTGTGCATGGCGGATATGAGCGCAAAAATAATTGCAAACCCAAAGGTCAAAGAGGGGTCAACTGAAGTTTCCTAAAAAGAATTAGGACTGAGCAGATTCACGAGGTAGACCATCCGCCTCTTTCAACTTTTTACAGATTACAGTGCAATGGAAAAAAAATTATCATTTACTGTCTTGCAAGTCTTATCTGAAAGTGACCTACTCATAATCTTCCACTCCTTTTCTTGTAATGTATTTATACAGTCTGTTAGAATAAGTTACTGTAAAGCTGAAGGTAAAAGTGTATGAATATAAAGCATTGTTGATAAAAAAAAACATCATTGTGTAAAATTGTTTAAACAAAATTATTAGATATCACGATAAACGATTTTATTAATGGCATGTTTCCTAAGAAGATGATATTGCATTCTAACTATTTCATAAAGTGACATAGTGAAAAAGGAACCCTATTGGTCCTCTTGTGTGTATTCTAAATATTGAATAAATCACAATGCAAAACCTTATAGAACCAAGTTAAGGAATGGCTTTTGAGATAGAACCTTTTTAATTATAGGGACATTAATTCATAACATTGGCTCCCATGTGGGTAAGTGAGAAGTGAACGTTTTGTGCTTCATTGATTGGATGAATTAAACCAGGTAAGAGTAGCCTCTTTTATTTCAAAATGATAGGATAATAGAGGAAAGCAGGAATACATTTTAATACACAGAACCAAGATGTGTGGCTCAGAGGGAGAATTAATGAAGTAGTGTCCCTAATTGAAGCCTTGCTAAGCCCAATAAAACAAAACCGTAAATATTCCCAATGAAAAATGAAGTCAATCTTCATCACTTTAAAGCCAGAACAGTGCCATTGAAGTGCAGATGGTGTGCATTCGAATACAGCCTGTGTTCATCAGCAATGTAGACCATATGGTGACCTTTGTCTACATATAACTAGAACTGTACACAAATCAGGTACTGGAGCTTTAAAGCTACATGACAAAAGTTTTTCATGATTACTTCACTTTAAATCTTATCCTCTACCCATACACTTGCAGTAACTTAAAACTATTACTTCTAGCTTATGTATCAAATAATTTCAGGGCACAAATTATTAATCTGATGGTAAGAAATTGCTATTTTAATTTAATTTTTTGTTTTTTTCTGAACATTTACAGTAGCTATTGTAAGGGGTCAGTTATAAAGAATCCTGTTTAAAAATTGTGTTGTCCTTGTATTTTGACGTGAGCACTCTAATTAGAAATAGTATTAACATTGCTGACGTCCAATTGTGGAAGACACCACATCAAACCAACTTTTTGTTTTTATGTTTTCAACAATATGTCACACACATATTTAGTTATTTTTTTACCATACTTAACATATCACTGAAACATTGCAAACGACAGTGAAGTATCATCATCAGTTTGATCATGCAATCAAAAATAGTAAAGCTGATATATTTATGTAAACAATTTTTTTTGGAAATCCTGCTAATTATGTTAGCTAAATTAGAATTTAGCTAGCAAGACAATGCAGCCCTTAAGCACAAATTGATAACTGCTCTCAAGACCTGCAATGATGGTTCTTATAGTTATATATATGTATATGTTTCCAGAAAGGAAATGGTGCTCATTCATGCAGGTTGTGCCACTGTTTTAACAAATTAACATTCCAGTACAAGACCCCTGTTGCAATTATGTGTTAAAGAAGAAAAATAACTACATATATACGTACACACTACAGTAGCACAAAAAGAAGGAAATATGGAAACTGAAAACAAAAAATCAAGAAAAGGAATATTTTGGCCAGATTAGATTGGCATAATATAAGAGATGGTGGAGGCAAAAAACAATCTTGATTCAAGGGCACGCTGACAAACAAGGATAAAATGAAAGTACAGATGACACTGACATAAAAGTCAAGTTAAGGTGTTCATTTCTTTCCACTTATCACTATGATGGCTATGCTCTGCATCACTGCTGACTAGGCAATGGCCCCCATGTGAGAGGAGGAAGACATAGAGGAGGAGAAGGATGGCGACAGATTGGCAGATGTAATTCAGCCAACAAGCACATCATGGAGACAATGTGGCCAGTCAATTTTACTTAAGATTCTCAGTTGAAGTAAATCTTTGTCCTCCTGTGTTCTCTCGTCCTCCAATTTTACTAAATTAACATGTGAAGTGCAGTACAGTGCAGTTATGATCATGAATCATGCCACATGAATGCCACTTTAATTCACCAAAGAGCATTTGTGGTCATTATAAAACTATAAAAGCAATATTTTAAAAGGAAATGAACAAGAAAATAACAGACTGCCGGAGGTCAGGAGGTGGTTTTAAGATGAAAGAATGTAGAATGAAGAATGTACAAATAACAATGCTCAGCCTACACATTGCAGAAGCATGGACACTCAATACAACTATAGACTCACCAAACTAAGCCATTGTGAAAAGGAAAGACAGAATCACACACACTCAAAAAGGACAGGACAGGCAGAGTATGCTAGTCTTCTATGAGTGCTTATGAGGTAGTGTTAATATACAATGTTTTCTACTAGCTTCTTTAATTGTGGTGCTTTTCTTTAATTAAGATGCTTTAGGATCTTAAATAAGATGTTTTTTTGGTCATCTTAGCCTTGAGATCCATGGGTCAACAAGGTCCAAATCATTTACTCACCTTTCTTTTGCACAAGTGTGCAAAAGACTTACTTTCAACATGATAAAAAGCCGTAGTTTCTCTGACGTCCTTTTTTTTCTTTTTCTTTTCTATTTCTCATAACAGGCTTCTGAAAGAGTTTCTTTTATGCTTTCACAACTGTACTGGAAGGGCAATCAAAAGGTGCACATTTCCTGGGGCTGGATAAGAAGGCTCTATTAACTTCTCAGTATTCACCACCACCCACACAAAGATAAAAGCTGTGGAAAACCATGCTGGGATTTGCAATAATCCAACAGCAGGTAAACATACAGTAGCAAGGATAACTTTCATGCATCTTTTTCAAGACAATGTGGTTTCACCATTACTCATTTACCAGTGGCACAGTATTTCTTAAATGCTCAACAAGTGATGTTTTAAGGAGCGTATCTATGTTCCCAGGGTTCTATGCTCCCATGGTCCTATAATCCCCAGCTCAATATCCTCTTAATATGACACATTATGGAGACCTTTCAAAGGGTTTTAGCAATGTTTTTTCTCAAGGTCAAATGTTTAATGTATGTTTCCCTGGGTCAATATGTTGAAATCACCCACCTACAGCTTATAGTCTACTGATGTTGTACTCCTTGAAACCTATGCCCTCAAACTTGACTTTAGACATTGATATCTCCTCAGTGGCTGAACAGATTTTTACCATTCAAACTGCATTTGAAACCCCCATCTCCCTTTGTTCTTTTGCAATTTGAACTGTGAAGATAGCCCATACCAATCTCTTACAATGTTAGTTTATATCAAGAGACACACATGCTGGGAATGTAGGACCCTGGGAACATTAGGATGTGTTAACCCCCAGTAACACAGTAAAAGCAGCTGCTGTTAAAATCTTGTTTCCATCTACAGGCTTTTGATGACTTGTTTATTTCAAAGGGCACTTAAAAATTAATACTTTCACTCAAACTTGTTTTCATTTGAATTTTAGCAACTCTTCTCAAATTGTTTATTCAACATGAAGCTGGGCTAAGCTAACCACAGCTAACCTTTTACTTGTGCTTTTATTCATTGTCAGTGGACGTCTTGGCTCAGTATTGTGTTGGGAGAAATCTGTAAGCTACCTATGAATCTGTTCTCAGTGAAGTTTCGTCTTTGCCAACATGCTTGTTACTGGCATGTGCTTGAGATTGGATTTATTACAGATATGAATTCTTGGGGTTTTATAGTGGATGTTTGTCGTTTGTCTTCAAGATGCCAATTTTGCTCAATGTGCAAATATGAGAAAAAATAGCCAGTGAACTTGCAAAAATAGCCTCACTGTCCATGTATGCAAACCCCAGCATTTTCCACTGCGATTGCACAGTTAAAGTTGAGCCAATATCGAAATGTTTGGAGGCTGCAGTAAAGACAGAGGTAAAAATAAGAGAATGGGCCAGTGTACATGGCTTGGAAATGGTAAGATAAAATATTAAAACAGTGGCCTTAAGGTAATTGTTATGGTCACAAAGATATCATCAAACCCACAACGTTAGTACAAAAAGCTGTTAAAAGAGTTAAATCAATGGGCGCCTTTGATAGACTGAACTGCAACTCAAACTTGATAAAGAAAAGTGTAATTAATAAAATAATGTGTGAGATCAAGGGATGGACACATACATATTAAAAATCATTGAGTATGAATACTCTGTCATAACCAGGGAAGGGAAGATTTAAAAGGAAAGTGAGTCTGAGGACTGGCTTAAATTCTGAACCAGCTGTGACCTGTACAAATGAATATAGAACCTGAAAATGAGGCCTCATATCTATGCAGCTTTTGTGGAGTCAAAAATCCAACCTGTTTCACTGGAAGGTCACATACTGATGCCACAGAAAACTGTGGCCATGTACAAAATTAGCCTTTGGTTAGTTTTTATTGAAATGTAACATTGGACTGCAGCTCATCTTATTCTAACTCGGCACAGTCATGTAAAGTCCAAAAACCTGGTTAAAACAGGTGTTGTGTGTTATTATCCAAAAATCTTGTATTTCATAAATGCGGTCACGTAATACACTGACTGACCAACTGTGCTGTTTACCTTTGAAGGTGCAGAAGTCAGGAGACAAAGCCCAAATTATGTGTTCAAATATTTATTCCTCTAAAAGTACTTCTCTTCTTTTCATTGTTGTTCAGATGTTTTAATAATATTCTCACAGTCATATGCAAAACATATTCAACTGAAAATAACTTGACTGGCCTTTTATTTGTGTTTCTCAGTCAGCCTAGTCACTAGTGTTGTTATTGCCTGTCACACAGTGGGCTGCAATACACAGAGAGACATGCATTTAGCTTGCAAAGGGAATAGACTAATTATTTTGATCACTAATTTAGCATTCCTAGGGCCAATTTTTCACTTACTTTCTTTTTCTTTTTTAAATCCCAGCAGTTCTGCTCCTCTGCTCTGCTGATACACAGCTCGGAGTGAATTAAGAATCCATGTCCTCTGAGCATCTGTTTAGTACAGCAGATAATGTTTGTCCCCCCTAGGTGTAGAGTACTAACATGCTGTGCACGAGTTATTCTTCACAAAATACAACTAAGACAGAAACATAAGGAGGGGCAGTCTACCCTAAGAAACTGTAAGATACATTGTATTTTAATTTTTCAAAATATGAAGACAAAAATGGTTTCCTTAAGGCCTTAAGGCTAATCTAAAGCTATATCAACAATTCAAATAAACAATGTTATTTCCTTTGTGCTTTTCATCTCCAGCATTTTTATGTACACTCAGCAGTCACTGTTAATTGGTTGGTCTGTCAGTTACAACACCTTCATGGGATACAGAGATCTAATACCTTCTGTTTTTTTAGTACACTTGGTGATACTACTGTGGTCCTCAGTGGTCCACAGTAGTATTAATCCCAAGAATAGGATGTGACATTATCCTGTCTAACAAGGTTGATTTAAAAGCTAGCCTTTTGCCACTAAAGCCCTATTCGCACAGGACTAGTATTACCTGGAGACCTCTAGTAATTTGTAATAATTATGAAGGTCGTCTATGATCTTAATTCCGTGTGAATCTGCCATGTCCTTAATTTGTAAAGTAAAAATTCCACCACAAATTACCTACTATATTTTGCCAAACACAGAGGTCCTGTGCGAATTGGCATCTCTGTGATTTGGGGTCGTATTTTCTTTATGCAAGGTTTTGTGTTTTCTCCACACCTTTTTTCTGCGGTCAAGAATTATGGAGGCTGCGTTGGCAATTAAAAATGAAACTTTTGACATCATCTGAAGTCCTGTACAAACAGGCACCGGAGCAAGAGGTCTTTGTGAATATTCTTCCAAACGGTGTGGTTGTGCACCATTTGATCAAATTGCTTTTGGTAACGTGGTCCACCCCACACAGTAATTAAACTGAGTGTATCTTTGCACTGTTTTTCTTCTCAGCAGCTATTGTCGATCAGGAAGCAAATTTTACGCAGAGTGGTGACATCATATCTGGGGGATAATGTCAGTAAATTTGAGTAAAATACAGACTGCTTATCTCGTGTGAATGAAGACAGATGTCGCAGGGTAATTTGAGATGTCTTTGCACCTATCTAACCAAAACTGGAAACTACGGTACGAACCACCTATACATTGGACAATGGATATGTGAGCATGTGCCAATGTATTTGAGACTGGGAGTGGCATGTCACACAAATGGCTATAATTTGTTAACCTTTAAATCTGAGGCCAAGCTATCGGAAAATGGCGGGTTTCTGACTTTGGGTTGGAAGTCAGTCTTCAAGTGGAGAAGTTCAAGTATCTTCAAAAATTAAAGAGTGAGATGGAATACAAGATCAACAGGCGGATTTGTGCTATGCTCACAGTATTGTAGGTGTTGTGCCAGACTGTTGATTAACCAATCTACTATCAACAAGTCCTTCAAATTAAATGACAAAATACATTTTTTGACAATGACCAAAGTGTTTTTCTGATCGGATGTCCCTATCAACAGCAAAACATCATTTATTTGCCTCCCAAAACTTTTACAAATCACTGTTGAAAAATAAATCTGTGTTATGACGTGACAACACTAGGGTTAAGGTTTGGTTAGGTTTAGACACAGGAAATGTCACAGTCTCCTGTGTGAAAGTCAGATGTTTTGTTGGTCACAATCACTATAGCCGCTAGAGGGCTTTGTCACTTCCACGTAAACATATTTTGGGGCGCTTGCTGAAATGACTGATGCTGTCATTCTTCTTGGGAGGACAGTATCCCTACACTCCAACCCATCTATGGTCATGAGCTATGGCTTGCAACCAAAAGAATGACATTATGGTTATAAGTGGCTGAAATGAGTTTGCTTCAGAGGGTGGCTGGGCTTAGCCTGAGAGAAAGGGTGAGGAGATCAGTAGAACTGTTGCATAGATAGTTAGATAGATAGAGATAGTTTGGACATCTAAGGGTGCCTCCTAACAGGGAGGAGACCCTCACGCAGTGCAGACGCAGACCCAGATGTTGGAGGTATTACACATCCCATGTGGCCTAGGATCACCTTGGATGAGATATGATGTTGTTGGGGAAAGGGACAGAGAAAATGGATGGATAGAATGGATTGTTGACCTTTTACATATTCAGCTTAATTCAAAATCCATTGATCCAATTAGTTACATTGTGTTGTTTTCCTATTTTTATGACCACTGCAGACCATACATAACATACCATACAATAACATTCTGTCATTACTCTTTCCTTTTTCCTCTAAAAGGGACTGTACTCCTTTTGTAGCAGTTATATTTGTTTTAGTATTTGAAGTTCAATTTGTTATATTTATTTACTGGGTAAGTAGGTAAAAAATGCCCTGATAGCACTGTGTGTGGAGTAGGCACATGCTGCTGTTAGCTTTGGATCTCAAAAAATGAAAAGCAAGGGCTGGGCTTAGGCTAGCTCAATTCAATGCGTCTTGATTGCAATGGCTACAAGAACAATTCATAGACTTTTCTTTATCTGTGTACAGTTTACTCTTTGTCCTTTATATCCCAAACTTAACAACTAATAATACTGTAATGAAGCCTTGTTTAAATTAGCATTACATTAGCATCTAAGCTTCCACTCAGCTGCGAAAATTTCCCCCAGACAGCCTGCCTTTGTTTAGTATTAACCATGGATTACACTTTTGCCCTCCCATCTGGTCTTTTACTAAAGCCTTGTAATGAGAAACTGTGTGTATCATTGTGCAGGATGTCCAGGCTCATTCACAGGGCGTCGGGTGCCTATGCCCCATGCCCCCTGATGTATTTGTGTTTGACTATCTTGAATCACCAGTTTTATTTTAAGCACTGTATGATGGTACAGTACTGAATGCTGCACCTTTTCAAGCGTCACCGTATCCTGTGGATGGCAATCTGTAACACAAGATGAGAGTGTAGTGGCTACCTGTGAGAGGGGGCCTCTTTTGTGTCTCCTCTAATCTGTCTCCTTCTCTGCTTTACAACACTCTGGGTAAATTAAAACCGCTACAGATAAGTGGACTGCCTGCTGCCCTATAAAAGAAAAAAAAGACAACAATGGTGTTCTGAATAAAAGGGATTTATTTGCACAAGAACAAGCTGGCATCCCATTGAAGCTGTGTTTTGCAGGTTTTATGTGTATACTTTTTTGTGTGTTTTTGATTTCTGTATCTGTTTGCTTTATGTCTAAATGATGAAGAGAATAAGGCAACTGAATAAACAGAAATGAAGATGAGGGGCTGATTTAGAGGGAATCTGTTGATAATGAATTCCCAAAAAGCCTCCATAATTTTACTGCTCAATTGGCCTTGCAGCAGCTTGGGTTGTAGCATTTACTGGATCCACCAGATGGAGACCTAATGAGCCTTTTTCCAGGAGCAATACACAGATGGAGACAATATACTGTATGTATTCACACTAGCATGTACTCATATCGACAGATGAAAACGTGACTTCTCTGTATGAGCTTGCCCACCTACGAACATCGGCACAGACAAACACATGCACAACTTTCGCTAGTTTAAACTGTTGCCAGTATTTATCCATAATATTTGCTTGATACCATGTCAGTCACCACAGCCATATTGTTTCTCCCCATAATGAACAATTTTATGGTTATGGTTATGGCTATAGATCCGCCATTGTGTGGTCTGTCCCGCATACGCAATACAGTACTATTTTGGAAATCGATGTGAGTGGAGGAAGTGATGTTTTTATCTCACCTATTCCTAATGGGGGTGCTATAACATTCGTATGCTTGGCACTGCTTGGCCTAAAGGGGCAGTGCAGACATCTATAACAGTCGTTGTGATGTGGGGCATTTCTTATGGCAGAATTTGCACTAGCTAGATAAAACCTCTTTGTGGTCATGTATTTTGTTGTTTTGCTACTGCACAGCAAAGTTATCATCAGAAAAAATGTATTTAAATCTCTATCAAGCAATATTTTAACATTACCAAGCACTGACCCCACCCAAACGACACCCTAAAATGTTGCCAGCAAAGCAACTGAGAAGCAACATTCAACAGCTGTATGATGCTCCTTTAAGCTACTTTTAGCTAAAATAAATAAATAAATAAATAAAAGCATCTAGCATGCCAAAAAGCCCTGATAATTCATAAGGTGATAGCCATGTTGCTTTATGTCAAACTCTACATTCCTACGTACTAACATACAGGGTTTTGTTAGTAAGTGTTTGTTTGCTAACATTTTAGCAATCTTAAACAGTAACTTAACACCAGACTCAAAAGCAGTTTTTCACTGCTGTCTTTGGTTGAAAGTTTCAAGTGTGTTTCACCTCTGACCACACTCAGCATCACAGATGGGCGTGGTTGGGTGTGGTCAGAAGTGATGTAATGGTGTACTGCCCCCTGTTGTTCGAAACACTTTTTGCAGCTACAACATGTAGACACATTTTGGAATTAATTACACTTGCATTTTTTAAATATGCTGAGAGGGAGGCTTCTAGCTGAATTTGAGGGTGGAGTTACACTGTAAAGTAAATGCTTGAATGAGAGCTGTGAAACAGACACTTTTCAAGTTACTAAAGAATATTTCAGCCTTTATCGTGGCTGTAAGGTGTTTATGTATGTGTACAGTTTAGTAGCACTTTACTATGTGGCACTGCAAACTGTTAAACAAATAATTTTCTGGCACTTGCTTTTTCCACCAGAAATACAAGCGTTAATGAGGAGACCACCTCTGTCTGCATGAATAGAACCTCATTAGTGATACAGTAGAAAAGCTGTTTATGCATCTTACATCATTGAATCATCAACTACGATACATTTTTGTTGTCTATTACTGTGTTTTTTCTCAACAAAACCTCTCATTTATGCCAGCTGCATATATCTATATGCTACCAAGACTTTTCTCTCAGCATCGTTAGCAGTCACATTCTCTAACAGCGCTAACTTCACACATTCACAGCACAGTATGGCACGGCTGGGGTGAATGACACACGAAACAAGCTTTTCCTGACTGCACTGCACTGACAAAAAACACTGCTGACAGGAAGTCAGACGCACACAATACTGTTTCTACAGCTTAGTGAAATTGATACACACTTTTTAAAACCTCCCTTGACATGGGATAATCCAGGAGCAAGTAAGAGCACAGACATTAAGTAAGTGCAAATGTCCCAGAATGTGTGATGGCAGCATTTGAAGAAGGTTCATGTGGGTAAACCTTCAAATGTGTCTCTAAAAAACAGTTTGCTTGATATGTGTGTATGGTATGTGTTATAATGATGATCTATCTAGGTCAGTGAGGTTATCTTTTATTCAAACATTTTAAATCATGCAATTCTTATGCAATTATATGTAATCATTAAAATACTCACAGTCACTACTAATTGTTTATAGTATATCGTTATTTTCTTTTGTCCATATCAATTTAAATTGTATGTTATTGTCATGCTTCTTATTTTTATTATATTATATATACTACTGAACTGGTCTCTTGAAAGCATAGACAAAGCAGAATATGACAAAACATTACAGATCACTTTATGGAAATAAATAGTTTGTTCATTTTTTCCCCTTCTTTTTTTCTGCTGCTCCTCATGTTGAACAAGTTATATAAGGTATTTGCTCCAACTGTTATGAGTTGAAAGCTTTTCATTTCACTTTTCATTTCTGAATCAGTATCTTTATTAGTCACTTGTTTTATAACATTCTGGAAAAAGGAGAGCAAAAGGCTCTGGAAGAAAAAGAACGACATTTTTGCTTGTTTGTTCAAAACTTTGGTATTTATTTTAACCATACTACACACATAACCTTTTCTTTTAATATTTTTAAGGCATTTCAATATTGTAACCAGTAACACAAACCAATAGTACTAAAATTAAGACACTGTATACCTAAACCTACCCACACAGCCTTACTGTAATTTTAATACTGTAATTAATACTGTAATTAATCACCAGTGCATGCAACTGAAAAAGAAAACTGTTTAGCGTTACAGTATCTTATGCATTTTCATTTTCCATTTACCATGACAATGTACACAAAAACCATTATTGTTCATATGCGCCAGCATAGCTCCTAGCAGATAGTACAGTCCAGTTAACAGTAATAGGTGTTAATTGTTCTTGTTCCAAAGCTCACTAAACTAGCAGAGTGTGTTTGAATGTAATACATATTCCCTTACATATCCCTATGATATATACAGTCTGCAGGCTGGCAATTGTGGAAGAAAAAATATTCTTTCATGTCCAATTCTGTGGCTGGTTCAGATGAGTTTTATTCACTGTGCAGTGGAGACAGAAGTTCACAACAAAGCTGACCAGAGTGAGTTTCTGGCCAGGGTTATATTCAGGGTTACAGGAAACAACAGGCTAAACAAAAGGTGTGGGCTGGGCTAAGTTAATTCTCTAAAAAGGGAAAGAGACATTGAAATCATCAGCACCCAACATGTGTATTTTGTGTCAGCCCAGGAGGGGGGGCGTCTGAGAGACCTCACTCACAAGAAAGTTCAAGTTAGCTTCTCGAGGCCTATACAGTGGTCTATACAGAGAATGGAAATGACATTTGACTCACAGCCTCATGATAAACAACTGGATGAAAGAAAAGAGCACTACATGGGTTCCTTTGGGAAACTTTGCACCTTGATTAACACTAAACTGATAAAGAAAGCTGTCCCGGGAAGGGAAATACACTCTGATACACATGCTGGTTCTGTTCCGAATCTACAAATGGCTGTCTGGAAAGAAACCCTTATTTATTAACAATTGGCTGAATAAAGAAATGGAACCAAAACTCTTAGTTCTATACGTCTAACAATTTACTGGATTTTCCCAAATGTCTCATATCTGATTTTTTCCATGTGTAACAGGCTCCAACAACTGGGCTGATATATGAAAATGATGGACGAGGAGGAGGTGGAGAATACCATGCGCAGAGCAGAGTGGTGCTCTCTCTGCCAAGGCCTTCGTTGAAAAACAAAATAATTTTAACTTGAACCTCAGGGATGGGGGAGAAAGAGTAAAAATACTAATAAAGAGAAGGAGACACCAACTTTCTTCGACATCATCAATCATAGACAAAGTGAGATTGTGTGCAAAAAGCAAAGTAAAAACATTTAGAGATAGATTTAGGCATAATACACTTTCTTCCTCAATAATCAACCGCGTTCTATAGTTATGCTCCTGCCCTGAATGTGAAAGATTACACTGTTTTTCTATAATGAAATTTCCATTCACCCCTTGGACTAGTCATTTTCATGTTCAATTGGACTGACCCAGTGTCTACTGGCTGATGATGTGTGGGTGAGTTTCCTTTTATTCAAGCATATCATCACATGCAGAACAGTGGCTGACTTGATCCTGCACCACAAGATCAAATCTGTATGATTAGAAACACTCTGAAAACAACATTCATAGAGCATGGAGTAGAAATCTCAGTGGGAGACTGAATAAGAGCACAAACCCTTACATTACCTTGGGGACTAGCAACTCCTGCATTTTGCCTCAAAATAATAAATAAACATATCCAATTCTTACCGTACATTTAAATTGATTTTTTATGCAGCTGTTTGAAGAAACAGTAACATCCTAGTGAACCATAAAACCATAATATAGACCTCTGACATTCGAAGCATTCTTGCATCCTGTTGCCATGCGCTACTCTTAATGCAAATTAATCTTACAGATTAATAAGGTCTGACAGACTAAACAACTGTGCAAGTGTTCTTTTAGAGAATTGATTTCAGTTATGTTAAATACTGTACATAGGTAAACCAAGGATAGAGATTATTATAAACCCCCTTGATTGAAGTGAAGGTTTATAAGTAGAGTATTGAGCAAACAAAACTCTTACTATTGTATATCGGCCCTTTCGTGTTCTCCACATATTTGTATTAGAGGTGGGAGTCTTTGAGAATCCTACAATTCCATATATTTTGAATTCCGGGGGCTGCAGTTCAATATGAAGAAATGTAATACTTTAGTTCAGAGCTGCATTGTCCACATTATTGCACTTAGCCTGAGAGAGCCAGTAACATGTTTAAAAAAATGCTCCCACACAATTTTCTCTGCCTTATTTGTGAATGTTTCGGTCAGACAGTGACCTTCATCAGGACCAGTTAGTTTGACTGCCAGTTATGTTTTATATTGCAGAGGACAAAAAATATTAGTGAATCCATCCACCACACAACACGTTAAAAGGGCATTAAAATACAACCCCTAAGAACTAAATCGTTTAAGTCATGTCAAAATCCTCTCTCCCTGGGAGATTATAAAAACTGAAATGCATCCAAATGCTTCATTAAAGATGTTGCTGATAGCATTAATATTTCCTCAGTCATAGAATCACAGTGGCTACCAACACTATAGTGTTGTCTAAAGTCATTGTGGCATGTTATTATGGTACAGAACTGAGAAAAATCTACATGATTTTGGATGTAGACTCACTGAAAATGAGTAACTTGATTCTTACATGAACTTGAACAGGTTTGTGTCCCCATTTGCCTTCACACTTGAATCAACTGCAATATCATCTACTAATGTGGGCAGCTCAGAAATTCATGTAAAAAAAAATTTAACAACTCAGTAGCTGCAGGGACAAAAGATCTGCTGTAACTATTGGCCACACACTTGGGAAAAGCTCAACCTGCGGCCAGATATGAGCAGCTGAGAGTGCAGTGAGGTGGCCCGTTCCTTTTGAGTGAGTCTTGCGTGATATACACAACAAAGAGCTGTGCATATACAGTACGTGTATGTGTGTGCGGGCAAGAGGGACATTTCTTTTATTTATTGAATTTTTAAAGACAATGTGCATCTATGACTAAGGTAAACCAGCGTTAGAACAAAGAATAATAGCTTTTTCTTGTGGCAAACACAAAACTGAGTTTAGACTTCTCAAGGGCATTAAATGGTGGTAAAAAAAATAGGATAGGACAAGCGTATCTTTAATGTGAAGATCAATGTAATGACTTTACCTCAACTCGTACTTTTCTCAAGCATTTTAACATTTCCAGCACACCAAGACCACTAAGACTCTAGTAGACCCTTCATTTCATCAACCTTCTAGTCCTTCAAAGAAAAAATAAAGTCAGTTAATTTTCTGTATTAAATAAAAGGGGCCTCTGGATGAAACATTCTTGATTAAGTCAAAACATTACATCCGATGATTTGTCACTACATCGATAAAGACTGCCAAGTGCCAAATGAAATGCATTTGCCAGTAATGTATGGAAGTTAAAGACATATTAAGAATCATAAATGTATTCATATATAAAAGTCCCAGTACTCAAGCTGCTACCTAGTACTGGTGCTTTTAGCCATGCTAGCAGCTAGCTGGTAATGTCATTCTCAGTCGGTCTGTCGGTTTGTCCACCACTTTGGTCCAGACTGAAATATCTCAACAGCTATTGGATGGATTGCCATGAAATTTGATACAGATATCCATGGTGCCCAGAGGATGAATCCTACTGAGTTTTGTGATCCCCTGACTTTTTCCTCTAGCGCCACCATGAGGTTAACATTTATGGATTTGAGTAAAAAGTCTCAACAACTGTTGGATGGATTGCTATGACATTTGGTACACACATCCATGTCCCCCTCAAGATGAATTCTAATAACTTTTAGCGATCCCTTAACTTTTAATTGAGGGCCATCATCAAGTTAAAATTTCAATTTGTCCAATACTTTGGTTTTTACCAAATACCTGCGAAACTAATTGCATTCCCCTCCCATCACCCTCAGCTGTACATTGTGTTTAGTGCTAATTCGCAAATATTGGTGTGCTAACATGCTAAACTAAGATAGTGAACATGGTAAATGATATACCTGCTTAACATCAGAACGTTAGCATTGTTGTTGTGAACATATTAGCATGTTGATGTTAGCATTTAGCTCAAATCACCACTGTGCCTAAATACAACCTCACAGAGCTGCTAGCATGACTGTAGACTTTAAAGTATTATTTCTTTTGGACCATCTATGCAGTTCATCCAGAGAGCACTTTCTAAGACCCTAACACCACCAGGATGTGCACTTTCTCTCTAATACATGCATTTAAAATAAGATTGCACAAAGGATGTGTGGAGAAATGGGGTTGATTGTGTATCGAGTTAAGTTTTACTACAGTTCGCACAATTACTGAGGGTTGATTTTTGCATGAAATCTGCTTCTAAACAGCAGGTGTAAATGTGAAGGGGTCTGAAAAAATGTAATATGAAGATAAACTCTTCAAACAATGGACACAGTAACTGCATAATTACTCCTCTGGAAGGAATAAAAGGCAACCTTGAACCTCCCACACATTATTCCCATTCCAACCCAGCAATAGACAAGCTTTTTGCAACATTACACTATCTTGCATCTGGATAATTTCAGTCGACAGATGCTGCTTCAGCTGGACTATCACAGTCGGCATTTTGTTGTGCCCTATGCATGCTGGATCCATTCTCACAGCACACTAGCAGATACATTAATTTGCCTTCAACCAATGAAGATATTCAATATTCAATTAAAAAAAGCCATTCAATACAATAAAGACTTTTTGGACACAGCCAACTGTCATGATCTCAAGGAATCTTGTTTTGGACTTGTGTGTTCTTGATGTCCTGTTCCTGCGGTTTCCTGTGTTCGGTTCCTGTGGCTGTTTTGTTGGATTAATAAACATTTGGACATATTCAGCTTCCCTGCCTCCTCTGCATCTGTCTGCATTTGGGTCCTTCTCCCTGCTGCCAGTATGGCAAATCATAACAGAATGACGCGACCACATGTGGACCCAGCAGACAGCCGTCCTCGCCTGCGGGACTTCCGGGCTCCATTAACCCCCGCGGAGTCATTCTGCAAGTTCCTGGGGATTCAACCGCCGGTGAGTGACCAGCCTCCCTCTCCCTATGAGGGCACCCGGCTGGCCATTTTCCCAGGGATCCGCGGGGGTCACGGAGGAGGTGGTTGTCGGGGCTCCAGACGCCGTTCGCGGTCTAGGGGGTCCGGCTCCGCAGAGCCTCCGTTGCCAGCGCCTTCGTTCCTCCCTGGTTCACCTCTACTAAACGCCTTTCACCTGGTCCTGGAATCCCGGATGGCGGTCCGGCCGACTCCTGCTCTCCAGTTGGCGGCCCGGCCGACTTCTGCTCCTGATTCCCGGTTGGCGGTCCGGCCGACTCCTTCTCTCCAGTCGGCGGCCCGGCCGACTCCTTCTCTCCAGTCGGCGGCCCGGCCGACTCCTTCTCTCCAGTCGGCGGCCCGGCCGACTTCTGCTCCTGATCCCCGCATGGTGGTCCGACTGACTTCTGCTCCCCAGTTGGCGGCCCAGCCAACTCCGGATCCAGTTCCTGAGTCGGTGGTCCGTCCGACACCGGCTCCCCGGACCCGGTTGGCAAACCAGCCAACATCAGCTTCTGTTCCTGAGTCGGCGACCCGGCCAGATCGTACTGTTACGCAGACAACAAAGCAGGTGGACCCAAAAGCAGGACGCGGAAATCAGGCTGGCTTTTCAGAAGTTTTAATAAAAGTTCTTACGATCAGGTTCATCCAAAAACAAGGGGCATGACATGAAGGCATGAAGTGTAGGAGACGATCTGGCAACAGGACAAGGGAGACACCGACAACATATACACAAGAGGTAATGGGGAACAGGTGGAAACAATTAGGGCGGGGCAGACAATCACAACGGCGGGAAACACACAAAGGCAGGAAGTAAAGGGACCTGAAACGAGAGGGAAGGTTAGACTTTTCAAAATAAAACAGACAAGCCAGAACAGGAAACAGAAACATGACAGACATGGAACTTAACATAACTGACGAGACATAACACCAACTGCCCTCTAGTTATTGGCATCATACTGTTCATGGCATGAATCTTCAATTAATACCTGACATTGACTTCAAGAACAGCATGTCTATTGGATTATACAAATCAGACATTTTGTACTTGGTGCATCCTTTATTTTTTTAACAGGTGACACAGCAATATTTCAATATGTTGTTAGCAATGAAAAGTATACTATACTTTTGTTTTTCTTGTGTGTCAACAGTGTTCATCCATTGCACATCATGACTGTGGTCATCAATCCAACAGCTAGCCAGAAAGGCTACAGCTGGTCTCACATCAGTACCTGTTTTGTAACTGAGCGCACCCTTGGTGTCCTCACAATGATATTCAAGTGCTTCAATCGCACTGATATATTGCACTTTACAAATGCAAAGCTGTGAAGGCATTCTGCATTCTCCACAACTTATCCATCAGACACGGGATGCCTAAGGGTCTGACATGGGCCCATGAGATGGAGATGTGGAGGACCATAAATTACCCAACCTAAACCCACAGTGTAAAGAAGATGTGACACAAATATTGTTTTCTTAGATGCAACTCACCTTTCAACAGCTTTTTTAGTTTCCACATGGTCTATGGCTTTTTAAACTCCTGCTTTGAATAATAATTTTATTTGGATATTAGACCTTATCTAAACTATTTGAATGATCAGAAATTACAATCATTAAATTCTCACTGCATCATGAATTAATGTCAAACTGTTAGTAAAATAAAACAGATTTTTTCCCCCACTCCCTGACTCCTTTTCACACTCATTTGGCCGCTTGGGCTTTGTGTTCACCATAAAGGCACCACGGCTGAGTTCTTGGATTGCACCCTGGGTTCAAGGATGGAATCAGTGGATTTTGAAAGGGATTGACCCACTTAGGTGATGAGGTGGTTGCTGATCCTGTTGCTGGTGTGTCACACAGGTCAATGCCAGTGTTAGTGCTGTCACTGCTCCCACCTGTTGTTTTGCTGTTCCAAGTAGCCCTCTTGTAGAGTTGAGGTGTGAAGTCGCAGTTATTTGGGTTCTTTATGGCTGAAGCAGAAACTGTGCTGTGCTGTGCACCAAATGTGGATTTTTTAAAATTATATCAGTGACAAATAACTGACATTTCATATCTTATTGTGCTTCGATCTCAGGGGATTTCACAGCGTAGGGTGGATTTAAATTCAGAAAACAAAAGTGTGGAATGTGAGATTCCCGTATAGATTTTCGCGCCTAGGTTTTCAGGTTTAAAAAAAAACCCAAACACCTTTTCTGGTCTGATGAATCATGTTTACAGAGCAAGCAGATGGGGAGACCGACATATGAGATGTGCAGAAAATGTATCCATCATGTCATGTGTCAAAAATGCATATCGTTGATTTATGTGTTGTGTAGGGCCTTGACTGAATGCTGGTAAAAAAAATGTTGTTGGCATTCATTTGTACTGTTTCAAGGCCACTCTTTACTTTATTGGGTTTTTTTTATTTATCCACCAAACGGGTAATGCCACATAGTGCTAGAAAGTGTTTGCTTATGCTCCAGATGTCCAGATCCCAGTCCAGTAGAGGCATTGGATGTGAAGTGTTATTTTTTTTATGTTCTTCAAATGAACATCTGATGGCAACAAACAAGAATAATAACTTAAAGTAACTTAAAAAACATCACCAACACTCACACCTACCCACATACACACCCTCCCACACACAACAACAACACCAAAACTAATTATACAAAAGCTACAGTGCTAGCAGCAGGCACTTGCAAAATTGAGATCCAGCACATGCAGTCAAACCACCTTTACACCAGTACAAACTGCTCCATGCATTTCCCAAAGATTCATAAATGTCATAAATATGGCATTTTTCTGATTAACAAAATACTCATCCACCGGTATGCATGTCAACATTGCCGCTGCTCATTTGCTTAAAGTTGACAGACTATAAAGATAGAAATAAAAATTGAATTGTTCACCAGTTTTCTCAGTTATGTTGCTCTTTCTGGTCATTCAAACCTGATTATTGATTATTTTGGCCACTTGTGGACAACAAAACAAACTGTTAACATAACATTAATATATTATCACCTCATAAAGTAGATATAGTGAACATGTTAGCAAATTGTTGTGTAATTACACATCCAGCAGACGCCATTATCATTCATTTGGAGGACAAATGTATATCAAATATTCACTCTCCTTGTAGCAGTTTTGGTCTCCACCAACTCCTAAGGAATATCTGCTAAATGTTCCATTATGCTCACCAGCTATGTTAACTCTCTATGTCAACCATTTGGTACTGGGTGGGTATACAGTTGGTTTAACAGAGTTTTTTCACTGAAAAAGAACAAAACAGCAGAGTTGTCGATCATAAAACCAAAACAATGAGCCAAAAGATACTAAAATGCCCTGTAGACCTGTGGGGAACTGCAGAGTCAGATTCTAATTTTATGTGGGTTTGTTTCTACAAGCGACACCTTTTACAATACAGGTGGTCATTTTTTTTTCATTGTTGATATAAAATATTGATTAGTGCAGTTTTAAGAGTTGAGTTTCTAGGCTCGGTAGGTTATTGTTGATGTATATATGTATGTCTGGGCTCAGTCTGTAAGGCTGTAAGAGCTCCAGAAACAGCACATCTCTGTCCTTCTCACTCCTCACCAATATCTGGCCATCTGAGGCCTCTGTGACAAACACTCACCTTGAGTGCTGAATCACACATCCCTGGGGCTGGCCGACTCTGCCTGATGAATTTTCTTGGGAGAGAAAGGCGGGGTTATCTCGGAGGTCACCCTAATGTGAGCGACATTCATCAAACCTCGCTCCAAAGGAAGCGACTGAAATTGGAAAACGGAAAAGGTAGTGATTCTTGGAGGGTTGCAGGCAAGCAGGGGCACAAAATGGAGGAGAGGGGAACAAAACAAACAAACAGCTTTAACGCAGAGTCGGATGATAGCTAATGGATTGGAGATATGGTAAGTGGGCAGTGCATGTTTACATGTTGTAAACTGCAGTCAGCTCATTCATCACAGATGCCTTAATATTTCCCTCTAGTAGCTTTTCTTTTCAATTTGGTAGCAGTCACTGCACCTTCGTCCACAGAGGAACATACACATCAAACACACTGAAATGAATTAGTGTGTTCATTTAGAATTATGCATGTATGCACACGCGTAAGTGCACAGATGTATTCATACATTATATACGTATATGTTAAACATATTTCTTCATGTCATCACTCACCTTGTGAAGTGTTTTCACATTTGTCATCAAATATTTCGCTTCAGTTTAATTTTTTTTTTCATTCAGTGTAGTCATTACATTTTTTTTTAGCTTTTTAAATGAAAATATGTATTGGTATTTTCACCTTCATCACATAATTTGACTGTTAGTCTGAAGCTGTGCTCTACATGTGTAATTTCTATGTGATGGCATAAATTTGTAATGAATTTCCTGGCAGTGGCACAGTGTTTGCACTGTTGCCTCTCAGCGCAAGAAATTGTATTTGATTCCTGGTCCTGGCCTTTCCGTGGTTCACATTTTCTACCGGGATTTGTCTTTGTTTTGTTCCTACATTCCAGAAACATGCAAGTCAGGGGGACTGGAGACTCAAAATTGCCGACAGGTATGAATGTGAGTGTGAATGATTGTTGATCGTTGATGGGCGATCTGAATCAGATACAAAACAGCATGAATATGCACAATAGATACAAATAAATTATTTTCATGTCACGTGTAGCACACTTAAAAATGTTTTTATGACTGCATAGTGATTATTTGTTGTTTATTCCTCTTGTTTATGTGTGTGCACACCTATGAGTGTCTGCTCACACATGTGCACCTGTGTGTTCAGTTAGCATCTGAGCATCTTTTCTCACATGGGGATCACTAACATATGAGACCCTGTACACATTCTCAAGCTGTGCCGCAGTTTTTAGCCAATGGGGTTTTCCACAGGAATTATTCTTCCTATGAGCTTCATTAGTGGTTATATGCATATTAATGTGATACTTACAATCCCTCAGACCAGTAAAGCACGTCATGGATCGCTGTCCAGAGGATTCACTAAGTCTGAGCCAAGTTTTGTTAGTCAAACTTGATATTTTTCATCTTCACACCAAATACACTTGAATTCTGTGTAGCATTCCCAAATTTTGTAGACTTCGACTGATCAATCATGGGAAGATTCGTGTCAGAATAAACAACAACAACAACAACAACAACAACAACAGCAAAAGTATTAGTCAAAAGTGGCAAAGTCCATTTTTACCCATTGCATATATATGACAGCAAGTGGAAGAGCAAGATCTGGGAGAAACAAATGTAATTTAGCCACGATCCGGGATGATACGGTTCTTTTGGCCAAATGGAGTGATGACCATGTTGCCTCGGGGAAGGAAGTGCTAAGTGCCCAAAAGTACAAGAGCACAGGCTGGAGTTTAGGACTGAAATATAGCCTGCAGGAATTTAGGTTGAATTTCAGCCTTGTTTACATGGCAGCTTACTGTATAGAGGAAGAGCAGAAGAGGGGAGCTGGAGAGGCTATGGCTGAGCTTTTTGTTCTGGAAGGAATTCACAGAACTTTGCAGAGTCATAAATTATATTTGAAATATTTCTAATTTTGACTGTTGAAACAGTTCATCACTCTAATAAATGCAATGTTTACATAAGAACTCAGTGGACTCAGTCAGCGTGGAAATGAATTAATAACTCCCTGTTTCAGTGTTTTCATGGACACACTATTGACTAAACAACTGTAGAACAGCAATATAACCTTTGCAGACAGTCATCACTTTACTTCAGGCGTGCCATTCAGTGGTATTGGTATGATTCTTCCCTGCTGCAGGGTTGTGAATTTAAAACCTATTCCTTTTTACCAAGTTGTGTTTGGTTTGTTTGGTTTTGCACCTGTGTGCCCTCCCTCTTCCACATAGGATACTTAAATATTAGAATATGGTTATGTATCCTTATTTTTTAAATACCTTAATTCATTGTCTACCAATTGACTCTATTAAGTGTTTATTGTCTGCCAATTGCTGTTAGCCAATGAGAATTTGCTCTGTTCTCTTGTTTTCTATCGAGTACACCTGTGCTGTAGCCTATACATTATCCCTTACCTTTCTTTGCACTGGAAAATCCACATAATCTGAAATGTTTGCTCTGTGTGCATTGTCACCCTTTTTAGTAGTTTTTAGTAGTAGTTTTGTAATATTTGCAGTATATGGAGAATAAAACCTTGAACATGGAGTTCTTTCAAGGTCTTTTGCATCATAGTTTTGGTACCCTCAATAGTTTTGTTATTCAGTAGAGGAGTGTATCTTATACATAGTGTATCCATATTTCCGGTTCACACAAAGCACAGTACCAACTAACTTGGAGTATACAGTATGTCAGAGCTAACTCACTACACCAAAGGTAATACTGCACAGTTTGCTGTGCCAGAGTCAGGGAATCCCACTCCCTTATGTGACGTCATCGACTGCAACATTAAAATAAAAACAGCTTTCCTGGGGCTGTGATTCAAATAATGATTTTTCTCTCTGTATTTCTTTCCTTGGGGGCTTGTAAAACTTTTACAGTTTAGTTTTTTTAATGTTGACTAAGAAACTCTGTAAGTGTAAGGCATGTTGGGTCCCATTTCCCCAGAATCAGTGTCTCTGTTCGCACTTTAAAGAGACTCTCCAAACAGTGATTCTCACTTTGCAACTGGAGATATATTTTTATACCCTATCCCACCATGTCTGCGAATATATATGCAAAGCTATTAATACAATATTTCTAGAAATGATTAGAATGTTTGTTGAGATTCAAAATATCTCCACCTGGTTGCGTTTAAAGTAACACAAAACTTCAGATATGAAATGCCCTGTCTTCTGTCTGGATGGACTGTTAGAGGAAATAAAGGAGACAGAACCAGGGTGCGATTAAAAACCATGTTCAGCTGAGGCTTAAAAGAGCAGCCCTGTTGGCTAAACATCCGTCTCTCATGTTTTTCCAAAGACAGTTCCTTTGGGGCTAAATGTGGGAAGTAGGTCATCCCTTTTTGGAGCGGCCATTTTCTGTTGGTACAACATTAATATTTGATGTACATAAAGTCCCGTATGGATAGAGGAAAATATCAACCAGAGGGAGGGGTGTCTAAAGACTATGTAAACACAGTAAAGAACAGCAGCCACCAACACTATGACACTGCAAGTACTACATCTAGGTTTCATAATAGTATTTATATTTCACTGCACACATTCACCATCACAAACCCCCTTTCCAGAAGGGTGGTAGTCAATGCAGATGATGAACATAAATACTTTAGTTCCTACATTGTGATTTAATTCAGTACAGAAATGTTCAAATGTTTTATATGTCATAGAAAATTATTAGAGGCAGTGGAAAATGGTTACCAAAAAAAAAAGCCCGATAAGTTAATGGTCAGCCTTATAAATTCATCAATATGACTCAAGTAAAATTTGGAAGCACAAGCTTACGAGGATGTGAAGGCTACCAGGCTCATTTGCCAAATCAATACAGGACAAACACAATACTGACATTTTTGAGGGCAAAAAAAAATAAGAATAGGGTGCAATCAGGACTTGTGTTAAGAAATAGTCTTCTGCTACTTGGCTCTCATATTTCTATTTTTAGCCAAAAACTGAGAACAGATCTGAGTAGAATCTCCATCAATCTCGGATGTAAGATGCAAATCGTGAGCATAATGTGCATTGTAAGGTTTACTTATGGATGGCTTTATTTTTCAAGTTTTAAACAAGAAATAAATGATCACACTCTCCTCATTATATCCCAAAATACATGGGGGCGGTTTGACTGGAATCTATCTTCTCAGATGCAGGAAAGGGCACATCCGTGTGAAAGTGCACCTGCATGTGTTGTGATTGAGGTGGTTGCATTAATATAACAACATTTAGATGCTATGTTTCTGTTTAATATTCACATGCACGTGTGAATGTTTTGTGCAAGCTTTGAAGACACTGCTTAGAAGACTGTAAGTCTTTATTTTATTGTCCATTATTATTCCTTTATATTTACAAAGAGGGCAAAGTCACCAAAAACATACAATTAACTGAACCTCATTGTTCCTGGTCACCATGGAAAGTGGGTTTACTATCGGGCTTCTACAGTACATTAGGATCCATACTTTCTCTTAATGCAATCATTAATGGCAACAGTAAAAGTACAATCATTTTTTACAGTGTTACAGTGATAATAAAGGCCAAATAGTGATAACAGTCTTTCTGGAAGTTATATTACATCACATATTTAACAAATTCAAGATGAGAGATGTGCAGAGAATTCCACAACAGTGACTCCCTCCCCTGTCTAATGTCCAAAATGAGATCAAAAAGTATATTTTAAAATGTGTATTTTCACAAACAATATATTTAAAATTAAATTTTCTTTGGTCTCCTAAAGTGCCAACTACACCAAGAATCCAGAAAATTAGAAACACTGTGTATACAAATGGAATCCAATGCAACATTCCTGTTATAAATGAAAAAACTATTTTAGTCCACTGGATTAAGGGCATTCTGCAGGTGTTTTGAGTTTTCTTTTCATTCAGTTTTTAAGAGCATCCACCACATTTGACATTAATATCAAAATAGAGAGGTAATGAGGGTTATGTGCATACAGTCAATGAGGATTTGTTTAGCCATTCTATTTGTATAAGTTAGTGGAAAGTCATTAAAACTGGCCTGGAAAACCCTGTTACTCCTGTATATTTTTCTCTCCTCTGGTGTTTTGTGATTGGGGTGAGCTTAGAGTTGAATCTAATGGTGAGTAGCACTCACATGCACATTTCTCATTACAACATGCAGCATATACAATAAAACAAACATAAAACTACCACTAAAAAAAAAAAGTAGAATTTTAAGATTCATTTTCAGTTTCATAAAGGTACACTTTGTCAGATTGGGCACAACACTGCTATACGTTGATCAAACTTAACTTAAGATAAACTTTGGCTACTTACTAAAAACCTACAGGTAGATAAAACTTATGCATTGGAAGCACTGGCTGTGTTATCTCAGTGTTTGTGTCTGTTTTCTCCCAAAAATAAACAACAAAGGCAATGGATCAGTGTTTTCTTATGCAGCTGTACCCTACAAGGATTAGCTTAACACCATGGGCCAATGTTTGTGCATAAAGAAAGTTAGAGTGAAAGAGAAAATGCGGGTAACATATAATTTGGACTGTGAGAAAAAAAGGTGTTAATATCAACATCACACTGTAATAAGATAATAATTGGATAATAATGTATGTGAGATTATCAAGAACCACTTGTGCCTAGTCAGTAGACTTATAGTATACAGTATAGTGATGTGTAATGTTGTGTATAATGATACAGCAGTTGCATCAAAGCAACTTCCACAGAGAAACAGTGCATTCACTAAAATCTGTGACTTCCTTTGCAAGCTACAGCTAGAGCAAAGCAGGTTTACATACAACACGTCGCCTGCTCCCCACCTGCTGAGATGACACTCCGAGATGTCTCACTGAATATTCATTAAGTGCTGAGCCTGCCTCCACAGTCCCCCACTGGCAGGAAGCCTAAAGGGACATTTCAGGATATATGTTCAAAAATGGATCTTTGCTTATTTGATGTATTTATGACAGGGTTAGGCTGTGTACATACATGCAGCGTGTTGGTTCAACCCTATAATCATCACTTTTCACATTCTTTTTAGGGCAGGACTTCTGCATTAGATACAGTTGTTGAAGTTATTATGTCGACCCCCTGTAGCTCCCAATTAAACTGTTCCCAGGGGAGTATGAAGAACATCATACTGACTTTGTGATTTGTGAAAAGAGACGTAACTGTTGAGTTGTTCAAAGTTAAAGTTTGGTGCTTTGAGTGCCACACATCAAATGCAACTGAGATCCACCGCTGTGATGACAATGGCAAGACAATGACTGATAGACAGAACTTCATGTAAAAATAATGCAGGTTCAATCATAAATTAGACCTACTTAAAGAAAAAGACAACATTTTGTGAATTTTGGTTAAACTGACACTTTAAATAGTAGTATAGTAAACTGCTGTGCACTGTTTTCAACAAGTCGAAACAAAATACTTTTTTGTTTATTGTTCAACACACAGCAGTGCAGCAGCAGTTGTCTGCCCTACACTATGTGTTGATGATTCTATTAAAAGTGATTTAGTCTCGACAATTGCTCTACTTTAATGTTAGCACTTCAAAAACCTGTATCAACTACAGTCTTAGCTTGTATCTGTTTTTCATGAATGTATTTATTTTTTAGTTTTTATTGCCCCACAGAAACATAAAGGTACATTGATAAGTAATCTGCAAAAATTGTCAAATCCATTTTTGCATTGCAACAACTGGAACAACAACAGTGTGACAAGCAGATTTGTTATTTCTAATATGGAAAAATGGAATACACGGACCACAGTTTTGTCCTCCCCCATTTTTATTCCCTCCTGAGAATTGAAACTTGTGAAGCTAGCAGGTTGAGACAGAAAGCAGCTGCTGCAGGGAGATAGCATGACCTTGGGTTCACAGCTGTGGCATAAATCTTGACCTCACCTGAAGTAGCATGGATGGAGGGTCACAGTGTGCCTGAGTCATCATCACAGAAAGATGTCAAGGGCCAAGAGGGACCCTTACCCTAACACCCTCTCACTCCCCTTCCACCCTCTAGATGCTCTTCAGATCGATTTTACCTTTGAGGTGAAAGACATATGATGTGTTCAGTTCAAGCCCATTTCTGGCAGGGTGACTATGGAATAGGTATGCCAGGTTAAATTCCAGTGAACTTTTCAAAAAACACAAGGCTGTCAGCATTCTGGGCGGTATAAAGCAATAATTTTCAAAGTCTGCCTTCAGAGTTGGAGGGAGGTAGGGGTGCAATGGAGATGCTCTGACTTTTTGTTTTCTTTGTATTTATGGATCTTTACTTTGGTCATGTACGAGATACTACTCATTGTTCAATCTTCATAAAAAAAGAGCTATAGAGTGTCTATAGCAAGGTTTTATAAAGTTGAGCGAAATGCTGTTTCCTTAAGTGTGAGAGATATTGTATTTTGCTAGTTGGACAAAGCTTGAAATATTAGTTGTATTCACATACTTAGAAAATGAATTGCTATCTGGTAAACAATGTTTTCTTAGTTTATTACACTGGAGAAATATTTACCATTTGTAAATGGTAAATATAATGTACTGAAACCAACAGAAAACGAAGGAAGTGCCTTTAGAGCAGTCTTACACAATGCATTTGGTCTTGAATTATAAAATAGAAGAATAGATACAGTACTTTCCTGTATGCAATCATACACTATAACACTCTATTGTGATGTGTCTCATATGTTGCCCTCCATCAGCTTCCAAAACTGTAAATGGACCATTCACTTAGAAGACGTACACATCCTCCTTCTGCCCTCAATACTGTCTGTCTTCCTTTGTGCGATGTGTTGAACTCATGGAATTCTTCTCACTTGCAAGACCAGATGGTGGCTCAGTGCTTAGCAATGGCACCTCAAGAAAGTCTAGATTTTAACCCTGACCCATTCTCAGCACAGAGCATTTAAGTTTGAACATGTCACCTCCCACACAGTTGGAAGTAAGCTGCACTTTGTCACAGCAGGTCAAACAGTATAGATACATAGAGTGAGTTTGTCTAGACCGAATTAAGTACGTAATGCTTCTATTTCAATCAATGGGGGCGTGTATTTAGACTGGTAATGCACAGAATCCATGAGTGGGTGGGGGAAAGCAACAAGCCAGGAGGAGCTGTTGTCAGACTCACAGTGGGAGGCGTATTTCCTGGAAGCAGTACGTACTACTGCAGACTCTGTATGTTTTAAAGTCAAAAATGATTAAATGGAGAGGTTTGGTTGTACTATTTTGCTGTACAGATGCTCTATACTCCAGGCGGAGTATTGACAATTAGTCTAACTGCAGCTTTGACTCTGATGAAGTGGTTTTAGTCAGTCAATCTTTCATTCCTCCCTCTTAGCTACCTAGTGTGCAGGGTTCCTGGACTGAGCATGAGAAAGTTTATAGCAAATGAAGGGTGATGACACGCAACAAAGGCACCCAGCTGGACTCAAACCTAGGACATAAAATATCAAGAAACTGTAAAATTAAAGTCACAAAATTGTCTCTCCCTTCAGCCATTTCAAAATGAATTTTTTTCTGTTCAAAGTATTACAAGGGTTATCAGGTTGTTTCCCCTTTCTTTTTACTTTTGAAAACTGCAGTGCATTCAGACCTTTTGATATGTATTGAAATGTTCAGGGAAACCATCATATTTCGAGATCTTGTTTATAGTTTCGTGCCACTGTGTAACAGTGAGCATAACAACAACAAAGAACAATTCTTGTATCTGACACTGTGAAGAATGCTCTCAAATAGCCATTCTCTTGTTGGAAATTACGACTATACATTCTTCCAGGGAAAATGTGATTTCAAAGACATTGTCAAGTGTTGACCACTTTAAAAAAAAAAAAAAAAAAATCCAATAGGTGGACAAAGCTGAGTACACATATGTCAGTGCACTGAATGGATCTGTTTTATGCATCAGCCTGTATTTCCTGATGCATGCTGCTTGGTGAACAAATGTAAAGACGCATGCAGCATCAATCCCATAGCTGCCCGAAAATTGAAATACTTGTGAGATGATCAAATAATTAAATAACAACCAGTGGTGTGTAATGTTCTTTATACAGAGGGAAAAGAAATAAAAGTAATTGGGGATCACAACAAATTAGATTTGAATTTTGCTTTTTGTTTGCATATGAACCATTACCTAACTTGTGTCCAGTTAACTACTATAATAGCAGTAATAATGTAAAGGCATACATGGTAATGAAAATAAATCGATAGAATTGTGAAAAATAAAATACTTATATATACTTATATTTTGGTTACTTTAATGTTCAATTTTTTAAGCGACTGCTCCAAAGAAATGGGGAAAGAGCAGTCTTTAATAATTCAGTATAAGAGCTGCTCCAGGCGTATTGCAGCCCAGTAACCCTGAATACATCTCTGGGCTATACATCCATTTATCAATTACTGTGCAGCTTTTCAGGAGTCTAACATTAACCTCTAAGAATAATTGCACTCATCCATGAGAATTCTTGTTACTCATTTAGAACATTAAAACTGCCCATCCACTTTAGCTCTTTGGAATTGTAGAGAAGCTATTTTAGCTACATTAATACAATGAAAATGGCCTTAGCATCAGATAAAAGACTCTTTACATTTGACTATGCAGAGTTGGGCACACTGGAATTAGTATATATGTTTCGACTGTGCAATGTTGATAACGCTTATTAATAATATTCATAGCCTACATGAGAGGGCATAGACATGGGGGGCCAAAAGGGCTTTGGTATAAACTTGTAAAGTGATATGCTCTGCAAAATGTTTGATGCACTTACTGTCATGAGTGGACGTTAATCCCCCCCCCCCCATCTTCTTGCTGATTTAAATATTTTGATTTAAATAACACAGATCTGGAAATATTGTTCAAAATGGGGAAAATTGTCACCACACAAACACACACACACACATTCACACATGGATAATCCACAACTACTCCTCAAGTAGCCATGCCCAAGCGTTGTGCATCAATCTGTTAAATACAATATAATCACATACATCATAAAATTCCCAGTTTAATCTACCCACACAACCTGGAAATCTGTTAAAGAAAACACCACATTATGTGACTATAAGGGATCTGTTGGTAAGTTAGATATTATCCTTTTTGAATGTACCAGTTGGGGGAAACGTCCCTTCCTTCAAAGTGTATTTGAATGAATGATGAATGAGGATGTTTGGGAAATGGCCAAAGAAAGAAGGAGGAAAAGCCAAAATGTCTTTCTGCATTGACAGCAACATTTTCCCTGAGAGGGTTTCTAGTGTGTTAACGCTGACATCTCATTGGAGCTTGAAATTCAATTTAAGTTCAAATCCAGACCAGCACAGGAAGTCAGTGGTTGGACAAAACGGTCGTTTATCAATCAGCTTTGTCAGTGACATCCTTTGAGTGTGCGTGAGTAGCACAGTAAACCAAATGTTGCACCAGTATTTCCAACAAAATGAGCTTTTAAAGGACCATACTAGTGTTTTAGCATGTTGCTTCTATTTTCCACAGTATACTGTAGTGTATGCTTTGTCACCCTCTGCATGTCTTACGCCCTCCCAGTCAAGGTGCTCTGTGACAGGTAAAAATAAGCAGCACACATAAGCAGCTGGTGACTCCATGTGTATTGGAAGAGACACATTGCAGTCTTAGCCCTCCCCAGGCTAACAGCGGAAGAATGTAATACACAGGGAATGGATTATTCCAGTTTGGGTGAGTTGTAAGTTGAACCTCAAAGACATACAATTATTATCTATTTTGTTCATAATTGTTCACTTTTTCATTTTTGCTTTCAAATAAGTTGTTGTCTAAACCCGTGTCACATGTGACACACATTTCATATATTTGAAACCCCATTGATAAGTTCCCATTATATGTTTTTTTATGGTCATATGTGCAATACAAAATTTCACATGTGAAAATGCAAATTTAATGGGTTCTCTTTAATGGTTTCTTTATCTTGAATTTTTATCCTCTATATTTCTTTTTTCCAGTCCTTATATTCACTCTAGCCTTCTAGCACAACCTTAAAAGCATGTCACATTGCATTTCACTCCATATTATTATTGTGTATGTGACAAATAAACCTTTGAATCCTTGAAAAATGTGAATTTGGCACATTTATATTATCAGAATTTGGGTGTCTAGCGTTGTGGCAGATGATCTCTTATATGGCTCATTGACTCTCCACCACCTCTCTACCACCTCCAGTTTGTCCCAGATGGGTAGATTAGACTCCTGAGTCAAATCCAGTGGCTATTGAGTGCTGTCAGCCCCACCTCCATTTTTAACAGTTGACAGTAGGATCTGTGGTATCAGTGGTAATCTGAACTTTAAAAATACAGCCACTACCACTTCTAATGCTGCAGCGATGTGGTGGCATTACTAGGTACACAGTGTATCAGCTGAGGTTGGTTTGATTAAGGTGTGTTAAATCCCCAACCAATTTGTCAAAATCATATTTTGGCAGAAGTATATCAAATGATATAACACAACTATATTCATAGACAATTCATCAATGTCACATCAAAAATGGGAAATAAGGTAAATGATTCTGTCATGTACGATTCCAGCCAGTAAAGAGGCAAATCGAACAGTGACAGACTCAGGGGCGGCATGTTTATTTAATTACTTAAGTTATGTGTATTAAACCAATGTGGAAAAGCAAGCAATGCATGCTAACAATGCATCATACAAGACAGGGCCAAGATTTACGGTAATGAACCCAAATGTGCCATGCTACTCTCCAAGGGCAAAGTGGAGCCATCACTGCACTTTGGGAGATTAATGTTGAGTTTACAGGTGACCTTCGCTGCTGAGCAAGGACACTGCCCTGTGTGATGGGCCTAATTTTAGAGATATTGCTGATATTCCTCTGTGTAATTCTGCTCACAAATCTATTTGTGTATAGCCTATTAATCATGTTCTATCCATGTTGTACTGACAGCAACTGCACTAATAGTGACTAATAATGCAGAACAATACTTTGATCTGCATAATATTAATAATTAATCAAGCATGTCTCAATCAGACAAATTAGATAAGCTTAATGTTGTCATAGACAATTCTATGCAAGAGTGTTTCCATGTGTTAGGAAATAAATCACTGACTTCAGTACAGGTTAAATGGCATAAACGAAATACAAAGACAGCACCAAAACATATACATACAGGTGTAAATGACTGAGAATGAGTGGACACACATGTAGGAATGAAAATAGAATTGTTTATACTCACTATGAGTAGTTTATGGTTTTCTTCACAAGTCTGGTAATAGTCTATGTTTTTATTTCATCCCACATACACCATCCTGCTGCTGTACTTACGTACCAAATCTGCAGCTGATAATATTCCCCAATAAATGCATTATTTACTCCTGTTTGGGTAATCTTTGCTAAAAAATACAGTGCCAAGCTGTTGTAAGAAATTGTTAAACCTTTTTTTTTTAAAATGGAAGTATATATTTTAAACCAGAAACCGAAGTCTCGCTCAAGGAGAAGTCTCACTCTGAAATGTTGCGAAAGGTGTGTTGTTGCAGGAAGACCACAGGATCTTACTCTTTAACAAAACGGTCTGTCTCTGTAGGGATCCTTTCCATAATGTTGTCAGACACTTAGAATAACAATCTGAGCCTGTCAGTGGCTAAAACAAGCACTTTTACTGGACGTACTTTGACAGGCGCAGTTGCCCCCAAGGATTACGTGAGGCGATCTACCCGACCAATTCCAAAACTTTTTGTACCTATTACTCATTTAGACCCCAAAATATGTGAAAATAGGGCCCATGTTTAAAACTACTGAATTACCCTTTAAGGCTGAGAACCACAAACAGGCTTGGGAAGTAGGAAAGAAGTGAGAGACGGACTTCTGCGTTGTTGGTTTCGGTCTTTTCATGAGATTTGTTGATAATAGCTATAAATCATCAACCATATCCTTTAATTTCATATTTTAGTCTTGTTCTTTAGTCTCTCTATAGCTCTAGCCCCAACCAATAAATAATCTCTTTTTTGAAGCCTTTTTAAATACTTTTTTGTGCAGGTCATATCATAGTATTCCCATAAAGCCGTCATTCTAACTGTTGACACTATTTGAGGACAAACATGCAAATAAAAAAACATCAATTCTTGTGTTCAGTGAGCTCCAAACCATGGTATGTTTGGGGCCAGTTGGCAAAAATGTGCTGCATGCCTCTTCAATGTACTGAAAATAAGTAGCTTAATGCATATGGATATTACTATAGAGTAATGAAAAACTGGCTCCTCTGACTGCATTAAACCAGCCCACAACAGAAACTGCTTCATGTGACTGCATAAAATGAACGTGGCCTAGCAAACAGAGCTGTGTGAGAGAGATTAAATCAAATATGGTAAATTTATAAAAATACTTTCAAGGCTTATTGTACGTAGCATTGTACAATGTATGTGTAGGAGTGACATTATCGACTACTTAATCCGTCCTTTAGGTGTACAATATAACAAAGGCTGTTTGGAGGTGTGACCTTCTCAAATGGTGGAGGACAGTCCAAGATTTATGTCACAGTTGAGAGCTTCTGTTGGGAGCCCTGACAGACGGATAATCCTGTGGTTTAAACTTGGCAAATATTGATCCCGCGGCCCTCAGTGGCAAGCCTCAAGACCTGAAATTGAGGGAAATGGATTACTCTGCAGAGTCAAAAAAAGAAGACAGATGAGTAAGAGCGAAATATACTATCTTGACCATCAAGCTAGATAACACATTGAGAGGAAACATAGACATTAATTCTCAGCCATCCCATTTGGAGCTATTGCACGCTCTTCTTTCAGTAAAGGATTGTCTTGTCGGTCTTAGCATTCATGGTTTAAATGCCGGTTCTCCTCATCCATCAAAGCAAGCATTCCCCTGCTTCTATTGATATTAACCTCAATAACATTGCCACACATAACAAGGCTTTATAGAGAGTGATGCAATGGAGGAGGGTCATTACTGGGACCTTCTTTTATTTTGGTTTGAAGTCTTCTTCTCCTTGTCCAGCCTTAAAACAACCTGGACTTCAGAAACTTTATCCCGCAGCAATCAAATTTGGTGGATAATTTTCAGGACATTGCAGCAACCAGCTATTACAAAGAGACCATGCCATGTCTCACTTTATGACCCTATCACACGATCCTCACCAGCACGTTGGGTTTGGTCAGTTGCCACGGAAATGTAGATGTTCAAACTTTCAATGATTTTGAGCACCTCTAGGACTCATCCCAGTTGAGCTTGATGGTTCATTTTTGACCTAGGGTGTTTATGGTACTATGCTAAACTATATGCCTTTTTTACTAATAGATACATATAAATTGTGTATACTTCATTGCTGTAATTATTTCCTGTAATATGCTGCCTGGAGAATGCCACTTTTTAAGCAAGGCAATTCTCCTTCACATTCCTTTGCAAATTATATACTGCATCTTTTTTAAATGTTTTATATGTGTAAATAAAGAAACAAAACTAAACTAAACTAAAGGTCCACTTACTTGTTACATGGAGATTTTCCACTGCTGATCATACCAATTCAAGATAAATGGTGCATCAGTATATATAGTAGTATAAATATCACTACTAGATACATTGCATGAATGTACAACACCTCAGTTATGGGCAGGGCTAGAGCGTGACCGTCAACCCTGGTTTATCTGTAGCTACTGCATCAGGTACTTATAATTACTTAAACCTGTCTATCAAAAACAAAGTGAAAAATTTATTGTGGAGAAATGTTTTGAGAATATAAGTAAAAACTGTGAAAAGGGTTCTCTGTACTGTAATAAAAATTACACACACTCAGAACCTTTATAACAATTGGGTTCTGTGTGTTTGTTTAAGCATTTGTTCACATGTAATGCTTTAAGAAATGTGCGATGTACAGGTTACAGTTCACTGTCTCAGTGGCGTACGACTCTTAACAGTTGTTCTTGAGAAATATTCACAGTACAGTGTGTGCTTGTACACCTGGCAAAATGATAGATTTCTGACAAGCTTCAACCAACTCAACCCTGCTACCCTGTTATGTATACATCCACATACAAAAAAAAGGCAACTCGGTCATTTTCCAACTGTAGTGGGGAAATCAATATATGAATAAAATATTTTGTTTAGTGATTCTCAACAATACTGTGTACTACCACTCCACTTTGGTGTTAAAAAATATATTTTTTAAACTCCATCCTTCTGCAAACAACTTGTTATACATCACTTCACTTCAGTTGGTCATTCAGATATTATAGTGACTGATTATTGTAGGGACTACAACTGATTGGTATATTGAAATGTGCTTCTCTGTTATCCCAAAGTGGAAGAAACGTGAATCTATTTGAATTAAGTCAATACAACTGCTGCTGTGACTTCTATTCTTTGACATCTAGATAGCTAAGGTATACCTCACACTACTACACAGACACATATTCATACTGTGTCAAATGTGTGTGTGTGTGTGTGTGTGTGTGTGTGTGCGTGTGCTGTCTCATACATTATTGAAAATAATGTGTAATGTTCTAAGGTGTAATGTCATGTGTAATAAACACATCTACACAGTTATGGGATATTTAAGCGTATGATTGCAGTTCAGCTCACATGGCATCTACATAATTCAGTGTTTTTAAAGGTGTTTGCACTTCATCTGTTACACATCAATGAAACATCATGTTCAGTGTGATGAGAAGTATGTATAGTATGCATAATTATCTGTAAACTACATTAATAGTGGTAAAATTGCAAACACTAATTGTAAAGACTCCAATTCAATATCTTCGTCCCTCTATGATAAAAATACAAACAGCAGCCAGACATAGATCATATCCCTTCAAAGGTCAGGATCACCAGCACAGCACACTTTGAGCAGTTAGGGTTCACTTCTTTGTTGAAGGGCACTTCAGTGTGTTGATGGAAACCATATTGCAATACCCTCCAGGGAGTAGTTCACAAGCCACAATACTTTTGGATGGGTGGATGTGCTTTGAGCACCAGCTGGATGCAAAGAGGGATTGGTTTTCTCCTGACAATGCCAGTTGGCACACCTGCCCACGAATCAGGTTAATTGGCTTAGAGCAAGTAAAAGCTCTCTTATTCACTGATATAGTGGAAGAGACTCATAGAGGAAAAGTGAGAGAGTACAATCTTCAATATAGAGGCATGCCAATAAAAAAAGGAGGCATGTTTTCTGTACTGTATATGGACTGTTTGAGCAACCATGTCTTTGGTCCTTTCTGTTAAAAGCCACTTTGATGGCAATGTGACATATATTAAATATTATATATAACCACATACATACACACATCTCCATGCCTGTGCAAGGAATCAAGCTACCTTTCAGTTATAAAGCAAAACATTTTCCATTTACTCATTCATTCATACATACCTTAATTTATTCCTGTTTCAACAAGTCCAATCCATTATTACATTTCATTACAAACATTGTAAGTGCCATCAACTGAGCATTTTCAGTGCTATAGTACTTAGAAGTTGATGTTTTTTTTCTTTTTTTGTTTTGCTTTGTTTTATTTATTAATAATGTAATTATTAAATAATAATAATTTTATTAAAATTATGTCAGTAAGTGCTTGCATGGCTTGACATGAGCGACCACATCCATCCATTTTCATAGGACTATAAGAATGTCATACTATTTCCTGTCCACGTGACAGTCTCCCTGGTCAGGCATTGCTTGGACAGCAGGAAAACCTCCATGCTGGATTCCCAGTACACATAGGGAATAACACATAATTCAATTCAATTTCATTTATTTAGTGCCAAATCATAACAGAAGTTATCTCAGGGCATTTAAATTTAGAGCAGGTCTAGACTGTACTCTTTATAATACATACATATATTAACATCTACTAAACTATTACATAACTGTAGATGAACACAGAAAAATGCATTTAGAGCCCCAATCGCACCTACTATATGGGTGACTTAAACTCTCTAACTCATCTGGCCTGCAGATTGTTGAAGGAAAGCAAAGCACCCAAAGGAACCCAAGCAAGGAAACAAGAAAATTCAACATGCTGTAGAAAAGACCAGGTCTGAGTCTGTTCATTTTCCTCACAACGAATTTGATGATTAGGCAGAGCATTTTAACAGCCTAAGATGCACTTATCAGGAGCAATCAGATAGTGGAAAGCGTTTCATAGAAGCCATTCTGTCAATCAGATATCCCCTCTGTTGTTAGGAAATTGAGTTTTGTTCTCAAGTTTCTTTTGAAATACTATATTACCCACAACCTCTATTGAGTCATCACCTTTCAGATTGACAGCCGATGGGAAGCTGCTCCAAAGTTGTGCATGGCCACTGCACCAGAATGTACCTCAACCTGTTTTAGGGACTGACATTTCTCCAGCATGGTTTAGCTGTTATTCTGTATTCAGATTATAATGGAATAACAAATTAGTTTAATGTGCTGTGTGTTCCAGGTTGCTCTGTGCAGGATTCTTGGTAGGATTGGGGAAGTCTGTGCAGCTAATTATATGGCAAATAGTACTTTGTAACGTTATCTGCTGTTCTATATGGTCTGATTACCAGGCAAAACTTGTAACAAAGGGCTGATATTTCACCAAGCAAATTTTGTCAGTTTACTCAATATGATGGTGATTTGATATTGTACAGTTTCATGCAGAAACATTCCTTATTGAATTTCTCCTCCATCTTTAATTGCAGCACAGCCTTTAGCCATTGCCTGCAGGTCAAAGTTCAAAACCTTTTGCACAGTGCGACTCTGCTCTGTGCCCCGCATACATCTGCGCAGGACTGTTGCAACACACCACGTTAACAATAATGGAGGAGGCGTGTGCAACAGCTCTTTCTCCACTAAAATGTGAATATGGCTTTAGTGTGATGTCTTTTGTAAGTGATTTGGACAGGGATGCATGCATGATTGAAATCATTACAAAACATACTGTATATTAACATCTACTAAACTAAAACATTTGTATACCTGTAGAATATGAAGGACCTTCATGTTGAGTCTTTTGGTTTATGAAAGAGCTCTATGAACTAAGTTGTGAAATGACTCAGGATGAGTCATATGAATTGAATAGAACACAGTGGAAGAAAGGACAAACAGTTCAAGATGGGTTATAGAAAAAGATTAATGTAGTTACATGAATATATACTATATATAGATAATATACTGTAACTATAAATGTAGAATATGTTATAGATATCAAAGTCTCAAATAGTTTAAAGGGCATGGGCCAGACAAAATGAGCAAGAAAAATGTAATACAATACATTTACACATTAGTCTACTTTAAACTGTAAAAGGCAGGTTTTAGCTCAATTAGTTAGCCACATTGCCTCTTAGCTACTGGCATTGTTCATTTCTAAAAAGGTCAATGGGCTTTTAACCTTTTTCATTTGTACCTATACAAAGAGGAACAAAGTTTCAGTCTGTATAATTGTTGTGTCATATTCACAAATCCATACAGACAAATGTGCATTTGAAAATACTGTATGAATGCATTTAATTAATTTACAATGTACAGCATGATGACAAAGTTTAAATATAATACACACCAATTCTGACTATTCTTTCATGTGAAAGGCACCCCTAGAAATGTGCTGCTTGTCTTCTGTGTTAAGAATTTACTCTACTGTTTATTTTTGTTATGTTTTGTTGAATTTGTGAAATTAAAAAAGAGAGAACTGTCCTATATTCTGGAAACACACACAGAACCGTTCACAGTTTGGTCGCAGCCAAGCTAATCTTGGCAAAGCTAAAGCAAATACAAAACAGCACTTCTGGGCAGTGTTCCTATCGACTCAGTAGCCTCATCCAAATGCAAGGAACAAGTGATTAGACAAGTGAGCCCGAATTGACTAGAACCTCGCAACAATACACTAACAGTGCAAACAAAAGGGACAGAATGCCTCAAATAATTAAATCACAGATGTGCTATAAACAAATAATGTCCCCAATGACAAACCAACTGTCTAAATTTGTTTTCTACATTTTGGCTACTGTACAGGTACTATTATAGTAATTATAAGTATTTTGCTTTAGAGGTATTTATTGGATAACCTTGAACTTATCCTGCCTCCATTTGGTTATGATTATAGGGCCACCTACCCAGTCACAGACATAACAAAGTCTTAAAATGTCCATTGAAGCTGGACACACTGGTTTTCAGTACATCTATCAAAGTTAACATGTTAGCTTATGAAGGTTAACACAGTTTTTATTCTTAGTTTTTCTTTTTTTTTTGCGTGTGTATTTAATTGCATCACACATTTCCCTCTTCACCTCTATAATTCAGCAGTTTGGGACTTTGTGGGGTCTGTGGGGAAAGCAAAGAGCCACATTCAGTTTGTGCTGTACTTGTGAGGTTAGCAAAGACTTGTTGCACTATCTGACCTAAAATTTAAAACAATGCCATGAAGATGAATGAGAGAGGTGAACTTCTTAATTATCACTTTCAGTATGGGTTAGACAAATAGTTGAAAAATCTATGTATCTGTTACTGATATTGTGTTTTATCCCTATAAAACTACTGACTGAGTACAACAGATCAGCATAATTTTACTCCACATACACATTGCATTTTACAGGCATGAGAAAAGGCACATATTGTACTTACATATTCATTTCATTGACTGCTCTAAAACTCTCTACAGTGCTTAGCAGCACTGGATGCCTCCCTACAGTGCTGCTAAGCACTTAACTACAGAATAGTAAATTACTCCTGCATCTTTCATTGTGGTTTTTAACAATCTTACTGTTGTTTTCATGCTTACTCCCCATTTACTACACTTGATTTGGAGATTTTCATATGTTCATTTTGGATATGAAACTTGTTGAGCTGTGGTGTGTTTAAGGGCAATAGCAGTGTAGTGGTGGTAGTAGTGGAGTCAACAACATTCATTTTTGTTTATTGGTAGTTTTCCTGGTTATAAAGTTATATATTAAGTTATACTTTCTAAAAATCTAGCCATTTCCAGTGAATGTAACACTTTATGGGGAAAGAATGTAAACAGTATTCTGCACTAACCAGCCAAAACAAAGAAGAAGAAGTAGAGGACTGTTTGTCACCTCAAGCTCACAATGCAGGAAGGGGATTCACCATTTTTAGTGAAGCCTACTGATTGACTCTTAGCTTGCTTACAGTACACCACAACACATTACACTGTTAACTACTATGTATCTGCTGTAGATGTCTGGACAGCACACATACACCACATTGAAAGAGAACATAGAAAGGGATATTCTGGACAGTGAAGGAAAACCATTTATAGAGGATTTGCTGAGGAAGCACCTGACTCTTATTGCATCATACAGAGTAGAAAATATATCACAATGGGCCCCTGGAGCAGTTCCTTTGTAACTTTCAGAGACAGTACAGACAGGCTTGCTTTCTTCCACTGATGTGGCCATTTCTGATGCCTACCTCTAGTAAGAAGCTGGTCATATTTGTTGCTTTTATAGCCACATTGTGCAAGTACATATTGTGTTGACTGTTGTTTATTAATTTTAGGAGACAGTATTGATAGGCTCACTGTTTTCATGGTTATTTGTGTCTACTGTTCGGATCAGTGTTTCAGTTCATGTACTGATTTTGTATTTTTGTTTCTTGTGTTACATTCATATCAACAAACGTTTACTGACAATTGCTAAATTCTTAATGAATGGTATTTCCTGATTAGGGGCTGGAATTCTAAAGGAACATTCTGTGAAATGTAAAGAAAAGGGCAGCCTCCGAACATGAAATGCTGATTTTCCATCTATCCATTTTCTGCCACTTCTCTGGGTCTTGGTGGCAGGAGGCTAAACAAAGTGCCCCAGACATCCTATCCCCAAGCCACAACCTCTAGCTCCTCGTGGGGGATCCTGAGGTGTTCCCAGGTCAGGTGGGATATGTCAGTCCTCCACCGTGTTCTGGGTATGCCTCGACTCTCCCGGTTGGATGTGCCTGGAATATTTCACAGGAAGGTGTCCAGGAAGCATCTTGAGCAGCTGCCTTAAAGATCAGAGCGCACCCAAACTCTCTGCGAAGAAGAAATCATCTCAGCTGTCGTATCCATGTACCCAGTACGTATGACTGCAGCTGAGGGTTACAACATGACACATGCTGTAGATCTACTGGTAAAATTGAGAGCTTTGCTTTCACCAATCTCTTCACCATGACAGTCAAATATAAAGCCACAACGCCATATCATCTGCCTGTCAGGTTTGAATTTAATTGATTTTATCCAAACTCTTCAATTATATTGAAGTGCAACAATATAATCATCAAATATTAGGCTTGAAACATATTTCTTAAAATATATTCTAACAAATAATTTGTTTGTTGAACATTTACATATCAAGAGATAATTATGAACTCATTATTTGCTGCTTATCTTAAAGATATGTACAGTAATACATATACATATAAAAAGCCAAAGACACTAATGATGTACTAATCTGTTCCAAGTAATTTAGTTAGTAACTTATACATCTTGATAATAATGATCAGCTCATGAATTCCAGATGAATGTATTATTAATTCACTGTAAACTGATTGTTTACTAAGATATAATAAACCTTGGTTATTCTGAACTGTGGCACTGTTACCAGCTTTCCCTTGCATGCATTTTGCTAATGCTCATCTAAAAACGCTTTTAAGGGAGCATGTAGATTTTTAGTGTTTTGCTCAAGGACACACTGCTGTTTGCTGACATACACGGACTGTCACAGGGATTGTACCTGTGACCTGCTATGTATGGGACAGTCTCTCTAACCAACATCATATTGTTATGTGAGCAGAACAAATTTACAGCACTGGTAATGTTACTTGTCAGCAGCAGCATCCATTTAATATTAACAAAGGCCAATGAGCACAAATAAATTTGAATATATGAAGCAATCTGAGGAAAAAATATTTTAGTGGGACTGTTGAAAATAAAACAAAATTCACACTTATGGATTTTCTCTGCACAAATAAACAAACTCTGGGTTGAATTAACTGAATTCTTTATTTGTTGACCTCATACTCTAGATGACATTCTGCTGTATATAATTGATTTATATACTGGTTCATTAAAGCAGCAATTCAGTGTCCAAACAAAACCATTTTGTCGAGTATGTGACTCTTCTACAATAATGTAACATATTTCCACTATGTTGTCTTGGTGTCCGATAAGGCAGTGCACACAGTGAGTGCATCCTCACTTTAAATTGTATTACAATGGACAAATGAACCAAAAAGATTAAAAATATTGCCACCACCAAAGAAGCTATTTACTTAAGCCATGTTATTATAATAGCCTATTGCGAACCTAGAGGAGATTAGTAGGAGACAGATATTTCAAAGCCTTTGTGTGTTGATATCAACAAATAAGCAAAGAAAGAAGCTGTCTAAGCAATGCAATACAAGTATTAGTCAGACCCAGCATATGCCCACATGCTTGGCCCTCGGCAGAGCAGCATCACTGGTTGGTGTCTGCTTAATTTTCTTCTGAGAGATTATTTGCACTCGCTTTGAGACCCAAACAAATGCTGGAATGCTCCAAGAGAGTATGTCACTAAGAGGGTAAATAAATAAATTGGGGAAAATCTTGACAGGTTATTACACCATGTGGGTTAAGAAGGAGAAAATTCCAGTAATCCATTATTTAAAGTTTGTTTTGGGCTTCAAATTAACTGCTTTGAAAAGAAACTCATTGCTTACAGGCAGTACAGGCAAAGCAGGCCATTTTTAAACTAAAGCCACTTAAGAATACGTGATGAATTTTACATGTGGTCATTTTTGCTGTACTTTTGCTTGTAGTATTGCCGCACTGTAGCACATTTCTGAAGAATGTTTAATCTACAGCACAATGTCATGTTATTGTTGAAAAGATCAAATACAATGCAAAGACACAAACAAGAGGAAATGAGTAGAGATGAAGAAAATGAAATGAAACAAGCAGAAAGAATTGGTCAACAGTGAGTAAAGAAGAGTGAGAACAGCAGAGACAGAGAAAGAAGTTTCCACTGCCTAAATGACAAACGACCTGCAGTTCTAATATGTGAGAGCAAGAAGCTGGTGAGAGCTTTAGCAATTCATTCGCTGAAATCACCCATCCTGTTTTTGTAGAAAACTCCAAATGCTTGACAAAGCACAAAGTAATGTTTGTCTGCGTACTTGAAATCACTGAAAAATGCTTGAATGCTGATGTGGTTATTTTCATCGCTGTGAAACCTATGAATTATGAATAAAAAGTGATGAAACCCAAAGTAACTGTCTGCTCCCCTGAGTCCAAATCTGTAAACGGCAAAATAATATAAGGGGATGGGATGCGGGCGATGGGTGGACAAGTGTGTCTCTGTAGTACACATTTACACCTGCGCTGGTCACAGCCAGAGAAAAAACACAAACACTGTTATCTCTTGAGTTAAAGCCTCAGAACCAAGTGTCAAGTACTTCCATTTGACATCATTTTGCAGACACTCAATGCAACAGCAGTATTTTTAAAGTGTGATTTATTCAGTTCTGGTTGCACATCCAATGTGCAGGGTGTGTTTACTAGACTTCCCAGTACACAAATATCAATCAAGTTCAAACAAACGTGAACCACGTGAACACTGTGCTTGCTCTGCTTATATACAGTAATACATAGCCTACCATGCTACCTGTTAGTGACTTCATTTTTAACACAGTCGTTTATTATAGTAGAAATCTGTGAAAGCACCTCTGTGTTTAGGCTGTCACAGCGTTATTAAACAATCTCCTGCCAACCATCTGTTTGTATAGGAACCTAATAATGCAGCTACATTTGTTTGCCTTTTTGACAGTATCCTTACATTTTTGGTTTGTTAATGATTTAGATTTTTATTTCAGTGGTGGTTTTATCAGAACAGCAAGTAATTCTGTCTCCTAAGAGCTACACTGATATGTAGCTTAATACAATATTGCTTAACATTCACTGGACACACTGAGTGTCAGTGCAGAAAGTAGTGTGATGTTCATATAAAACAGCAAGGTCAGGTCAGAGTGTGGTGGATGGGTGTGCAATTCACTTGACTTTGACACCCGAGGCCCAGTTTCACGTTATGTTTCCTAGTGGAGGTCAGTGCTGATGTTTTTTTTTTTTTTAAATGTAACCCTCACCATGCCATTTTACCTAGTATTTGTTGCATGATATTAACCCATAGCTTGACCATACTTCTGTTGTTCTTACCTTTACACGGTATTTTCCTTAACCCAAAAGTGTCTTTAAAAAACAGTCTAATCCAGCCAGAATTACTTTTACCTCAAGCATCTGAAGGCAATTCTTCAGATTTATTATTTTTTATTATTATTTTTGGGATGTGTATGTGTACAACTTTTTCATCTAGAATTCTGCCAAACACTGGTTCCCCAAAACACATTAATTTCTATGTGTTCACGAGGCTAATGAAAAATATTAAAACATATTAAACTATAACTAAATTAAACTTTATATATACTATAACCGGATATAGACGGTTTAATTTTACAGGTAGATGAAAAAGGCGTAGTTTGTGTTTCTTTACAATGTTTTGTGTATTTTTAACCATTTTAGCTGCATGAGTCTAGTGATATCGGTCTGATTGTAGAGCCAGTACAGAAATATGTCAACAACTATTTGATGGATTGCAATGATGGATTGCCATTTTATACAAACATTCATAGTTCCCAGAGGATGAACCCTAATGATTTTTGTGACCCCTTGACTTTTACACTAGTGCCACAATGAGGTTGACATTTTTGGCTTTTAGCGAAATGTATTTGCCATGAAATTTGGCACAGATATTCATGATGCCCAGAGGATGAATCCTAATGACTTTGGTGATCCCATGATATTTCCTCAAGCGTAACCAGCAGGGCAAATATCCTGTGAAATATCTCAAGAATTAGCACAAAATTTGATGCAGACATTTATGGCTCCGAGATGATGTATCATACCAACTTTGGTGAAATATCTTGAAAGCGCAGCCTCACAGAGCCGCTAGCATGGCTACAGACTCTTAGTCTTGTTTAATTTCAGTTTACTCCGATGTTTTAACACCTGTTTTTTTATTAGTATTATTTCTGTTTAAATAAATGCTGTATGTGGATGTGGCCTATTAGTAAAACCCACATCGCACGTTTTCAGACTGTGGAATATTCTTCTGGCCAATTATTTTTGAATAATATAATTTTAGCAGATGCAGAGCTGTATGCCACTGCTGGATACTTGTATTAAAAAACTTGTATCCTTGACCATTCTTCTTCGCGTAAATAATTTGCAGAAGCACGGATGCCTGCTGGCTGTAACATGTTTCATGGAGTTTTGTACTTGTCAAGGTACATTTTAACTGACAAGCATGTGGGTTTTACCAATAGCAGAAAACTAGGAAAAATGGCCCTGCATCCCAGTGAAATGAACAATGTTAAGAAAGAAAAATGTCTGAATCTTTTTTGTAATGCCTTGAGTTATTACTCTAACAATGCTATATAAAGCACAAACCAGCTAGAGTTCCTCCTGACTAAAATGACAGCGATCATGTCTCACTCTTAATGCAGCAGCACTGACACAGACACATCAACATCCACTGCTGACAGACCCACTGCAGTCATCTTAAATTCTTTAAGCCACTTTATATCTAATAAATTGTGACTTCTTCTGAATGCAGCATAAAAATAATTATGTCTATGGCTTAAATTGTCACTGGAATGCTCAGTCTGTCACTGTAGGTGTGTTAGTATTAATTTGGATATTGATATTATTACTGAAAGTCATGATTGGCTGACAGTACCAATCAATCTTGGAGAATGGCAGTGGACAGTGGCACCCACTTAGTGAACAGAACTGTGCCTGTTCTCTGGTTTATTAACTGGAAAAACACTGCAGTTTGGCCAGAAACCTGTATTTCACCTAAACAGTCCAGCAACTGCAGACCCCTTTCCCACCTCCAATATTTTTGAAAATCATTTTTGGGGTAAGATTAGAGAGAGCTTAAGCAACAATAAAACTGGTTCTAACAACTGGTTCTTACAATTATATATAATTAGAAGTCTTTTTAATATTCTGCCCCCCTTATGTAAATAGGGGTGGACACTCTACATCCATATTTTTCCCTTTTTTTTAACTTTACTTCAGCCATGCCTTGTTGGAAAAAAAAAAGGTTGTAACTGGCATGACAATTAGTCATGTATCAAACTGTAACATAATAGTTCAATTTCTGGAATGTATTATTGGTGTCAGAGTGCTGGTCCTCCCTATACTGTAGGAATTATCATGGGCCTTATGGTTTTCTATTTCCAAAGCATCAAGAATTAGTTCAGCAGGGCAGATGAAGACAGAACGACCAGATACAATCTCCTGGAGGTGGAGCAGCAGAGCATGTAGAAATGATTATTTCAGGAAGTAGATATTTTATATCTGCCTCTGTTTGGGGAATATTAAAACAGTGTCAGAGCAAAACTGAAGTGTTCCTTAGCTATACAGCGTAACCTTATTAAATTAGATTAACACACATGTAGTTACTATGGTGAATATGAATGAATCATTTCAGCAGGTGGATGAGGGTGACACACTCTGAATCAGACCCTGAACAATAAATCACACTGACACACCGTGGGCAGAGTAGTAGCCTAAAGGCAACTCTGTTGTTTTTCACTTGATCAGCAAGATTGAGATAAGACACAAATGTACAAGAGAAATGTATGATGATGACAAATATTAGTCACTGTGAAATTCAGTGAGACATTACTGAACTTTTGTTTTTGTTTTCATTTTTCAGCACATTTTGCACAACACAAGAAATGAGCTGCTTGCATGCAGTGTTAAAATACATTTTAACCAGTGCCAATAGGAAACGCATTCCGTTCATAGCTGTAATACATGTTTTTGCAAGGCATGTTTTAAAGTGATTCAAAGATCTCATCTGTGCCTTCATTGGTTCCTTTATCTACTTAAATGTTCTACATTTCAGTACCTAATTCATAAGCTGACTAGTGTTTGGAATATAAAATTTAAGTAAGTACTGTACTCAAGTACAATTTTGCGGTATCTATACTTTACTTGAGTATTTCCATTATTTACTACTTAACACTTCTATACCACTACATTTCAGAGGGAAGAACTTTTTTACTTGATTACATTTATTTGACAGCTACAGTAGTTACTTTGTAGATTCAGATTTTACATACAAAATATATCAGATCAGCTTTAAACATATGATGCATTTTATAGATTAACCACACAACAGTATATATACAATAGTTAGAAGTATCTCCACTTTGACCAGCTACAACATTAAAAGCTGTTTACACATTAATGCATATATAACAGTAATACAATAATACAATATATTCAATAATATGAAGCTCTGGAAGAGGCCATTCTGCATAATGATACATTTCACAGATAATGAAAGGTTTTAATTAGAGGACTTTTAATTGTAATGGGGTATGTTTTACATTGTGGTATTTCTTTGTACTTCTATGTGAGTAATTCTTCCACCACTGCAGCTGACATAAACACACAAATATGGAACAAACTTTGACATCAAGATTTAATACAGCAAAGTTCAGTCTATATCAAACATGAGTCATTATTAGCTGTGTTTTGCCCCAATGAAAACAACATAGAAAGCCACCAAGCTGAATAAAAAGCCTGATCATATGCTTGAAGTATGAAATTTGACTGAATGCTACTTTAGTGGAGATTTTTCGCAAGCTATTCATCGTTACTTTGCCTAGAATAATACACATAACAACTGCAGTCAGATGCGGTGGTCTCTATGGAGACAGATAATTGATACACTACATTCATGAGATACAGATAGATGGCTGAAGAGGAATACAAAGAGGAATGCTGCTAACTGCAACAGTTTAGGTTTCATTATAAAGTAAAACAATGAGCAGATCACACCTTTTTGCTCAGCACACAATCACTCACAATGAAGGGCCCAACAATCCCACCCTCATTTAGAGAGCGATCAAAGCCCCTGTCTGAGTAAGCCGGCATATTGGTTCTTCGATGTTGTTTTCAATTTCACCAGTATGCAAATTTTTTCCCTACATTTCCTTGGGAAGTAATGAGGAAAATAAGAAAGCTCTAACCCCAGATGAAAAGGAAATGGCTTTTGAAATGACACGCACGCACTATTTTGTGGTAGCGCACCAAAAAACAAACAGAAACAAACATTGTCACAAAATATTGGCTATACACAAAACAAACAAAATATTGGAACATACTTTTAGTAGTCCATTTGTGCAACCATGATTAATTGCATGCTGTGTTTCTATAATATTTTATAAGGAAAATATTCCCCCAATGTTTGTCCCTTATCAGTGTTAGAGTTAAAGTTGAGCATCATCAGTACATAATGATAATTGTAATAACAATTAGCAGATTAACCTAACAGATACAACAAATTAAGGAATTAACACATGCAAAGTGTTAATTTTCTAAGGTACGAACAGAAAGGTTATAGTTGTTAACAGACTTAATAATATTTTATAATTTTTTTTAATTATTATTAGTTTAAATTTATACTGGTTCAAATGATGGTCTGAAAGTGTCTCATCTACTGGTTAAAAATAGGTCAGTAGACAGTAATTTACTATGTTGGATCATGCAAGCGGAGTCTAGACTGTGTTAATTTATCACCTCTTTAATGACAGTCATTGCCACCGTTACATTGCATTACTTGAGATGCACATCCACAAAATCACATCAATGTGTCTGAAATTTACTCCAAAAAGAGCATAAATATGGAGACAAAAACTTCTGTTGATGGATTGTGTTGAAGGATTGCAGTTACAATATTCCTTATACATGTCAGTGGGAAATGGAGCGTATTGCAGCATATAATAGATGTCAAAAAAGACAGATCAGTCATGATTCTTTTTATCCTTAACAATGTGAATGCACAGAAATGCATTTGCCGATTCTAAAGTTTAACTTAAACTAATAACTCACCCAGAATAATGAGTGAAGTGAGAATTTTATTCCTCTGGTTGGCTAAAGGATGAGGATCACAATAATGCATGGAGGCAGATCTTATATTGCTTCACTTGAGTGTCAAAACATATTGATTTGTAATGTGAACCTGGCAGAGAGTAAAAACCACAAGCCACAGTCTCAAAGGGGATTTACTTGTATTCCATAACAATCTATGAAGATGGCCTCCCTTATTAACCTTTATTTACACAGAGAAGAGTTTCTCCTGAGCAACCGAATTATACAATCTCCTCTATAACCTCTAGGCTCCCATATGATTGTATCTGTGATTGTGCATACACATATTTTTTTATGTGCATCTGCTCAGTTTTTAAGTTGGGTGGAACTGATGTGCTGTCCATTGACTTATGTAAGATGAGGTTTATAGGGAGCAAGTAAACCAGTGAGACATTATGGAGCAAAGCCAAGCAATGCTTTCTATGTCAAAGGTTCAGTTAGGGCATTTACAGTGAGCCAAAATAGAAAGACTTAACTAAGAAGAATTTCTAACTGAGAAATGTGTTCTCTGTTCACCTCATAGTTTGGCTGCTGAGTTTGATGTGTACGGTTATTAGCGTGTGTGAGGGGTTAGAGCAGCCAGAAGGTAGACTGCAGATCTGCAGTAATCAATTATAGAAATACACAAATCCATTTTTATGGGTTATTGAAGGAGACTGCCTTCTTGGAGACTGCTAAAGTGAAAAAATATGATTGTGATTTAATTTGCTTTGATGCAATTGGCAGTAAAAAGGCATTGGATCTACAATAATACAGAGAGCATTGGCACATTTTTATTGAATGAAAATGCACAAAGAGTGTAAAGGTAAACAGTCATTTAAATGGAAGTAAAACTGTTATTTCGATTTTTGAAGCAAATTCAATAGAGCCATTTATGTTGCCCTTTTGCTTTCTCAGTGTCTGATACCGCTTCTGTTGAGTGGGAGCTTAGTTTGAAACCATCTAATAAGAATTAATGTCATTCTCTCCTTGTCACACCTGTCTTGCAAAGGCCAATCTGCTGCATAGAGACTTGTTTAATTGTTTTGCTGAGCCTCTGTCACATGTAGATGTGTTTGTGTGCATGCTTACATGCATGCGTGAACCTTGTTGAAGGCTGCCATCCACTCTGGGAAAACAATAAACGTATGGTGCTGTTCAAGGTGGCAAGGAGAAAATCAATAATCACCTTATATCACGCTTCAGTAAATCCTTGAAATAAAAATTGTTTTATATAAATTTTAATGGAAAATGCTTTAGAAATTCCTCAAATGACCCTGAATAAAAATATGTACACTGAATGAATATTTAACACATTACATATTTAAAAAACTACATGAATACTAATATATTTTCAATTATTTTTAACACTTATCTTAGTTCGACTTTGTGAAAGCAATGAGTCAGAAACTGTAAACCAACAATTTCTGTTTTTCCCACTTTTAGACTTTTTGCCACCATTTACTCACCATTTTCATTGTCAAGATAAGGAGACAAGAGGATTCTGCTTGACAGAGCTTTAAAACGCAATCTGCTATATCCTAACATGAGTGATCATGCTCCATTGGGTCTGGCTCATTTACACCCCTGGTGATAGAAATGCCCTGTTGCTTCTTCTCTTCTTGAATCCGTTCAGGGATGATGTCTGTGTAGAGGTGTTAAATTAGGAGATGTTGGTGGCTTGGGCCTCCTCTGGCCAGCCTGGATAAAGAGATGACTGAAACTATTGATAGGAGATCAATAGTTAAAATCAAAATGCCTCCTCTCATCATGAGAGCACATCCTTCCTAATTTATTGTGAGTTTGCATCTCAGAATTTCATACTGTTTTGTTGTTGGTGGAGTTGTCTCTGCTGAAAACTGCCTATAATGCCAGAATTTGTTTTTGAGCATTGTTATCATTGTGCAATTTCCAGGACCTTTTCAATTCACAAGTGCTTGGGTTCTGGAATTTGGATTTGGATATTTAAGATGGATAGAGCCGAGAGGACGGTGGATTTGAGACTGACAATTTGCAATGTGCTGCCCTGGATTGCATTGTTTATTTTAAAGCTGACGGACAACGTGACCCAAAAATGAGTGTTTGAATTGAGAGTGCAGATTATGAACCCAAACCTTCCACCACGTTATGTACCACAAAACAAACTGATGAATGCAGAACAGAAAAGATCTTGTACATTTGGGCGATGCATAAAAACAGCCATTGTCTTGCGCCCAAGATGCATCAATGTCAAAGCAAGTGAAGACAATTAACTACAAACCAAAACTTTTAACTCTCTCTTAACTCTTTTAACTATAAACTTTTGTTATACGCCATTTACTAACCTCCTACACATAATGAATAATAAATAGATAGTTGGCCTTGGCCCAGCTGTCAGGCCTATTGAGATGCTTGAATCCATCAAAGATGTTAGAGCAGGTCATTGTTGGCCAGCATTTTATTATTTACATGATATAAGTGCATTGTCCAGCACCTCCAGTTCCCCTACATCTAACTGCCTTCCCGGAAAGAGGAATTATCTTCTGGAACTCTGTGAAAACCAGCGCCATTTATGGAGAGAAATGTGTGGGCCAAAGGTTTCAGTTTCTGACAATGTTCCCTGCAGGCTCTATCTGTGGTCTGACTGAACTAGACTTGCCATGTCTGTTCTGAAGAGGGGTTGTTATGGAGGGCTAAGCAGGTGTTTGTGTTGTTTCATATCATGTAAATATATAATTAAATAAATCCAGTTGATTAAAAGCAAGTACTGTTATTGCCTTTTATGCTAATGCACACAGTACACTGTGTTGCAGCTTAAGGTACACCTGTTTAGAACAGGATACAGCTAGATAGGACTGTACTCACAGTCTCTGAATCTTGTATATTCTGACCTCTCTAACATAGTCAGTTTCTCTTTCCCCCTCTGGAAGAAGGCTGAGTGCTATCAGGATGAGGACCTCTTTCATTACAGCACCTACACACTAAGACAGAATTACTGTTATTTTGAAACCTGGCACTTTTTGCACTTTTCTAAGTGCTCTGGTACCAATTGGCCTTCCCCCAAGTGATTTGTGTATTTATTGCTATACTTTGTAGTGTGTTTGTATTGGTGGTCTGTCTATTGTAAGCCCCCTGAAGAAAACTGCATTTTCTTTATGTTTGTCAACTTTAAAATTAAGCTTTTGAGATTTCTTAGATTGCCTTTGCTTATGTAGACTTAACTGTAAAATAATAACAAAAGTAAGTCTAGTAATCCTACCACAATAATTTTGTTATGTAACATATAAGTAATGAGACAGTGTTACTAATCGTTTTTTTCAGGGAGTAAATTCTGTTATTTACTAATTTTGATAAAAGTAGCAAGCAATGTGTAACGTTTGAAATTAAAGGCCCCAAAACTGGGATTAACATCACAATTTTCACATGTCACTTTCTTGATGCTGTATTGTTAGTCACATTAAATTACTAAAAGATGAACTTACTTCTATTTACTTGTAAAGCATTTGTTTAGTTTGGCCACCCTGTAGCTTAGGATACACGTCTACACTTAACATTAAAACTAGTTGTACCTTTTTTTGTTGCCAGATTTGATGTCAGATACACAAATTCATCCATCACCCTCACCATGACAGTAATTCACTGTCAGACCACTATGTGCTTCCATAACGTTTTTGGTGAGAAAACATATCTCACTTTTTTAAATGGAAAGCTTGCGTCTACATTTTAATGCATGTTGAGTATGTCTACACAGTCATATAACCCTGTTAAGATGCCAAGCTTACTTTCATATTACACATGACAGATGTATATTTTTCTAAACTTTCATCCTATAATCATTCATTGATGTGACATGTCTAAACTTGCCAATGTATTTGTCACAGTAAGAAGCTTCTGCAGTTCTGCCTTACCTCCCGGAAGTCAGAGCCTTTCATTATTTGAAACATTCATTAAAATGGCTTGCATACATAAACATATTGCTGCCTTAAATAACACAATCCATCATTTTGAACAGCACATGCATTGCAGTTTTCCTAATATGACTATCATGCAGCTAATTATTGTGTTTAATGGGGATTATAATCACTTTTTCCATTACTGCACACTGTTACTTCTGTTGGCAGCAAAAAGGCAAAACAAAAATTTAAGCAGAGTGGAGAATCGATACATGCAATGATCTTTTCACATTTAATTCTAACCTAACAGGATTACTTCTGATGTGATTGTGGAGTTTTATAGAAATTAAATGAGAAATTAAATGCTAAAAAAGGGCATGTGGTTCCTGTGGGAGTTGAGGGGGTGGATGCTAGGCTTTTCATATGTATTCACTTTTACGCTGTTTGCAAGTTCTATAAAAAAAAAAAAAAAAGTAATCTGTGCATGCTATCACATTTGTGCATGGCCACCTTTTAAGTTGTGAGTCTTCACATAGTGAAAATGCATGAAGCTTCCGCTTTTTGGGCCTATCCTCTTCCTCCAAACAGCAGCATGTTTCCTCAGGCACCCAAAGCTGTGGAGCTCTCCATACACGAGGTGATAAGCAGTATCTCTGCTGCAGCCAAACCTGCCTGAGCCTCACTGGAGCTGAAACTGAAATGTGAACACCTTCCTCTACCCTCCTTTCTATCCCACTGCCTCCCTCCTTTATAACATAATTATATCTGCTCTTTCTTCCTCTTTGCCCACACCTTTCTGCACATTTGTCTCAGATTAAAACAGAGAATTTGTGCCTGCTCTGCCGCCGAGTCTGGCTGGAGATGTGACAATCTGAGGTTTGAACATCCTTTTTGTCATGTTCATGCTACGGTGCTGAAATCACGCTGGGCATCCATCCAAATTATGTCTTGCTTGTGCTCACAGTGCTTCCACATTATAGAACTTCTCATTCATGGGGACAATGGTTATACTCGAGATGCATACAACTGTACAACCCATGGCAGAAACACAGAAACACCATCGCTGAGTGGATTTGAAGCTGCTTTTCTCACATGAGTTCCGGTAGTGTAGTTGAACATTTTTAGAAATGGTATGATAAATACTATGAATTAAAGCAAATGTAAATATTACGGTATTGCAAATGTATCGTGTTTTTCTATCAATGAAAAAAAATCTGAAATAAATAAAACATCGACTCATTGTTTCTCCATTGCTTTCTACTTAACATAATTCCACTCACTTCTAAGGCTGTGTTCAGAGCAACTTTAGCCCTGCATAAAAAAACAAAGCCCTCTCATTCATTTGAATGAGGCCAATCTAGCGAGGCAGTTGGGGTGCCAACGCAAGTCCAAAAAGTTGAACATCACTCAACTTTTGCTGGACTGCAACAAGACGTCCTCTGCTCAAGACGCTGAGGTGACCAATCAAATACATGCAAGCACACATTCCTGGGATATTACTTTGAAACGTGAATGATGAATTTCTACTATTTTCCTTGCAATCGTTGCAACAAAAGATAAAATAATCCTGTCTCAGAGTATTATAAACTGCTGTGTGGTGTTTCAGCATCTGATAAACATTCAAACTTATGGATCTACAAGTCTAAATGGACTGCAATTTTAATGCAGAGCAGTTTTCAGTCTAATTGCCCGTCAAGAGGCGTGTACTCAAATTTTTGATAACCACTACATCACGGACATGTTAATGCTCACAGTACCAATACATTAGTACAATCACCGAGACTAACATTAAAAATTAGAAAATACAATAGTCTAATAGTCTAAAGTTGTTTTCCTCTTTGGCTCAAAACCATATTGATAGATGTTAATACTGTATGTGCTAATGTACAAAATGTTTCCATTGCTTATGCCTGTTACTACTAGTAGTACTAGTTGTTTTTTTCTGATTAAGTCTGAGTTATTTTATGATATCAGGCCCTATTTTACTTCTTTTCTTCTTCATTTTTGTGAAATGTGTAGTGCATAAAGAATTAGCACTGGGTTTGTTATTATTCTCAGAGTAATGTTAGCCTGAATTTTGTTAGCCAGAAAATTCATTAACTGTCAGTTCATTAACAATAGCATAGATGCATACAAATAAGTTAGCATGAATAATAATTGATTAAAGAATTATTGCGTAAGACCATCACAGTAGTGTTCTCGTATTTCTTATTATCATAACCAAGAAAATGTAAAAACAGTTTCTTAAGTAACAATACTTTTCTTAAATACGTTATTGAATATACAGCATTTACTGGGGATATCTGATGACTTACAGCTGGGAGAAAAAAATAAAATAAAAAAAAAAATTGTAAAAATAGCTTTACACTTTTTCAGTACTGCAAGATTAAATCTTTTAAATTCCAGTATTTATCAACAGAGTTCTTCATTAGTTCAATGTTATTCTTTTTGCAATGTTTTCTTCTGACATCATATTCACAATTCACAAATCAGTGCATGAAATGTGGCTACTGTCCTCATTTATCTGATTTATCCACCAGATCTACCCACAGTGTCAGGATGTCAGACTCGCACTCTGATTATAGATTACCCTTTTGTAACACGCTTGAACAAACCTTGTCTCCTTGTCTTCTCTTCATTTTCATGCAGTGGCAATGCTACTTTTTTGTGCTTGGCCATGGACAGCATGGAGGGTGCTTTTGCTGTGAATGAATATGGTGGACCATTAAAAGGTTACAGTCATCAATTATGGTTAAGAGAAGGATGGTACATGGGAGGATGGAGTCTGAAATTCTGTTTTAAAGGCAAAGACTGTACAGCAGATGTCGAGGATTTAGGTCACCCCAGATTAAGATAAATGGTTGCCTCAGAGAGCCGAATCAGTTTCTCAGTCCCAGCCAGAATGCCATTACAACATCTGAGCACACACACACATACACACACACACACACACACACACACACGTAGGGCCTGTAGTCAACAAACATGCAGTCATCATGTTGAGATTAATCTCTTAATTTGGTCTAGTCATTTAAAAAAAACAACAGTTGTGTGTGTCTTTACGTCTCTCTCTGCAAAGGTTACTGAATGTCTTAGCGGTTTGGTGCCTCACTTGAAGGAATTAGAGTTAGATATTTCCATATTTAACCCATGCTCCATTTCCAGCATAATCAGTATTTTACTATACTGATTAACAAGTAATCACTTAATCATGTATTACTAATAAGCCTCTTAGTTTACTGTCATGTGTACGATGGTGCATGAGCCTTTGGGGAGATGTAAGAGGCAAATTTCCAAAGGTTTTCAAGGCTATGTTGTACAGTTACAGAACTGACCCTCTGGAAACCAAAGGACTGTCAACAAGGCCCTCCGAGGCCCATTAAAAGCATGCAAACATGGATCACTCTCTATGGTATTTTTGCTGGAGCACAACAGATGAAGGTCAGCGGATCAAAGGCTTTTGGCTGACATTCCTTGGTGCCTGATGAGCCCTCTTGGGTTTCATTGATTAGCCAATGAGAGTCTGGGGCAACGACATTGAACAGATAAAAACAAAGTGACTTGTCTTGCTTCAGATGTAGAAAACTTATTTTCCCTTCAGCTGTCCCATGAGACACGAACGATCTTGGATTCTCTTCAGCAACAAGACACTTAATCTGACTTTGAGCACTGTCAGTGATCCTCACATTCTTAAATGCAGTGACAAGTCCTCTGACACACACACACACACACACACACACGCACCATACTGCACATACCACATATGTGTGTGCTCTCAGCAATTCCCTTTACGTCATGAGTTGCAAAATATTATGAACCAGAACTTCAATGTGATTACAAAAAAACCTTGTATGACATCATGCTCAATTGGCTGAATGTGTGCCTTTGAAGCACTCTACTATATCACTTAGACTGCTCTCTGAGGCACCCAAATAGAATGTGTTTGATTGAATAGGGACAAATATGACCCCTTTCATAATCCCACAAGTGTTTTTAATTAAGTCATTAATTAGGGAGATATACTCCAGAGGTACAGCTGGGAGTGGATTTCTGATAATTGTGGATGAAATTAGTGAGGTTTTTGTGTGTGACAAAGGAAGTGAGAACAGTGTAGCTTTAGTGTACTACTGAATGGCAAACTGCACAATTCCTTCTTTAGGGCAGAGGGCATTGGCTACCATTTTTTGTAAATACTTCAGCTAATTAAGTATTAAAAGGGTACAGAAAGGCTGACTGTGAATATACACCTCAACACAGTCAACCATATTGGAAGAGAACATATTACTGATCTATGGTGACAGAGTGTGTTTTGTTCATGCCTGAGTGTGTTTAGATAAATGGCAATCTGACACAAATCCCTAGGTAAACTTAAAGCTTAATGTTGTTGGTGCCTGCAATTCCAATAATGCATTTATGCCTTAAAATTGGTAAACCTTGTTAAACCTTTGTCTTCCAGCATGGTTTCAAGACTTGCCAAATGCAGAAAAAATGTCTGTATTGTGTTCTTACCACAGGACAGAAAGACACAGTAGATGGGATGAGGGAAATGAGAAGGCAGGGAAGACTTGTGGAAGTGGGGAGATAGAGAATGAGTGGAAACATTGCCTTGTACACAGCGGCATGTTAATGACTATGTGTTCCCAGGACTCCTGGCTTCTGCACTGAAACATGAACACAAGCACTGGCTTTGACATCTGGGAATCACTGTTCTCGGAATGTATAATCCTCGAGTGAGATTTGCATCAAGGAATGGATGCAAAACATTTTCACTGTGTGTGAGTGTGTGTGTGTGCACACGTACATTGCATTTTGGGGCCATGTTCACATCAACATTGGTCAAAATGAGGCCCTTGGGCATTGTTTGAGATGCATAATGAGGATGAAGCACCGCACATCACTAGAGACTGAAGCCTGTCCTCAAAGTTTCCCATGCCTTTTAACTGGTGTATGCATATTTTAAGCAGTAAAGATGAAATCTGGGAAGTTCTTGGACATTTTTAGTTGCCATACAAAGTAAGAAGCAGGATTCATTTACTAAAAAGAAGAGACTTACTTAAAATCATGAGTAAACAGAGGTTTACAAATGGCTTCAACTTTTTCAAAGGGATTGTCAAAACCATGCCAAGGTGGGTAGGGACACTCTTTAATGTATTGTTGATATTTCAATGTCAACGTCATCATCTAATATTGGACTCTGCTCACATTAATTTTGAATCCTCAAAGCCAGATGGATGTGATCAGGTTTGGATCATGATTGTAATTCATCTGAAGACAATACTCCCACAGTATTTAAGGAATGTAAGGTGGAAGACAGAGTGTGGAAAAAAGTAAGGCAGACACAGTTTTAAATTGCCTATAACCACAGAAGAAGCATAACAGCAATTTCCATAAATCTCATAAAATTCATCCTTTGGGATTAAAGCTGTGTTAATTGGGCTGCTTTTTATTTAACTGGGTGGGTAAAAATTATTTTGGGCTGGTTGTAAAAATGTGGGCAGTCTCCCCCTATGAAAAGTTAGGCTATATTCCAATAAATTTGTCCTCTTGATTGAGATTGACAGGGCACTAAGTTCAGTAGGCTTGGCTTGACATCTGATAACTGACCAAATATCATTTTAGTTTATTACAACTAGGTTGACGCTTTTATTCTGTTTAAATTATTATTCGCTCATAACTCTGTGATAAAATACTGACGATTGGGTGGGTTCTAGGCTCTGATTGGGCTACTTTTTGTCAGTAAAATCTGGTAACACTGCTGGCCACCTGACAAATCTAAGCCCAAGATTTATTCTCCTTTTAGCTCTGCTTTGGTCACCAGCAACTAGCTACTCAAAATTTCTATGAATGTGCCTGCAGATTGAGGGCAGAAACTTGGGCAACTTGCAAATAACTACCAAGCACAGTGTTTTCTCTGAGTTTCACATAGACACTTCTAAAATATCCCAAGTACTATCTATACTACTATACTACTGCTTTGAGTATGATTATTCTGCTGACAATGTGCAAGTTTGACTAATGCATTACTGATAGTGACAGACATATTCACCTTGCCAAGAAACATTTCCCCTTTATTTGGAGAGAGTCTGGATAGTACCCACAGACTGAGCTGGCAAAACAAAATCTAATAAAATGACAAGAAGATAAACAAGTTAGTCTCTCATACTAACACCATTTAAGAAAAAGGCATCAAAGAGTATGTCTCACTAAGAAAACTAGTTTCATACTGCATTACAGGAGTAGAAAAGATGAAGAAAGAATTAATGTATGTGCAATATCAAATAAAGCATATTACCAAAAAACTTAAAAAGTGTTAAACAGTGTGGACAAATATATATATTCTATTATTATAGTAAATATTCTTTACAGTAATGTGTTAAGTTACATGTGCTCAACAAAATGATGAGTCTTCACTCTACCGACACGTTGGAAATAACTCCCTACACTGTAAAAGCACTGATTTTCAGTCAAACTGATGGTTGTTGAAAGTTGATGGTTGTTTAAACCTAACAGCTAACTTGTATTGCAAGTGAAAATAATAATGAAGGGAAGGTGGAAAAAGCTGAAGAGAACATGAAGAATAATCAGCCTATCTCACATAATCTCAGTTTGTAGCAGAAACTTCAAAATGGCATGAGGGTCAATTTAATGAGCAGAAGCACTAACTCGCAGCTTGCCAGCTGCCTCCTTAAAACTATCATAGCTGTTCCTGCCACATTTGGATGGCAGAGGTGGAAGAAATTGATTTCTCCCTCACTATTACTGTCCATGGAAACGAGGAACTGCCAAGCTGGTAATATCTCCTGGTGTGCATTGAAACTTTTGTCACCGGTCAACCTCAGGAGGGACAGAGCTGCCATGCTTCTCCCCAGTGTTTTGTGCCCCTGGCAATCAAGACTGACACCGCGGTGACAAAGGTTAGTTTCTCAAAATAGATGGATCATGAGTGGATGCAAATACACACACTATCCATTACATTTTTCCTTCAAATGACCATACTATATTTATATCACTATATTTATTTATGTAAAAACGTAAGATCCAATTTTGTACATCTAGCAAAATGGTGTGATGAATGAGCCTTTTTGATAATACATTCCCAGGATCCAAGAAATCCTATGAACTAAAGGAATACAATCAGAATTTAAAAGTCGTTTTAACACATTTATATGTATGTTTCCACTGGATGTGAAGAGCTGTGAAAATTAATCAAATTAAACTGATAATGAAATTGGAAACACCAGAAAGACAAGACATCTATCTCCGAAGTAGAGTTTATTTTGATCATACTGAAACTATTATATTTCTTTGTTTAATTCTGTCGCTCTCTCTCTTTATCTTGCTGTTGGGAAGTCAGCTTTATAACTGTCATCACTGAGGTCTGTGTTTGACCAGTAAGCTACGTTCAGGACTGCAAACACCACTGCAGTAGTCCCTGAAAAGTACAAGAGCAGGGACTTTTATGATGAATGGAACTAGAACCAAAACTGTTCCTCCTGCAAGAAAGAGCCATCTATGTAGACTTGTGTCATCAGTTCCTGCAAAGGTTTCTGCAGCTGTAAAAGGGCAAAAACACAAAATCACTTCCATCGGAGAATGTGTGCATCAAAATAATTATACCACAAAATATTTACCTACGTAAGTATGCACAATTACCAATGCTTTGTATGTTTTTTTTTTAGATTTGTTTATCGTTGTGGAGTTGTGCAGTAGCTCTAACACCTTCTTTGAAAACATCACAGCTGACGTGCTCCGCCATGTATAGCTGTCTTGGCTGAAGTGGCAAGATTGTGATTGGTGTCACAGTTCTTGGAAGCTGTTTTAGGAGAGGACCCTGGGTTTTGGGATACATAGCCAGCTTCTTCATCCTGGTTTTTACTGGATCCATTGTCAGATTTCTGTTGCCTCCTTATCTATTTTCCATTCTTTGTTGTTTGCATAGTACTTTCTGACAAGGACTTACGTGCTGCCTTGTTGTTCTCTTGCTCATGTGTACTCCAGAAGTCTCCTTTTTCCATTTCTATTTTTTCTTTTTTACTTGTACCAAAACCTTGGCCTCCCTCTCTAATACATGTTTTATTTCAAGACAGGCACTGGATCTGATACATTATGCCATTTCTTTTGCAATGTCAGTTTTGTCCTTGAGGTAATGTTTAATACAAGGTTTCTTTGAGTACATAAGAGGGTCACGAGAAAGGGCTGTATAGAGTAAACACTTCATTGTCTTTATGATCTGTCATAACACCTTAATAGTATTACATACATTTTATACTGAATTCACATTTATAGTAAAAAAAAAAAAAATGCTATTGGATGTTTTTTTTTCCCTCATATATTTTCAGCCTTTTACCTCATATATGTTCAGTCTTTCCTTGACATTTTGACATTTTCCAACAAGGACAAGGTCAAGTAGGATGCAGTTTTCTTGAGTATTAAATCTTGCTCTGATTGTAAAAATTAGAAACTGATGTCTAATGAAGCAAAAGTAGAAGAAGTAAGGTATTTGTCAAGTTTTAAGTGTGCACCATGTACCAGTTAATGTTAACCATTGTCTACAACAGACCTGAAGTCAATTATGTTAAAAATGCTCTATTTCTTTTACACAGGGAACTTGTACAAACTTTTTTTGCTTAAAGTCCCTCCGTGTGATTATAGCATTTTTTTTTATTCTGATGTAAAACATTTTTGTAGAAAAATTAGGAAATGAGAGCCTCCTATGTGTTGCTTTCAGCTCATTCATTCTGTGTTTCCCCAGGTCAGTACAGTTTGGGGGCGTTCTATGATGCCAATGACAATGGCTTTTTCCGATAGGACCAGTCTCCAATGTTTTCGAATGGTACATATTTGAGCTTTGATCTCGCAGGCTATCCTCAGTTTACAAGATGGTCTTACACATTATTGTGTCCGTATAGAGGTGTAAGAAGCTGTGATGGGATGCTAGCATACAAATATGTTAGTTACAAGACACCACAGTGGCATAAACAACTCAGGGATAGAGTACATTATGCAGTATTGTACTTCTTTTAAATACCCTTTGTTAATGTTAGTGACTGATGGTACGTTTATACATTACACTACAATAGATTCAAGAGGTTATACTGGCTGTTTAAATGCTTTATTTATTGTTGAAACAGGAGAATAACTTATAAACCATATAATATCAGTTAAGGAGAGAATGGCACATGCCACATTGTGTGGTAGGCACACACAAGCTGAAACTCTCCTCAGTTACAGATGCAAATGCTTTCAACTGTTCAAACAAACATCTTTGTGGTGCACCCCCACTGTAAGTCAAATCATTGCAGTGATACCAGTGGCCAAGGGAAATATGTGGGTTCAGTCTAAACAATCAAACAAAAGAGTTCCTGCATCATCGCGAAATTAAGAAGTGTGTGTAAAGAACCCAGAGGGACCCATGCTGTGCTCATGTCTCTGCCACTGGTTATCTTACACCAAAGGTTCCCTCAATGACAATGTATTATTGCTCTCTCTCTCTCTCTCTCTCCTGTCACTGTGTTTGTCTCTCTCTCTCTTGCCTCCTCCACTGTCTTTCCCTATCTTTTGCAGTCGCCCTACAATCCTTCTTGTAAAAGTGCCAGTGAACTGTGGCTGCCCGGCCTAAAAATACCCGCCCCTTGACAATGTTCTGTGACGCGTCTTTCTGCCAGCTACCTGATCCATTTGAGCCTACTTTTCTGGCTCGTCTTCGCCAGTCCCATTTCTTTCTCCTTGAGCTATGTCATACTAACCTGTCTGTGCCAAAACCTAATATGACACTTAGGACCCATGCTTCCCTACTCAAAGTCACCACATTAGAGTCACAGTCAATATGGCTTTAATCTACAGGCTCTACTGAAGTGGATCAAACTAACTTGTCTAAATTTATTTTCTGTTAGTGTGTGCCAAAGTTGTCTTTATTTCTTCTTTTAAATCTTTGCAGTCTAAACCTTACTTGGATGTTACAGAACTATTAATATCTTAAAAGTGAACTTGAGCACTCAAACAGTCAGGGGGCCCAAAGATGGAGACAATTTCCTCTTAAACAAATGTCATTGGCAGGGTATTCCTGTCTTGTTACGGTCTCAGGTTTCACGACACAAGTAATTTCCTGGATCGACAAATAGCATTGATTTGAGTTGCATTGAAGTCACCATTCAATTGCATTTCTTACAGAATGCAATCAGGCATCACTGGCACTATTGATTTAAAAGTAGTCCTAGTTTGGATGAAAAAAACAGGCCATTGTGTCTAAATCCACTGAGTGCATGTTTTCTCCCTTGCAATGTATTTTGCCTTGACAGAGGCTTTGGATAATATGTGTCAAGAACTCATTAGTGAAAAATAATACAAACATTTACTGTTCCCTCTTAAATCATACATTTACACTGCTGTTGAATGGGATGCTTATCCATTGCTGTATACCTACATAGTGGATAGTAAAGGGTATGATGTCATTACATACCTCGGGGCAGCCACTCATCATGTTTTTTTTTTTTTAGCTTTCCTAAAATTCTTTTAAAAGAACTGGGCCATGGACACTTGCAACATTTAGATACATTTATTTTTTTCTATCTGGTGATACAAGGGTTTTGTTGGTTTGTACATAGCTAAACATACGGTAAAAATATTTTTTTTTCATTAAAAAACAATCTTATACATGCACCCATTTATATTTATTACAGAGAAGCCTCTGTTGTGAAACTTACATACATGTAGAAGATGTATGATGTACGTGTGTGTGTGTGTAGGTGTGTGTGTGTGTGTGTAGGGGGGTGGGGGGGTGAGAGGAGTGATGGTGGTCTTCCGAGGGCTTCTTAATGAGCCAAGGTAATCAATGCCAAAGGAGATGGCTTTGATGGATGCCTTTGAGAAAACAATGTGTCGTGATGACCTCTGTCTAAAGAAACCACAAAGCAAAGACTCTAAAGAAGAAAATTGACCTTCAGCAGATTGCTGTTGGCATGCTGTTGACCCTTTAAATCATTATTTGTGCACACGTGTTGATTTAAGCTTACCTTGGTGATAAGAAAGGGAGATTGGTGAAGATTTATCCTTTGACTGTGTTTACTGATAAACTCCCTTGTGGTTTAGCCACTCTGATTTCAACAACAAAACATACTATAGGGCAAAGAAAAAAAATGGCAAGAGAAAATTCAACTATTTTCTGAGGACTTTTCTTGATTAATTATCTGATATCTGTTAGACAAACACCATTAAGCAAGCCTTTGTGCATAGCTGCATGGTAGGGTTTTAACATCAATGAGGTAAATGGGCCTGGCTGCACAGATTTCCCCCCTCATACTGCTCTCTTCTACAAACTGAACAATCTGAATAAACCCTTTTGATTTAAGTAACAACAAGGGTGCCACCCTTAACAAAAGTGTCTCTATTTTTCATCCATCCATCCATCCATCCATCCTGGACATTGTAATAACAAAAACAGTAATGTAGTAACTCTTTTGTTCCCTTGTCTTTCTTTCCTTCCAAGGGAATACGGTAAATTGCCCCTAGCATGTAACAATGGTTAAGTGTTTGAGTGAACTATACACACTCTATAGACACTCTGAGTTTAGACTGTGTCTTATTCTCAATCATGCATAGTGATTTTGGCAGATGTGTGGCCCACCTCCCTCAAAGTCTGGCATTTCTGCCTTTATAATGATGTATGACACAAAGTCATTCCATATTTGGCTGTAAGGAGAAGCCATTACATTACAGTGCTTGTCATGCCACCCATCTCACCATTATACAAGTTTAATGGGAAGCTAACCGCAAGTTAATGGACTGCATGCTGTGTCTAAGCAATTATTTTACAGTGAACGATATATGTATAATAGACAGAATTTGACAAGAAACTTAGCAGGAAAACGGGAACATATATAACCACAGGAATTTAGATTAATTTCTTTTGAGAGGTTCTACAGTGCAGCAGAGCTGTAAACGCTATTTAAAAAAAGAACTCCAACAAGATAGGGGCCAACAAAGTTGTAAATGCTGAGGAAATTAAACCAGCAGACAGTAAATAAATGTTTAACTTCTTGTCTCGAAGGAAGGCAAAGTGATTGAGACTGTGGATATCTCAACAGATGATTGCTCCTTGAACCATATATTTGAAGAAAGAGAAGCTGATATTGAGTTGTGTTTTACTCACAATTACATAACTATCCAATGCAAAACCTTGAGGTTTATTTTTCATCAATTGTTGTGGTACATCTCAAACAAGATATTATACATCTGAGTCAATTACTGGTCCTTTCTACACCGTGATACACTAGTATCTACAGTACATTTGTGATAGCTTCTCTCTAATAGAAATGAGATGGATTATTATGGACATGTCAGTGGCTGTACCGGTGCAAGTGGAATACTACTATACTGTCAGCCAGAAAAGACAGTGTTGCATCTTGAGCTATAAGGGATACATTGAAACAACACCAGAACCTAGCCCCAAGATCAGAACAAGGCCAAAGCAGTAAGCACAATGGAGCTAAATTATCTTAATGAAATATCAACCAATATACAAATAGCTTATTCCAAGTCCTAACTGTTAAGAAAAACAAACACAAAAACCCACTGTGTCTGTACGCAACCCTTTGGCCAAAAAACAACACTTTTATTTTAACACATAATACTTTTATTAGGCAATTTTGAAAAACTTCAGATTATTTTTTTTACCATCCTTTGTGAATGTTTTTAAAATTACTTTTCTTGATCTGTGTGTGGCAACTAATGTATTTTTTTTTCAATTTCATTATATTCTACTTTAATTGACTGAGTTTCCTCTTCACTGTAATTTTAAATTCTAAAGTTTAAAGTTCTAATGCATTTTATTGCCTTGTGTAAAGCAGTTTGACTTGCCTCTGTGTTTGAAAGATGCTATACAAATAAACTTGCCTTGCCTTGCCGTATGGGCTGCCCATAAAGGAGGTCAAATAAATATTTTATTGCGAAATGTTTTAATACTGTGAATTTACTTGTACTTTGTGCATGTGTGCTGTACATGCTTTAATATCTGTGAAGATTTTATATGATTTATTTCTGTACAGAGGAAGAGTGTAATTTTCATTTCACCTTTAATGGAGACATGTTCTGCGAACTATACAGGTACTTTTACCATTTATATATATTTATATTTTAAACAATCTCTATGTTATGATTTATACTTTAATGCTCTTTAGTATTACAGTTACAAATGCTAACACTTCTGCTTCTGATTCCTACACCCTTGCACTATGCAGTGCTAATCCAGCCTTCCCACCTCTCTTCAACATTCACATCGTTCTTTCGATGTATCACTAATTAAATAGCACAAATGCCAAAATGACTAAATGGGTAAATGCCAGGGTTGAGAACTACTGTCAAGAGTTTTTAGCACATATCAAGTGAAATATCTTGACAATGTTCTTAGTAACTGTAGTTCTTGACCATAAAGGTAAGTTAACACTAAAAAGCCCCAGAGAACACGACAATATGCATAGATTTAAAATGTAATTATCTTACACTGCAATTACAATGTCATCATGCTCAACAAGTTCTGTAGAATATTCTGCTTGTAAATGGCTACATTACTAAAAACCTGAAAAACATTACAGACCATTACAGACCGTTATAACATTTTTCTCTATTCAAAATACACCATTAGTGCCACAGTAATGGGCTACAGAGCATTAGTATGCTACAAAAAGTGAACATCTCGGCCTCTCCTTCTATAGCTATTCAACACATTTGTACGCACCCACAAACATCTATAATTCACATAATACTCACCTGTCTTCAGAACAATAGTGTATTGATAATTAACTTCACTGGCATTAGATGGAAAATAGCATGCCTGCTGAGTTAAACAACAGATATGTGTCTATCTGTCTTTGTGGCTTAAAAAAGCCTCATTGCATGTAAACCATAATATCTGGTACACATGATAGTCATTTTTGTAATGTCATTTTTAACTACAGCAACAAGTACAGCGTTTTTTTTTTTCTGGATGCTGTATTTATCCTTTTCCAATGCAATAGTATGTTTATAACATCCCACAGAGTTACAAAAATATCACACAACACATCAAGTAGCCTCCAAGTTGGAATCAATTGAGGGGTTTTCTGGTGACGCCATTTTGAGATGTGCACACAGGCAGGTGGCAGGGAACAGACAACTGTACTGCAGAGAGCTAATGCTGAGAAGAGTTAGGTGAAATGGTTGGACATGGAAAATGTAATGGCTTGTTGTACCTGGAGAAATATCTAAATCAGAATCAGAATCAGAATCAGAAATCCTTTAATAGTCTCACAGTGGAGAAATTTACATTGTTACAGCGCAGATAAGAGGTAGAACAAAAGATAAATAGGGATATAAATAGAAAAATAATTAAAATTATTAAATAATAATACACTGATCATTTCTCCCAATATGATCATTGAGAGAATACACATTTGAGAAAGCTGCTCAGCACAGAATTAATGGAAATAGCTGAGAAAATGAACAGCTGTGCATAGCATGCATAAGGTCAAACACACAGTCCATCTATTCCATGTTTTTTGGCTTTCTCCAAAATAACTTTCTCTATAAATTTACAAAATTGACATTATATTCTTGGATTGGCTTGCCATTTCTTGTCTCTGACACCAACGATGTTTGGGAAAAAGTTAAGTAGATATTCATCTATGACTCATGTTCAGCACAATTGTCTGACTTGAAAATTGCAACTATTGATGGGACAAATCCCCTGATTTGAACGCCATTTTTCAGCCACAGTGTGAGTTAAAATGCTGCTGTGTGCATTTATTGGAGGAGTCAGCCTTCATAGTTGCCTGTAACTGCTGGCAAATCATCCAGGAGTATCTACAGTATATAGCCAGTGACTACCATAATTAACACACATTGGTTCTGAAGCACTAAAAAGAGGGCACAATGATGGGTTGGTCAAGTGGCCAATAAGAAGCAGGCACACCCTTTGCTTTGGTCTCCCCATTGTCAATTATCCTGATGGATCATGGATGACTTATAATAGATGGTGAGAGATTAGCTCTCAGTAGATGAGCACTGACTATCCTGAACCTTTAGACCAAACTTCAGGCACTGACATGAGATGTATCCGGTATTACTGTACTTTGAGTCAAGTTAAGGTTCCAGGAAACAGGATCAGTAGTAATGAACCATCTCAGCACAGTGCATCTGAGTATATGTGGAAAGCTATATACTATACTATAGGTTTCGAGGTATGGTACATTATGTATAGTTATAATTTTATGTCTGTTTCTTGTTATGGACTAAGTGTCAGACAAGTGGGAACTTTCTGTGAGTGGTGGTAGATGAAAGGCCAGAATCACTAAAGTCATTAGGTTTCATTCTCTGAGGTCCATGAATGTCTATGCTACATTTCATTGCAATCAAATCTGTAACAATTTCGCCAAAGTTCTTGTGTAAAGTGAAGTCATATTGACAGGTGCATAGGATCAGAAATTCGTGACTCTGAAGGAACCAAAGAATCCCACACACTGTTGATCATTTGCACTCATTTTATTAATGACATTTTGATCCTCAGACCTTCATCTGGTAAAATGTAGCACATATATAAATCTGATCCCACAAACACTAATCAACCAAAAGAGGACAGCAGCACCTCCCAGAGCAACATCCATAGTAATTAAGGTCAACAAGTTCTTTCAATTGTAAACAAACATTGCAATCCAATCTGCAATTCAAGATATCTCCCTCTAGGCCAAAGTGTTGGACTAATCGACCAGGAGATGGACCAACCAACAATGCCATCCCTAGAATCACACTGCAAGTGTGGCTAAAAAGCACCTTATAACATGGATGTATACACAAACTCCAAAACAAGGAAAAGTGCCAAAAGAGTTTTAAAACAATTCAATTTTGTGTAGCCTTCTTTACAATTCAAAACCCAAATATTTCTTTGGCAAACAATTATGACTACTGTTTAGTTGCAGGTAGTTCTGCTGATATGCTGATGTACAACATATGGTAAAGAATACATTTTAATTTGAAATTGTGTACAGTAATTTGAAGGGCGTTCCAAATCTTTGCATTCAATATGGCTACATTATTTTGATCTCTAAATATCTTGAATATATTAAAAAAAACTGGTAAAAGCCAATGCTGCTAGATAATAAAGCCCGAGGCCTAATCAACAGTAAGCAATAATGAAGACAACTACAGGAAAACCATACTTTTCAAACTTTTCTTGTTGTATTTCACTGTTGTTCAAAATTCCTAATATCTCATCTCTAGAAACCTAGAAAGCTACAGATAAGAAGAATTTTATTCTTCAAAGAGAGAAAGACTTCTGTGTGGAGCTGGTCATCCATTGACTTCGCCAATAAATAAAGTGACGCAAGCTTTTGCAATGTGTATTTTAGTATGCCTTTTGATATGGAACAGAAATAAATTGCTCGGACTGATGCACTGTTAGATCAATTATTTTTGCACTAGATACACTTGTATACTTGTCCTGAAATAATAATTTTGTCAATTAATCATGGAAGTTTAGTATTAATCAACTGTGTGACCTAGACTGTGTGGACTCGTGTAATGCTGGGTCAGTTTTGGTTGGCTGGTCTGAATCAAGTCCAGGACTTTTTCATTTCCAATCCATCCCTGCTGGCAGACAACAATCATCACTGCAAGTTTTTATCTCTGGATGTTGTTATAGTATGGTACCTCACATATTAATGTATGATGCAGGTGTTGGTTAGTGTTTGATGCAGTACGTGTAACATGTATAGCTCTGCTGTGTACTGACAGTCAGTGTCACTGTCAGAGCAACAATCAGGAAGACTATCTTTATGCCTCATTCATTCACATCGATCTCTCTCTCTCTCTCTCTCTCTCTCTCAATTTATCCAAATGCTGTTTAAAACAAGGCTAAAAGTGTAAAGGCTGTACTTACAGGTGTGGTTTGAGATAAATGCTAACACACCTTAGTTTAGCATATTAGCATGCTATCATTTGCTAATTAGCACTAAACACAAACTACAGCTGAGGATCATGGGAACATCATTAGTCTTGCAGGTATTTGGTCATAAACCAAATTATTGGATAAATAAATGTTTTTCCATGATGACGCTGCTAGATGAAAAGTTGGGATCATCAAAGTTATTACAATTCATCCTGAGGGGAACATCAATGTCTGTAGCAAATTTAATGGGAATCCATCCGATTGTTGTTGAGACATTTCACCCAAAACCACAAATGTTAAACACAAAGTCATTAGGGTGCATTATCTGGGGACCATGATGTATGTAAAAATGTTGTGCCAATCCATTCAATAGTTGTTGAAATATTTCAGGCTGGACCAAACTGGTGGATGGGCCGACCAACCGACACTGCCATCCCTGGAGCCATGCCGCTAGCATGGCTAATAAAATGCATGATTTCAATTGTAAATATGTCTGTCTAAGTACAGTAAGTACAGTAAATATCCATGTTGGGTGAAGAAGAGGGCACAAGGCAACCTCTTTATGCACAAAGGAGATCTGCGATATTGTAGCAAAAAAGCACTGCAATTTCTGTTGACCTTAAGCTAAATAAGTTGCATTATTATGCATAAATAGTAAGTTTGGTCAGCCATGTGAATTGTAAACCCCTATACACAAGAGCAATAGTTTGTATTAAATTTGTTTTTATTGTTTTTAAATGAGAATTATAACAAAGGATTGCCTTTGTTAATGTCTGGGGACTGTCTTTTAGTCCATTTAAAATGTAGTTTGAATTAACATTGCTCTTGTGTTACCCTGTATAAATCGCATTTGGCTGACAGCGATCAGCTTGATGCATGCTTGACTCTCCCAACATTTTTTATCAGAGGACATAAGTTAAACTGACGACATAGGCAGAGATAAATGTCTCGGTTTAAAATTACCATTTCAAGGTCATAGCAGTGGGACATTTCAATTAGGGTCCTTTCTGAGAGCAAATTTAAGTGGAAGGGGGAGAGGTACTTAACAGAAAAATGACGGTTTAATGAAACTGTCATCCTTGATTGAAATTTAAAATGGAGGGCAACCTGAAGTCTCATTGTAGGGGGAGAATTTAAATGTTTTCATGATAATGTGATCTGAACAGAACACATATGATGACCAAGCAAACTACTGACTGACTGTGAATGAACATTTTATGTGCTGTGTTCATGATGTTAAAGTGTGTTTGCCATCATGTGTCTTAAATTGTTTTCAAAAAGTGTTTTTGTGTTCACTGACGCCCCCTTACCTGTATGGATATGTGTAAACATCAGCTGTGGATTCAAAAGGGGTTGTGTTTTATTTTGTTAAAATGGTGCAATGAGACTTTGAGTGGTCATTTGCTGGCATGATTTTATGAATGCCAATGGCCTTCTATTTCAGCAAGATGCTAATTTTCTTCCTGTTTTGTGTGTTGTATATGTTTGTGGCAGTGTAGTTTATTATTCTCCCTGTCTTTGATTTGTTGACATTATCGTGGGATTTCCTGTAGTGTCACAGCTGTGCAGGAGTGCTTTGATATGACCAAGATGGAACCAATCAGCATCAGAAAGGAGAAGACCAATCACAATCATACAGTTGCCTTGTTGAATATACTTCTAGGGATGAATCCGCCACACTGACAAACAGGAGTAGCATTTCCCCTGGTTTTTCCTGCCCATTAGTCCAACATTCCCCATTTCTGATGGACAGTGTTCAGGCTGTGTGGAGGTGGAATTTCACCAACTGACAGCTGCTTACATTTTCACTGGACACAGTTTTAATGTGAAATACAATAATCTATAAAGATGGATGCAGACTGCAATGTGTCTGACCACGGTCTAGCCACTGTGTAAACATGCTGTAATAAAAAATATAACTGTGATTTTTCCCAAAATACCTTGCCACCCACTTTCAATGACTGATAGTAAAATAAATCTACAATATTGCTACAATATTTTTCCTAAGGTTCATTGCATTGCATTGTTTTTACAATCACAGCACAATTTTTACAATCAATGCTGCTCAGAGTTCACATGCTGTTAAAAATTAATATTTAGTGCAATGGCCGTTTTGATCCCAAGCACAAATACAAGTAAGAAAGCATTACTGAAAATAAACCTTCCCATTTACAGTAGTTGCCTAAGAAGTTAGGCCTGTGGTCATACTCACACCTGCAACAAAAGGTATCACAGCCAGCCAACTAGGTGTGATAATAGAACTCATATTGGGTAAACTCTGTGTTCCTTTGTAAAAAGTAAAGATTGTAATGGTGTATTTTGTACATGCCCTAGTGTGATCTTAATGTTTTTAGAATGTAGTTTTTGTGTGGTCTGAAGAGCAGCATTGTGTGGTTAGAAGAAATACTGTGAATCAGACTCTGTTCTAAATGTGTCATTTGAAAGGTGTCTTTCATGGAAATGGTCGTAGTGCTCAATGCTAATGGTGAATTTCTAATCCAAACACACCACTTACACATTAAGATTCTGGTCTTGGTTCTAACACTGTCAATAAATGCCAAAGGAAAAACTACATTTTTTTCTATTTTTTTTATGACGTGTAATCTTTTTATCCATATGCCACTAGCAACCCATGCCACTTATGTAAAGTGTTTGTGCATGCCAGGGGTGGTGGGATACAGTCGATCTCCATTTATTTGTAGTGTGCAGTCTGAAGCATGGCTGGTTGCACATTGCCTTACCAGCTGCACAGCTACAAGCAAATGATTTAAAGACTGCATGCTCTGCAGCTGCTACTTGCAGGATTATCTGTAAAAAGGTAGCTAGGACATTAGTGCAGTGATAGTATCTGTGACTCTGGTATAAGGTTGTTAGATGTAGTTTCCACATGAGGGCACAGAGTCTATGTTATGGAGTTAGGGAGTGAAAATAAATCTGGGGCTCTTGGTCTCAGTATTTTATCTGGCTGAATGCATTGCGTGTGTTATTTAAACAGGATACATCAAACCATCTCCACCATATGCACATTGAAAATAACCTCTGAGCTTCACTTGACATGTACTATACACAGAGGAAAACTCCCACAACAGCTGTGTTTCTGTTGTATGCAACTGACTTTCCTTTAGAGGAAAAAAAAAAATGTTTTTGACTGTGATTTCATACTTAAAATATATTGGTTCCAAACTGTGTGCAATATAATATGTGAAAAGAAAAATTATATGTGTGCAAATTTGCTGTCTTACCTTGTCTATGGTGACATGTAGCATTTTACAGAAGGAAGGCAAAATAATGTTTGTTTCCTCTTCATACTGACCCTCCAGCTGTCCAGAAAAACCAGTAGGAGTTTCTGCTGCAGAGACAAGAACATGAGCCCTCGCTGTCTTCCCACCCGCGAACACAGCCAATTGTGTTTGTTGGAACACATGACCAAGCCAGAGATGCCACAACCAGGGATTGAACCTGAGTCTCTGCAGTGGTGGGTGAGAATTTTACATCTCTACCTCTCATGCAACATTTAACAGGAATGTAAATCTACTGTGCACTAACATAGACCTGCCTCATGTTTGTGTGGCTTTTAATATACTGCTCCTAGGACAACCCTTAATTAGGCACATCACAGTTTGTCTATCCCTGGCATATTGTGTTGTGAACAAATGAACAGAAAATTGGTCCAAGAAACACATTTTTACACAGAGCCTGACTTTTGTTGGACACCCAAAAACTGTGTATACTGTGCAACAACCACTGTGAAACAATAATGGACTAATATCAAACATATAGTTGCATATTAAATGTGAAAAAGTACATTTTCACCTTTTTCTATTCCACATCTCCTTATTAACTATCTAGAACAACAAGGGCTTTTGCTATTGCATTTACTTTTTTTTTACATTGCATAAAACATATTCCCTCAAATCAATATATACTGTACATGATGTACTGTTGTAAGTTATTGAATGCAGACTTCTCTGATGGGTTAGACACTTCAGAGTGCCAAGAGTACATAGTGCAAAAGTTAACACATCAATAGCTGGAAGTATATTTAATGGCAAGTGTGCTGAGTTCTCAGGTTTAGTGTGAGATCCTACATTAGAGTCAGCATGATTAACAATGTAAGAGCTTATATCAGATCCAGGGTGAGAGTCAGGATGAGGGTCTGGGTAAGAGATGTGATGAACATTCAGTTGAGAGCCTGGGTGAAAATCAGTATGAGAGTCAGAGTGACGACCCACATTAGAGCCAGGGTGAGAGCCTGTGATGGGCCCAACATACCTCACACTGCTGTGTGGCCCAGATAAATAGTCTGACAGGTCCATCAAGAGTGATGTAATGCTTTCCATGTCCCTCAACAACCAATGATCGAGAGCTCTCACTGGCTGGTGAAATGATACATGTAGGCGCTGAAATCCACATTCATTGGAATACAAACAAAATTTTATTTGAGCTCTTTTTAGGAATTTCAGTATGTAAGTATAGTAAGTATGTATTATCAATTATTTGAATCATAAATGAAATAAAACAAAATAATACCACTCAACATTGTGGCTCCTTATTCAATAAAGGTTTAAACAAAATTCTTGAAAAAAAAGCCTAACCTATTATTGTATTAGTGAAAAGGGCTGAGGCTGCAATGTCAAGTAGAACAGTAAAGAAAATGGACAGTCTCTTCAATGTAACTCCATGTTGCTAACCTAATGCACAGCACTAAGAGCACAAGCTATTGTTTTGCTAATGATGTTTGCAAAAAAAAAACACTTAAAAAACACTTCTAAGGCAAACACATTACAATGCGAAAGTCTTGTTTGTATCTAGTTGTAATATGTAAATAGTTGCCTGCAACAATAAGTTGGCACGCTAGCAAGCTAGCTAGTGCACTGGCTAGCATTTGGTACTGCCCATAATAGGCCCTTTTCACAGCAAACGTTGTCATTGTAGAAAAAGCACAGGTGTTGCTAATAAGATTAACGATGTTCTATTCAAGCGTCCAAGTAAGCCATGACAGTGTGACAGTGAGCCAGCATGCACAATACCAGGACCCTGAAACTGATGCAGCTAAATAGAATTCAGCCATCACTAATTTTATTATTTACACCTGTGCTTTTCCTACTGTGGCTTGTCAAAATCTCTTCTGTGAAAAGGCCTATTGCACTAACCTGCAAAGGAATTTTGCTCTGCTCCTCTTTTGGAATTTCCTGAAAACAACCACTTGGGTGGAACAGACATCCCTCATATGCAAAAATTCTTAACAGTAAATTATCAATCATTGATTAATCACCAACATCCTCAGTTTAAAGTCAGACAAAGTGTATGTAAAATTAATGTAGTATTCATTTTATAAAAATTATAATTTCTTGGCAAGATAATCAGCCTTAAAACTGGCTCATAATAGCTGCTTTGTACACATTCTCTTCTTTAGATTCTTCATGGTAAGCCGAAGGGCTATTCCATTTGCTCCTGACATCTTTTAAAAATGAGATGTATTTTTTGTCCCCAAGACAATGGTAATTGCAAAAAAATCCATTTGTATACCCAGAGCTCGCTCCAAAGCTGCCACACTAGCGCTTCAGAAAACAAATATTCACTAGAGTCACGCTAACCAGCCACCAGTCTCTGATGAGAGGTGGATAGGTCTCTTTCATCTGTGCCACAGTGTAAAAATTAGTTCATGGAGTGGTTATTAATTTCTATTCTGCATCCAGTGTCCTTGTTTGTTGAGAAAGACAAAGACCGCCTGCGTACATGGTGTCTCCAGCTTCGCTCGTCCTTCTGTTGTGCTCCCCCTATTTCATTCTGCCTGCTTCAATATTACCCACCCCTCACTCTCCAGGCCCCCATCCAATCCTCATTCCTGAGATGTTGTGGTGTCTGTGACACCATCAGCCATGTGCGAAGGGTCATTAGCACAGCCATCATTAAATAAATGAAATCAATCCCAAAAACAGCTGGCTCCTGGGGAGGGAGGGGGATTTGGGAATATACCGGGAAGTTCAGGCAGAAAATATTGATGGGGATGCTGTTGTGATGTGAGCATGTGTGTGTGTTCACATATATGTGTGCGTATGTGCGTGCATGTGTGGCTGGTTGATGGCGGAAGGCCTCATATCATGAGCTTTAGATTGTTCTCGATCTTCGCCACAGTAATTATGATGTAAGTGGAACAACAGCGTGAGGTGTGTGTGTGGTAATTAACCCCAGGCAGCTGAGAAATGAGTCTAATGAGGAGAATGGGACGTTGAATCTGTTCAATCAATCCTTTCTCGCTTTCTCTCTCCTCTGGAGCATTTAAATGTATCAGTGACCTTGTAATGGTTAACTGCGACACACATTTGACCCCATTTAGCACATCATCGTCTCTTCATTTATTTTTCTTCCCAGGTTTTGTCATATTGAAGGGGACTCAAGGAGTCTGGTTTGACTTTGTGTCGTGAGAGTTTATCTCTTTAATCCTACAGTGTATGGAGAATTCATCAGTATGGTCAATCACTAGTGGGGCTCGTCTCTATGTCAAATTAGTACAACAAACTAATGAAGCCTTGAAAATGTTGTTATATGATTAACATGAAAATGGAATATTAATTTAAGAACTAAATTTCAAAGAGACGAGGGTAATAGAGTGAATCCTACATTAGGGACCATTGAATGAATGTCATTACACCGATAGTTTTACCATCTCAACTAAACAGCAATAAAAATTTGGTCAGTTTTATTGCCCTGAATCGGTGACAATCTTCCATCTAATTAACAAAAAGCTATATTAATTAAACTGCCATTTTATGCAATTAAAATGGCCTGAGGAGTAATTGGAAATTACAGAACACAAGAGGGCAATGTATTGTAAGTTTGCTGACAGAATGTAATTTTAATGTTTGTGTAGAAAATTAATTTTAAGGGTGGCGTTAATTGTAGAAAAAAAAATTAAACACAACTGTATTGGGATTATTCATGTAATTTAAACAACTTACTAAATGTATTATGTATTTGATACTGTAGAAATGATTGGTCAATGTATCCTAATTTATTGATATAAGTTGTTATGAAACATGGCTCTGTTGGTTGGCTATTACATTAGGAGCATAATTTGTGTTATCAGTTGTTTCACAAGATTGTGTTAATGAGTAATACTGTTCTGGTACTGCTTTTTACACATGTACAAGTGGTGTCATTTTTTTCCCTTTTCTGTTTTTCACAATATCTTGGAGGCATGATTAAGTAAAGTGCTGAAAATATAGACAGTCACTTCTCTTTCAGGAGAGGAACAGGTGTAGTGGGAGTTCATTTAAAGTCCAGTGGATGTACTGGGAGGGTTGTGGATGTTTCGCCTATGATGCATGCCAGAAAAAGAGATCCAGGGTCAGATCTGGGTCTGGCTGTGTCTCATATGGAGCAGAGGTCATGGGGGTGAGCCACATGATTCAACACCCTGTGGAAGGGATGGCACATTAATCAGTTTAGTAACATAATCTGTCACAAATGGGAGTGTATACCACAGCCAAACTCATGACTAAAGGCGCTATTAGCAATGCCAATCAGAGTAGTGTTCACTCATATAACCAGGCCAACCTGCCAAATTGCAAGGCTCATTCACACAGAGAGAATGCATCAGTATAATTGGAAATTGTGACTGGAAACCTGTTATTTTCAGGCGAGGTAATGCTGGCGAGACATACTGTGACTGAATAGATTGAGTTGATGATGTAGAACATCAGATAGCAGAACTACAGAGCAGTTCATAAGTATTAAACAGTTTTGTTTTGGCTCTGTACTCCAGCACATTGGATTTGAAATGAAACAATGACTATGAGGTTAAAGTGCCAACTTTCAACTTTAATTTAAGGTTGTTTACATCTAATTAATCATGTAAATTCAGCACTTTGTATAGATTCCCAAGGATAAAAAGGGCTACAAGTCAAACATATTGTTGCACCCAATATGGATGTAAACAGCCTCAAACACCCTTTCAGCTGAAAGTCAGTACTTTAACCTCAAAGATATTTATTTTGAAATCCAGTTTGCTTGAGAACAAAGCTGAAACTCTGACAAATATGTCACAGTCCAAATACTTACAAAACTGAAGTATATGTCATGTAGCTCCTTTTAATCATTACAGCAGCTGTAAGATTTCTATTCAACACGTCAGAGTCAGGGGACAATTGATAGTTGGATATGCCTTTATGAGGCTTCTGAGGTATGGATAATTTGGTTAGGGAGGTTACTGTCTGATTTGTTTGTTTGGCTGCACCATCTGCACTGTCTGTCTTTACAGATGACAGACTTCAGCTGTCACCTTGATCCTGAAAGAGTTTGGTTTCAGTTGCCACATGTTGTGGTTGATGCCGTCAGCTGATCTATTTTTATATTCTTGGTTTTACATTTAGGCATTCTTTGCAGTCCTAATGAGTTACGTTGTGTTGTGTTTTATGCTTATTTCACATATTCACATATTCACATTGTGTCTTAACAGTGTTTGAAAGGTTCAGAATAAGGTATATCATTATTTTTAACAACAGCATGATGAATGTAATTTATTATGTATTTATTATGTAATTTTGACCTTTTAAACACTGAATGCCTGTACTTTCTTTTAGCAAAACAAAAGGCAACACTGGGAGCATTTCAAGGATTCCACGAGATTGAGAAGAAAACAAAAGTATATTTTCCCTGTAGGTAGGAGGGGGGATGGACAGATCCTTCATTGCGACAGAAGACAGTTACAAATATATTTGTGATACACACAGACCTGAAGTGCAAACTCTGTGAAAGCACCTGTGTCTTAACAGATAGTCAGTTCCATTTTGTTTTATTATGAAGCATGTATTGAGTCTTCTGAGATTTATTTTTTTTATAATTCCCAGTGTTCAAACAACTGCAAACAACAGCATAGTATGATATGACGTTACAGCTGATTCTAGCAACAACTGCCAAACAAATGTCCATACAGATGTCAGTTACAGTATGTAAGATCAGGGACCCTGATATGATGTGATCATTTTTGCCAAAAAGGCCAAACCAGCCAGTGTTTGTGATATCTAGCTCTGTATTGGTGTGCCCCTTGCTCCCAACAGGCATAAAACAAGACAAGCTAAATTTATGTTCAGTGTGCTAAGGAGTGTGTCAGTCACCTCTGACCAGAAGGTCATAACTGCTGGGTAAAACAAGTACCAACTTCTCAACAGCCATGGCAGCATTGAGGTTTGGTCCATTCTTGAGGGGGTGATATGTGCCCTGTGTAGAATTTTCAACTGTGCGACTCAGAATCAAGCAGAGTTAGATGTTATTGATATCCCTTTCTGCAGACGTTAGTGACACACTTTTCTTCTTCCCACTGGAGCTGAGTTTGTGCAATTATTGTGGGTGTGGATCAGCAGCGTGTATAAGTCAGGAAATGTTTCTCAGCAAGAAAGGATGCTTACTCTTAACTGAATTGCTGCCACAGTATTGTACTTGGTATTTGAAAAAATATGTTTTACTTGTGCATATGGCCATAAAGCATTATTGTGCAGGTGCAGTTCCTTTGTGATTTCTAACAAAACATACCACGTTTTATCATTTCTGTGAATTTTGGGATGTGAAACCAAACCAAATCAGTCACAGGGTTTTCTGTTGGTCATTATGCTAAGACAACTTAAACCTTTTGGAAATGTATTTATTTATTTATTGTTTTTTTATATCACAAAAAAAGACAAAATTAAATCCAATATTCTAGGTGTGGATAAACATATTTTCCCTGACCACAATCTCAGCCAGTGCCTGCTCTGTGTCCTGCTGTCTACCTGCCTGATGCGACTTGGCAGAGATCATTTTTAATGAATGATCCTAGGACTCTTTTCCTTCCTCAAAAATGAAAACAATATTTTGCTTATGTCATCATACCAAGATTTGGGGATACTGAGGAGTACAGAAGAAATCAACCTTTATTTTTAGAGCCTGGTCCTTTTGTACCTTCCAGTCATTCTGTTTCTGCCTCTCATTCATAGTCTGTATCTGTTTCTGCTTCAGCCTAAGTCTGTTCCGTTCCCACTGTCTGAGCCAGTTCCCATTGCACTACCCGACCTGGAACCTGTATCTTGGCCTGAACCTGTCATGTCTGTCCCTCAGCCAAAGGCTGTCCCTGTTCCTGAGCTTTTATCTGTCTCACTGTCAGAGCAAGCTTCTGTCTGTTCCCTAGCTTGACTTTTGTAAGCCTCTGCTCAAGTCTGTTCCCCTCAGAACTTGGCCCATGTCAATATATCTTCATTCTCAGCCTGAGCGATGTATGGTACTTCTCCCTCCAAGCCTTGTCTTCCAGCATCCAGCCCCTCAGAGTCTAATGGTGCTGTTCTCAGCCTGCCCCTTGATTTTGGGTAGGCTATGTGGTTGGATTCATTGACTTTTGTGGTCCTGTCTGTTTCCCCAAGCCATCATCCTAAGTGTTTCCACCTCCGTCTCTTCAGCATCTGGGCCACACTCCTGAGCAGTCGCTCCTATCCCCTGGCTACCTTCCCGAGCTGTCCCACCACTGTTCCCACTGCCTGAGTAGTTCTGCCCTGCCAGTTACCAGTGCCCAGACAGACCCCCTGAGCACTTCAGCCTGTTTCTCCAGTCCAGTGATCATACTCCTGGCAACTGTCATTGCATCCCTGCTCCCAGTTACCACATCTGGCAATGGATTTGGTTGTCAACCTGGGACCTGCCTCTCTACAACCCTAACCACTACTCCACAGAGCACAGATAGGGTGGTTGTCTTATGATCATACAGCTAGGATTTCAATATGCGACCACTACTGGCAGAAATCCCAGCTCCACATTATGACTAAAATCAGTTTAACTGACCTCTGGGTCAATTGCCTATTGGTCAAATTTCAGTATATCCAGTCAAGTCCATTTGTCACTTTTTTAGACATCTCACTAAACAGCATCTTCATTGTCAGACTTTTCTTTGAGTAGTACATCTGTTTTAGTTAATGTGAGAGTCCTTTCAGTAAATCATCACTGGTCTAAAGATTTTAGTTGCTAAGACACTGAAAGCAAACATTATCAGCATATGTAATGCTACTTTGAATCACTGAGTACACCATTTTTATTTCTAATAGCCTACTCTAAATAGAATCATTATAAAATTATGTGTTACAATGTTTGCAACTTGCAAAATAATAGCTATAAAATGTATGAACCTAGAGAAAAACCTAAACAATACTACATCATTTTGTCATCAACAATCATCTTTAAACCTGCAGTAACTGATTTTTTTTTTTCACCACTTGGAGGCAGTGGAAACATAATGTAAATTCAACACCGACATGTTACCCTTGTAACACATCAAGCAGACACGCAGCAACATTATCATTCATTTGGAGTCGTGTTTTATTTATATAGGCCAATGTCACAAATTTGCCTCAAGGGGCTTTACAGTCTGTATAGCATACAACACCCTCTGTCCTTAGACCCTCGATTCTGAGGGAAATATTGGACTCTTTAGTTGGTAAATGCTCCACTATGTTCAACAGCTAGTTGCCTACTTTGTCTTTCTGCCGATTGGTGATGGGCAGGTAGTGTATAGTCTGCCTGCTGCAGCTAAAATTGACACTATTAGAGCTATGAAAGTGAACCAAAACAGTAAAGTTGTGCTGCACAATGAGCTGAAAGACTCTATAAAGCTCCATGAAGCTGAGGGGAATGTCAGAGTCAGGTGATAATTGCCTGTGGATTTGTTTCTATGAATTACTCTTTTCACATACAAGTAGTTATGTGATCCAGTGCTAATAGAAAAATCTGATTATATCCACTTTAAAAAATATGTTACGCAAATTGTTGAGCAGTCCCTTTTTATGCTGTAAAGGCACAGAGAGCAGAGAAAGTAGAGCAGAGAATGTCTTCAAGAATGTATAAATGCAAATGGTTTTTTTTCCCCAAATGAAAACAAGAGAAACAAACATCTTAATATCGCAAGCGTTTACAACAGGTCTTTCACGTATTAATTACGCAAGGAGGTGGGCTTTGCATTGGTAAATGACACCACCGGTTCCCCCCTAAGGGTGGAGCTGACAGATGAAGGAGCGATTAAGATGGAAAAATCTTGATGTTGCCAGTCTCTGTTGCTGAGGATCATTGCTGGTGACAGGTAGGGTTGTTCCACACTCACACAACTTGAAACAGTTGCCACAGGCTATATACACCTCATCAGTCTTCACCTGTCCAAATCAGTTTCAGCGTCAAACTAGTTAAGATCAGGCATCTTGCCAAATGCTCCACTGCAAAGAAGGAAAATTTGTCTTAGTATTGGAACTGTTGTGAGAATCTCAGACATATTGCTGGATGTTTTAGTTTGGGTAAAAAGATGTTAAAGACAAGATTTGGTGTGTTTTTGCCTATAAGCTCTAGTACCTGCACCAATACTCTCACATATCAGCCACACATTTTAAAAGGTTGACATCTGCAGGCTATCTTTGTTATTTTGGAAACTCATTTGGAATTATATTAACTAAAAATGCACTAATAAATCTATTTAATTCCATAATAATATTTATTTTTCAACAAAACTACTTGTAAGAAAGCAGCAGGGTTCTGTTATGTCTCACATTAGTCATGCCATTCCCGAGAGTCACAGACTACAAAAAAAAAAAACCACCGTCTTCTACAAGTTACTCTGATTTTGTTCTAGTGTTTGTGTAAAGACTTATTTGAAGTTAACCAATCAACTCTAACGTAACCCTCCTCCACGGTCTAACAAGCGAAAGAGTGTAGCTCATTAGCAGAGAAGCTGCTTATCTGAACCGACAGCCAAAACACCTACAATCGGTGACAATATCACCTCACTTGACAGTGAACCACTTATATTGAAATGATTTTACTGATGGAAAGACACCAGGTAAATAAATTAAACTGAAATGATATTTGGGGTAAACAGTGGGGTAAATGAGGTTTGCTTCTTTTTTCACCACCACCCAAAAAAAAAAAAGATGTCTGCTTACTTGCTGCATATAGTTATAAGTGAAAGTGTATGTTCTTTTTAGGGTTGACAGTTTGACTTTTATATGATTTGGAAATGAATGTCAAGACACCTTTGGAGTTCAGAAGGAATCAAATAACTGGCTTAGTGGGATTAACTTTAAAACATGCCACACCAGGGCTGTGCAAAATAGCACCATTAATTTGTTCCACTTTGTGTGTTGAAAGAGTGGCCTTTTGGCAAGACTGATCCATGTAAACAAAAAGGAGTTAATGAATATGAATGACTGAACAAATTAATGAATAAATAAATAACCACATGACATTACATCTTTTTGTAGACCTTAGGCCTCACTGGATGTTTCCAAGCTGGCATCAAGGAGGGAAATACTATTTTCTTTGACCCCAGTTTCAGTTCAATATATTACAACCACCAGTGCTGTTCATTTACAGTATTTGTCAGTAAATGAATAAATTCTGTTTCACTCACAACCTTCCTTTCACCAGTCTTATAATTGTGTGTTTCATGAATCCATGCATGTTTATATTTAGTGGGATATGTGAGGCAAAATAAAGGATTAACACTAATGTTCAAACAAAAATCATCCCAGACGGCTGCTAAGTACTACAGTACAATAATTAGATTTACCACATTTTTCATCTAAAAGCATCCCTGAGCAGTTTCATTTTAGTGTTTTTAGTACAGCTATGGGAGGATTAAATGTACTCCCGTTTTCTAATTCATCCTAAACAGCTGCCACTTTTCTTCAATATTTGATCTTTAGCTGATCATTTAACCTTGAGAACAGTCAAGCAACGGTGTCTGGAAATGTGAATGTGTCTCGATAGTTACAGCAATAAAGATAAAAAATTTGTCTTAGTGGGAGTGCTTAGTCAGTGTGAGCCAGGGTTTAGCTTCCTGTTTTTCTTTCCTGTTTTATTTAAATGGGTCTGATGATTTTTCTTCTCACTTTCTGTGGATTCTGTGAATAAGTGTGTAATTATTTGGACAGAAGAGGCACTGTACGAAAACATATTGCCTTAATGCTGATTACGATAATTAAGAGTCAGTAGCCGTGTTTCCATTCAATTGTCAAAATTTTTGAAATGTCGTGAAAAAGAAGTACAAATTAGGAGCGAAGAACTTTTTTGTGCAACTGAGGAAGTTTACATACAGCTTTTCTAATGCAATACTTCAAAATGTGCATAGAAATACATTCATGGTAACATGGCTATTGACACAGTATCTTTGTGGACAGAGGCTTAACCTCCAGTACCCAGAACTCGCATACCCAGTCAACAGAAAGGAAAAAGGAAGTCAATTTGGGATCTTGCATTTCAGTCAATCTTGAATCTCCTATGTGTGTGCAGGTATCAGTTGTGTTAAAAGCATCTGAACAATAAAAATAACTTAAATCTGAAAAAATTGGATTAAATCACAACATCAGGACCACTGTTCCCTCTAAGATGAGGATTTATTAGACACACTGAGTACCAGATGCCCCCTCAGCGCCTCAGCCAACACACAAACACATTTTCCTTCAGAACATCCTGAACTCTTTGAGGAATGATTTCAACAAAGTGCTGGAAACCTTTCAAGGGATCTGAGTCCATGATGACTTCATAGCTTTTTGGCGGCACCTTCACAGGCAGAGATAGATGCTATGAGAGATTTACAGGATGATTCAACAATTGTTGAAAAGCCAGACGGAGAAAGAGGGGGCACTGTTCTATTAATGAAAGTGGATTAGAGAAAGTGAGCAAGGATATCCGACTACCTATGAACAATACATCTTTATGAGAGGCTTGTTAGAGATGCCACAAATCAGTTCACAAATATCATTCATTTAGATAGTGAGGACTTGCTGCACATGAGAAAACTCCTACCAAGTCAACTTTGGTTTCTTTTAACCATGATGACAATGTGTTCCATACTCATACTACAAAATTTTGATAACCGGTAAAATGTTTGAAAACAAGTCAAAGCTCATAACAGACAGTTAATGAATACATGGAATACAGGGGTTCCAATGGGCAAATAGAAAGAGAAAGAAAATGTACCTTGACACTCAGACAGCAAAATGCCATTGATTCAGTGTTCATTTGATTAGATTAGTTTTGGCTGGGATTGTTAAATTCAGATTGAAAAGGAATGCAATTTACGATAACTTTGGTGACAACGAAGGATCACCGGTTTTTCGTCACCCTTGTATTTTAATTATGAAATTTGCCTCATTTTCTTTCAGCTCTCACATTCACATTGCTCTGTATGCCTAAAGAGACAAAAATGCAAATACAAAGATTTTATTCTCATTTTTGATTTTGTCTTTTGAGCTTGCATAGTCACTTTAAAACTTGTCATAGCTCATGCAAGCCCACAGGGGTGGCCCACAACACTATAGTGACTTATACCATCAGCAGCACACAAAAGCACCCATCTGCACACTTCAAAAGATTTCAAGGCTGCACACTTCAGATCATTGTTTATCTTCTGTCATGTTTGTGATATTTAGTCACCATGAGTAATGTGCGAGTCAGTCTCTTTGAACCTGATCTTCATGACCCACTTTAAGAGCCAAAATCAGCCTCTGTTAATATCCCATAAGGCTTATGTTATAGTTGTTTCTACAATGTGATAAAATTTCAAATAGCAGGTTCTAATTATAGGGACAAAATAATGTTCTTTAAACTTCTTTCTTTATGTGTACTTCTTCAGAATATGATATTATCATAATGATATTGGTGCGATACTGAAATACTTGGTATGAATAATACACTTTTTGATTGTAGAAAGAGACATTCACATTGTAAAGTGTGGAGTCTAAATAAATGAATATTGATACGCATTGCATAAAGAGCTTCCAGCAAGTGTCCAACTACTACTGTCAAAATTAATGCAAATATGTATCCCCAAAGCCAAAAGATTCCTGTTTAAAAGACATACTGATACCTATGTTTGTTAGCTGTTCACTTCTTTCTCTCACACACAGACAGGCACACATATCAACTTACAGTAGGCAGACAAAATAAGGCAACATTTGTAAATGCAATCATGTGCAATAGCCATGCAATGAATACTGCTTTAGTGGTTTTTAAAAGTATTTTTTTGTTGAGAATGTGTCAGAGAGATGTCGATTTAACTATGTGGTAAATAACTAGTCCATAGAGGTGGTGTGGTATTGCAAGGCCTTTCAGTCAAAATGAAGTCAAAAAGCAAAAACACACAAGCTGATCAAAAGTACAGGAATGCAAATAGAAAAGGTATTGAGGGTTTGCCCACAGGTTTGCATTTACTAAAATAGGATAAAGTCAACAATTTGTCAGGTTTTATTTTACAGAAAACATAAAATAAACACTCTTGGAGAACGTTAGATCACTCCAGCAAAGAACACACCACGGGAAAAAAGTGACAAATGAGCAAGGTACAGTATAAGCTCAATGACGAAAATGTCCAATCTGTTCATTAAAAGCTCATTTACTCCCCAAAAGCAAATGAGCTGGGTCATTCATGGTCTGCCAGGCGATTCAGTGACAAAGAAGGGAAGACAAGAGCATTCAACCCTATGAAAAGAGGTCTATTTTAAATGTCTTAATTAAGAGAAAAATACACCCTTGAAATCTCTTAGACTCTGAGATATCATCTATTTGTTCAATGCATTCCAGGAGTATTTGGTGATAAATGTTGTAATTAGTGATCAAGTGCAATCACTTTAACTCAACCTTCCTTACATTAACAGAGACACAGGGAAAAACAGCAGACAAGTGAGATTTACTAAGATCTAAACATTTTGGCTGTACTAGATTTGTACTATAAACAAACTGCTATAGCTGCAGATTTGCAAGACTAGTTTGTGCAAAATTATATGTGCATCAAGAAGTATTTGTTCTGTGATTTGGGTGGATGTAGACCAAAACCTTGTGTTTACTGTTCATGTTTTCTACACTTCACACACCATTTTTGCTGAAATTAAAGTTTCTTAACATGACGTATCAGCAAAAACTGAATAATAGCACCACAAAAGAAATGGGCTCATAGTTACATCTCAAGGGTTTGATAACACTATTAATTTTATACGTTTTTATGTATTATTACATTTTACAGTAAAGTATGCACTGTAACATGCACAAAGAAGGAGAGGTTCACAAACATCACAACCATCCTATACAGCAATTGTATGTCCATCGCTAATATCTTGTATGTAATATGACAGCATATACAGTAAGCACCATTGCTGTGGACAGCATATACAGACTTCATATAGCCTGCTGCATTTCCCACTTACAACTGAACCCATTGAAAAGCATTGGTCATCAATCAGGCTTCTAGTATTGATTTGAATGAATCACAGGAGAATAATAGTGTACTGTGAACAATGAACAAGATCAGCAGCATATGTCCAACAATAGAAGTTGATGAGTACCCCTGTGATTTAGTCTGTTCTTTGATGGAAAAGGTCTAGATTTTGGTGTTGATAGCATACATGTACATAATGAGGGCTTTGTTGTTTAGGAATTATTTTATATCGACCTTTGAGTGCTGGAATCAGTTAATACAGATTTTTGATTTACTAATCATTAAATGCCAATACGAATGTAATTAAGGAAGTAGATACAGCAGTTTTGAGCATATCATTGAATATGTTCATGTAGAATTTGCGCGTTCCCCTTTCATAAAACAGTTATCGCAGTAAATTACACAAAATGCCTGATCATTTTTAAGCCTCTCAGCATACCTGATTCTCAATCTCTTACTCTGACCCCAAAACACATTGGGCCTCATGCAAGAAGCACTCGTACGAACAGATTTGTTCTTAAGTGGTACGTACGAGTGACTTAAGAGAAATTGTGCCATTTGCCAATTTTCTCATATTTTTCTCTTAGACATAAACGAAATTCACAAGTGGTTCAGATCTGTCGTACAAGTCACGTACATATAGTCTGCCTCATTTGAATATGAGTTTGAATATCATACTGAAATTAACTCAAATAAGATATATAACTAAGACAAACCTCATGAAATGTGAATATTCTGTTCACCAGAAAATCATCATCATGGCTTGCCAGTTTACTGAGAGGTTTTATTTTAGATTTTATGATTTTTGTTGGTATATTTCTGCACAGCAATTTATACAATTCAGTAGTTGTTAGGGAAATTCTCTCACTCTGACAGCTGCCTCAGGGCCTTTATGCAGACCTCTGTCCAAGATCATCCTCTGTTGCACCTGACAGTGTAACATCTCCTACTGTAGACTATAGCCTAATATTCTCTCATCTATAATTTTTCCATAGCTTTCATGTCCTCCTGACTGCCTTTCATATTAGTCATGGACTGCTTTGCTTTAGAAAGACATTTTTAGCGTCTAACTTCATATTTTTAACGTCTAAGTTCAAGTCAGAAGTCCTTATTTCTGTTACACTATGGTGTTTCTCTGATCACATCGTTGTGTATTATTATTTTTATTATTATCAATATTTTCAAATTATTTCGGGTCCCCTACTATGGCAACTGACATTGCTAAACCAGTTATTGTTTTGTCTGTTGATTTCTGACAGCAGGACTTAAAGATCCACAGTGTGAAATTCTTCTTTCAAATATTTCAGTCACACCAACATGCACCTCCTCATGAGCAGGTGACATTCATCAGGTAGAAACGAGCGATTTATAGTTTGTGCATTTAACAGAGTTTGTTGAATCTGACTTGGAACACTTGTATGAATGAGACAGATTGTTGATTTGTTAGTAAAATATATATGTTACTAAAATTATGTACAGTATGTGTGGTAATAGTTCTAGTATCTAACTGGCAAGATAAAAAAAGAAGAAACTCTCTCAACACCTGTGTGAAGAGTGGGAAGGCAAAGAGAAAGAAATATTCTGCCCATTTATCACCATACTACCTTTTCACTGAGAGTTTACATTTTGTTCAGCCATGAAATGAAATTTTAGCTTTTCCTTTCCTGGAACATAGATTTCATTGTTTCTCTGTGCCAGGATGCTTTAGAGAAGATAGATGGAAAGTTGCCACTTCATCTCTGTTATAAAGAGAATTTTAGAGCAACTTTGAAAATGCATAAAAACCCATTGTTCACCCAGGTTTCATGGAAATACTTTCTAAGATGTTGTGTGCGATGAATGCAGTGCCCATCCTTTGTCCCTCCTCTCTTCATAAGAATGGATGTGGTGTTATGCTAATAAGGATCAAGAGGCAGAGAGAGAGAAACTCAAACATGAACCTCTTGGGGCACTTCCAAACTGGCAGTTTAGTCCAAATTCATGAATGGTTGACCTAAAGTTTTAGTAGAATTAATGTTTTTTCTAAACCATGGTATGGACCAAGAAACATAGAACATAGAACCTATACAATCTGAGCTAAGCTATGAAGCTAGTTTCTTCAGAACCTTGTGGTAGAACAAACATTAATTTTAGAACATTTCTATCTGGACAATTGGCCCTTTGCTAATCACTGTCCCACTGAGTTACTGGTTGTCAAGCTTTCCAATCTAACATGGTATGTATGCAGTTTACAATGATACAACACTTTGTGTAGCAAAGCAGAAAGTGAGTATGTGAAGGTTGAGATGGTGGATGAGGTGGATAAAAATTGTTGTCACTGAACATATTCTGGCGTTTTGCAGAATCGTCAAAAACAGACATTCTTGTCTGGCAATAGGGTTAGGTAATTTCTGAAATAATGGGTCCCTAACTTCAGACAAAAGTAGACAAAAGCAGGGTGCTTGTTTTTAATTAGTGACTGTCGCTTATGCCGGCTGAAATGACCACTGACGCTGGCAGGTTTTATCAGCTTGAACTCCCTAGCTGTCTCTGGCTGACTTGCAGGATCCAGCAAGGGACTTAAATATTCACTTGATGGCTACAAATATGATGAAATGCTAACTCAGCACTGTGTAATGATGCAAAAAAGACTGAAGGCTAAGCTATGATTGGACAATCACTGTTTGAGGGAGAGGATCTAGTGAAATCAAGTCAATTAAGGAGATATTTGTGATGTTTTTAGAGAACCAAGACAAGACACCAAGTAATGCAGGAACTTAAGTGATAAAGACAAGAATCAAAAGATAGTTGATCAGACCTCCGCCCAGTTGTGCATCTGTCTGTATCAATACGAAATGTAGTCTGAAAGATTTTTAGGATGACATTAAGAGAAACAGAAATACACCGCAAAACTCCTCGGGTTGAAGCACAGCTGAAATTCAATCACACCAACTCAGAACAGTCTGGTTTTTGAGGACTGTTCCAGTCCTTTCAAGATAAGCTGGCGACTCATGAAGGCCACACTTTGAAGCAGTTTGGCCCACAGGCTTTCATCTTCACCTGACTTGTGATTTATCATTGCCTCACAGACCAGAAAGCAGTACCCCTCCCTCAAGGTAACAAAGAAAACACACATAGAAACTTGCCACTGTAGGTTAGTAGGGTCTATATATATATATATATAGTGCTTAGGGGAGGGTAGTCAGAATTTTTGACAGCATAGGGGAAGGCCTGTTTTTGTCCTCTAGATTTATATTTTATTTCAGCTTTTCTTTGTAAAGTTCTTGGTATTTTACCAATCTTGCTGTCTCATGGCCCATCGGGGTGTATCCAAACACTTGTTGCCTTCATTCATATTCATGCACTATAAGCATAAAGGTTGCATGAAGTGGAATATATATCAGAGGATGTGGTGATTAATCATTATCCTATTATCCAGTGACATTACAACTATTCCTCTACAGAGATTAAAACCAAATACACATGCATCCTACTTTTAAAATTTGTTTTTGTAGCCACAGCTGTACAGATATATTGTAGTTTATGTTTCTCTGCCAGATAATTTCCTCCAGTAACTACTGTAGAACATGTGAAAAAGCCATACCGTCGCATTGGGTCAATATGGCAGGTGTAGTATATTTCTCTCACCTCACAAAACTAGAAAAGCAGCGTAAACATGGAGTGACATCTGCTCTCAGAGATCAAAAATGCAGTCATGATGTTGTTTCAGAATAAACTACACTGGCCATGCTGATCACAGTGATCTTAGAAAATATGTGAGATTACTGATGTGTAGACCATAAATAGATGACAGAGGAGGAGGAGGAGGAGGAGGACATGACATTTTAATACAGACTGTATCAATAAAGAAAAAAACTAAATAGATTTTTTTTATAAATTACGCCTGTAGAGGCTTTTAAAGGAAAGAATAAAGTCACTGATCAACACACTATATCTGATGCTTAACAATTTATAAAGAAATGAAAAAGAGATTGTGAAAGCTATTAACCAAGAAGTAGATATTTTACTTAGAATTGACAAGGTTTGACCTGGATGTATGGAGATGTAGTTTGGCATTGAGGAGTAAGGCAGGATAAAAATTCAAAATATGAAGAATAACAGTAGAGTCTGAACATGTGTAATCCAGGATCTGCCTCATACATGGTTCATGTAAAACCTAACCCTGGTGGCAAAGATGAAAGTGAGGAGGAAGAGGTCAAGTTATAAGTTGGAATCCATCCATAAAGCAGTACCCTAACATCTTATCTTCCAACATGCAACATATGTAAGAGGCCATTTTCCATGAATCACTTTGATACAGACAGAGAGAGAGAGATCAAAGTGAACAGCAAAAAAAAAAAACATGTATATCAAAAACCTCATATAGGATATCCTCAAAAACCAACATGTACAAGTTGTTGAGATTGCTGTTTCTATCAAATTCCAACATAAAATAGAGGAAAGGTTTCACATCTGTGAAACTATTGTTTCTAGAAAGAAATATATAAAAGAAAAATTACTCCAACATCTGAAAAAATATATACTTTGAACCAAAAGATGAGATTATGTTGGTGATTTAAAATAATCATTGGTGCTGAGCACTTAGAGTCATAACTAAGCCAAATCCCCCAAAACACTATTACTGATAATAACTTTTAATATTTCTATTGTTTTTTATTGTTTTATCAGTTTACTCACTGACTTGGAACTTGAAGAGATTTTGACCATTTAGGTAATTGGATGATGAAGGCAAAAAGACTCAGTGTATATATTGTAAATATTGCAAAATGGTTGCCCATATTCATGTGCTGACAGAAGAACATGGCATGTTCATTGATTCTATTCTCTAGTATCCAATATAGACACAGTGACATGGGGTTTTGACATTGTCAACACGCACCAGCCAACCCTCCTTCATGACCCTCATAACCCTCCTCCAGACCAGAGTTCAATGCGGCTCAGATGGTATCAGGCTTTGGTAAGAAATGTCTGACTGTGACCTGCAAACTGCGAGTCTTGTTGTCACCATGAGGCTGACAGGAAGACACTGCACCCGGACGCTGGTTGCCATGAAATTGTTACAGCACGTAACTCCCTGTGAAACCATAACTTGGTGTTTTTACATTTTGGTTTGTGTAATGATTAAACCAATTGTTTATTAGTGAGCTTTAGAGATGCTGATAGGTGTATTTTTGAACTTTGAAGTGAGCTATGCTAGCTGTTTCCCCTTGCTTCCACTATCTATGCTAAGCTAGGCTAATTGACTCCCCGCTCTATGTCCATAGTTAATGCACAGACATGAGTGATATTGATCTTCTCATTTAACTCTCACCAAGAAAGGGAATAAGCATATTTCGCAAAATGTTAATGTTAACTAATCCTTTAATAGTCTACTTTTGTGTGCATTACTTAAAATGTTTTTTGCTCTCTTTTATTCTGAATGGCAGATGCCAGGTGTGCTGTTTGCTTCAAACACCCCCCTAAAAATGTACAAAAAAATATGCACTTAGTTTAGTAATCTGTTTGTTTAGTTTACAGTTTATTAATCTGGATTCATAAACTGGTGCATGGTTTATTAATCTGCATGCACGGTCTAATGAATCCATCTGCTTGGTTTAGCAACCCCAGTAGCAGTACTCCATGGTCAAATGCTGAATTTCAAATGGCAGTATTGATTGCAGACAACTGCTATGAATTACAACTCATACACAAGAAAACATGCTAAATGTCTTGGTACACACACACACACACACACACACACACATACATACTACACACTACTCAAATTTCAAATTACATTAACCTCTCTTAATCCTTGCTCTTGTGTTTCCTTTTTCTCATCTCTCACATTTGGGCAGGGCATTTGTCTGCATCCCTTTTTTCCCTCCACCACCTCCTTGTCTCCTAATTAATATCCAATAAACTCCATGATGACTTTGAGTGGTCATTCAGTGGTTGTAACCCCCTCATTTAAATGCCACTCAGCTCAATCATTTTTCTCAAGAGTGATATACTACACAAAATCAAAACATTAATTAAAAAGCCATTTTCTCAGTCCTCACCAGGATGACATTTCCCTCACCAGTTTGTTGATTGCTCTGCTTGGCAGAGCAGTGACTGCAGCTGCTCTACTACTCAACTGAGTTGGTGAAGAGCTGAGGAAAAGACACAAAAGAGACACTGGGAGGAAGACAAAAAAAGAAGAAGAGTGCTACAAGCTACATGTGCATGGGTGTGTGTGCAACATGCTGGTATCCAGGTATAGCACACAATGAGCCTGTGTGGAATGTGACTGCCCACTAGTGTTAGAGATGGAGATGTTTGAGGCAGGAAGGCACAGAGCCCTGCAGCATCAGGTATTAGTCAATGTCAGGCAATAGTCAGGACTGTGAATAGATCACAAACATACCTACATATATATTGAACTAACTAAAAACTGTGAGAAAAATATTAACCATATGCACTTACTGATGGACTGTAAGTATGTAAACTTATGTGAACACTTAGGAAAAAGTGACACGGTTAATGAAGTGGATGAATACGCTCGTCATCAAATGAATGAATTGCCTCTTTGTGGTTAGTTTAAATACAAATTCTGCCTTCTCTCTCCCTGTTCACAAACACACACACACACACATTTTTTGTGTGATTTATGTCAAAAAACAACTTCTCACACCTGGACACAGCTATTATATATCTAGAATGCAGCTGTGCACACACATCTCATTAAAAAAAAAGTTCCACAGCACCACTGAGGATGTTAATTAAACACACAGTTGCTTTTGGTTATAAGATTTTGTGAGGCAGGTATGGAAAACAGGCTAAATTTGGCCTTTCACTCTGTGCTGTTCTTATCACTTCCTCTGCCTATTCTCTATCCCCCCCAAAAAAACAAAAAAAACAAAAACAAATGTGTGTCTGGGTTTTCATGGGATCCATGATTATTTCCATTCCACTATGGAAGAGCATTCGCTCACCATTATAAGGAGAAAATGGCAACGTAAGCCGCCAAGTTCTGATAAACACATGAATACATGAATATATGAGTGGGAGCCGTAGCGAGCAAATGTGTTGTTGAGTGGAGAGGTTTGGGCCTGAGCTGTTTACATTGTAGAGAGCAGTAGTGGAGAGCTGCTCTTTTATGGTTTCTGTTGAAAACTGTGTGTCTAGACGAAGAGTCGCTCTCCGTGGATGCCATTAAACCCCTCTTCTTCCCAACCTTTGTTTGTATGTACACATTTTATGAAATAAAGATAGAAATCTCCTCATTGAGGTGAAAAGCAATCAATATGATAATTTGTGTATTTTCCATTCACCTGCAAGTACAGCAGCAGTGCATTGTGTTTATGTTCCCCACAAGAGTAATTCATTTTAATGTGTCCACTGAAAATATTTCTCATTGTTTCTCCATTCTGACTGACATAGGACAACACAGACATCCTTTCATTATTTTGAGCTGTATTGAATTTCAGTGCCCAGTGTATTCCAGACAGTATTTGTAATAGGCTTTGTTATAGGGGTGCACATTTGCCTTGTCAATCTGGCTGCACATTGTAAAACAGCAGCATTTAAAAAAAAAAAAAAACATCATGATGATTTATACCCTCTCATAAAAGCACAGTAAAACCTACAAGGTTAGTCAAGGGCATTCAGCCTTCCTGCCTGGCTCACTGTTCGAGGTGAGAACACTCTTGTCCCTTAACACACACACACACACATACACTCCCCCAACCCCCTTCATATCACATTTTACAAATATCCCATGATGCAAAGACTCTATGACCCTGATGTGCAACGTGTTGGTGTGTGTGAAAGTGTTGGCAGGTGGGGGGTTGGTGGTGTGTGGAATGCATTTACTGTACCACCGTGCGAGAGCGTTTTAATGCAGTACACACATGTCTATCCTGAAACTTCAGAGGACATTTTTAGGATAACGAGTACAGCGTAAAACACTGAAACATGCTCTGCCCATATTTGCACGTCAACTCTGCAGTGGAAGTGCCTCCTGGTGACTATGATGTATTGCATGTCACTGGGATACATCCCCGCAGAATACTAATGCAAGCATCTGTAAAAATTGTAACAGTATTTGTGTGATGGTGAATTTCTATCAACTTTTGAACAAAAAGGAGAGGTTTCCTCGTGTATTGTACTTGAGCGATTTAGGTTTCATGCTATCTGAGAAGTTAGATTGGTTGGGTCACATTCATTTCACCTTGCTTTGGAGTAAGTAAGGTGATTGTGAGACTAAAGCTGGGGTTTAGGGTTTTGTGGATGTGAAAGACTGGAGAAGGCTACAAAATAATAGTGATACAAAGGCTGGAATTTAATGTTAAAAAGGAGCCTATGGTTCTGTTCAGCCTGTAATTTATTCCTTCTCCGCTGTGAGCAACCTCAGAAGGACACTGAGAGGATTTGTGGTGATGGGAGGTCTTAAACTCCATCTGACCCTCAAACCCACCTGAGAAGGCTCATTGAGTATTTTTACATTAGATATGCAACTTGTGTTGTGTGTTGTTGATGGTGGTGGGGCATTAATCATGGTGGAGCAATAGAAAGAGTTGGGAGTGCAGTGGAGGATAAGGGAGGACTGAGATCTGCCAGTCTAGTGATTTGCTGTGCATGTTACCTGTTGTCAGAACAAGGCAGAATTATGGGCATCATGAGTATACCTTATTGTCTGCTGCCATCAGCTGAGTGGCCATTAGAGGACATACAGTGGCCATTCACATTGTAATGATAAACAATGGAAGCCATTCATCATTCACAAAAAGCAGAGAAAATCAATAGTAAATATTTGCAGATGTTTGGTTTTAATAAAAATATACAATTATTTAAAAATCAAATTTACAACAAAACAAAACAACAAAAACAGCACAGCCAAAGAGTTAATATACAAAACAGAGCCTTTCGGTGTAAATTGTATCTGTTTCTGGTCACAATTTCATAATTTCAAATACAATAAAATTGGCCTGCAGATGAAATGAGATCCTTAATAAAATGCCTCTACAGATGAATGCTAATCTGCATCCTAGAACCGCCACCACAGCATACCACATAATATAACATATTATGACGGTTTTACTCATCCGCTTACTACTTAAAGCTACAGAACACACAAAATTGTAAATTTGTAACTAAATTCCCTTCAGTTTCAACAAGTTAAGTAAAGTAAAATTGTTTGTCATGGCCTTCCAAAACAACCCATATCAGCAAATACAAAATACAAGAAAAAGAAGAAAACATCTTCCAACGCAACACAACAGAAACTTCAGGTGGACACTAAAAACTGATGAATACGTCGACCACATGACAATGATGTTCAGAAATGAGCTAACAATGTTTATTTTAGTTTTAACATTCTGTTTGCATGATTCCATTATTATTGCAGATATTGGCTTTACTCCTAGCATTAGCCAGTTTTTAGTGTCCCCTGAAAAACTTCTATTGTTGTATAACTTAGTTCAATTAGTACAGTTAGCGGAAGAGGGTGAAACTGTTGCAAGAATGTGTATTACGTTGCTGCATACTCGCCCACGTGCATGTGATACAAACAAAATCGATATCCACTCGTAAAAACAATTGCTCTATAGCGGTCCATAGTGGTCAAAAACTCTACTAAGTACCTTTAATTTAACATGTTTGTTCATCCCCATGGAAGCAATAAAATAAAAACATTTAAAAATTAAACTGTGTTGGCTGTCTTGCCAACAAAATGTTATCAGACAGTTCATTCCTTCCCTGCTTTTTAATTACTTTAATTTTATCATCTTGGCTTGAACTTTTGGTTCTGAACAGTTGAAGTCATTCTTTGACACAAAGGAGGAACGCTTCAAAAAATAGAATACTGCTCTCCGTTGGGCACCTTTGATGTGTTATTAGTTAAATCATTAGCTACCTAAAGCCGGCCGTGTGTGTAGTTTTGACAAATGCAATGACTATCACAACAGCAACCTGTATATTTTGTTGGATTTTTTGTTGGACCATATAAGCAATTTATTCCATGAGAGGATAAAAGGGATGTTTATATTCAGTGTGCATTGCAGCCCGGACTCGATATGAAACAAACTGGGCAAGGTAAACAAGATTTAGTGCAGGGTGCAATGGCTCCATTGTTGGTATTTTGTGGAGCCCAGCAACAGTCTTCCAAATTAATTGTGAATCGGCAGTGATACTATCCTTGTTACATATTTTGTCATTATAGTTGCAGCTTCGTGCAAACTTGTGACGTTAAACAGCTTTGTTGGAAATGCATAATTAACATATCTCCCTTCTCCTCTCTGCCCGTCTAACACTCCTACCATCCTGGCATTTGGGTTTGTGTGAGAAATATCACTATACTGTATACTGTTTATATAATTAGAAAAAAAACAACAACTCAATTCTAGATCACGTGTCCTGCAGCTTTAACCCATCAAAAGGTTAATTTCACAGAGCACTCTGGGAGTTTGACTGTCACTCAAGAGGAGAGTTAGCCATCACTAGTGATGTGGCTTTAGAGTAATCAGTGTGGATTAGAATTTGCTAATTGAACTGGCTCAGATGTCGCCTTTACAGTCTAATTCAGGTCAGATTGCAACCTGCCTGCTTCTGGGCTCCAGGGCATCTGTGGCTAATCAATGCCATGACCTCCGAGAAATGAGCCTGTCTTTGCAGAAGTTGGCATACACCACACTGTAGCTTGTATTTTCCTCTTTGTCACTGATGCAGCATTGGGTGAATTAAACACTGGGAATAGTTTAAATTTAGAGATATATGATTTTTTTTAAATATAGAAATATACATATGACAGCTAATATCAATAATTAAAAGAAGTATAGAGTAAGAAAAAATACATTTTTGCAGGAAATAAGTGCAGTACAGTGAAAGTGTGCTATTTAAAATATTCGGCTGCCACCCATGATATGCTACAATTTCCATAAAATGGATGGTAAATCAGTAGAGCCAGCAGGAACCATGGCGGACTTGTGAGTGTGTGGGCTGTTTGGATGTGTCACGAGCTAACAGTCTTATAAACTGACCAACTTGGTCCATGAATTGACTGTGACTATGAGGTTATACTGGCCCAATTTTAACATTTTCTGCGTTAGACTAGTAGTAGTGTACACTAATATGAATATACACACCCTTTCATGTGCACCACAGATATTTCTGTAGACAAATACTGGGTGGGGACAAAGGTGTGATGTGATTAAAGGCCTGAAAAAGAGGATTCCTAATCAAATAAAAGCACTGCGACAGAATGTGTATTTATTCCAGAGTGAAAATAATGTAAATTAAAAAATTACGCAAGAAAATGCTAACTAAATGAAGAAATGACATGGTTTGCAATGAATCGACACGTCAAAAAATCTAATGCCCCGCAAGTTGTCCCTAAATATATTACACCCCACAATATGAAAGTGTGGGGAAAAAACACCACTGACCATTTTGCGTTTCTTTGAGCCTTCTTGGAGTGGGGATAAAAACATAAAAAGGGTTGCACATGATTAATGGCCATGGCGTCATTAAAATCTGAAGGGCTCCCCTTCTCCCCTTTGGAGCATGACTGTGCTCCAAACTGTCATGACACGCTACCTACAGTATATCTGCCTGTTGGATTATAAGATATCTTGTGTGCAAAGCTGACATTTTGGCCTGAGCATGATACAGGGGAAAGCTCATTGAGGGTCCAAAATGGAAAGGGTTCATTCTCTGGGGAGCATGACTGTGCTCGGTAAATTTCATGGAATCTACCCAATTGATTTATATATTTCTTGTGAACAAGCCACATATCTGACCTGATGTTGGCCCCACAGGAAAAGATACCACTACCATATAAACAGTAAATGGATACTGGATGGATAACCAAATTAAAAACCTGCCAAAGTGTGCATTGTGTAAAAATCGAACAAAATGCAGATTCTGTGATTAGAGATTTTTGTCATAATTTGAATTTGGTTTTATAGAAGACCATGAGTGGTACCATCTGTCTAAATATTTGCCTTTCTTCAACATCCACTCATTTACATAAGTTGAGTCTTCAACATATCACGCTGGCAGATACAGTACAGTCAGCTTGTATGAGCGTATGGGATGAGAACATCTGCACATGGTTTTATATGAACTAGTATTGTTTTGGCTTGCTGGACCATTAGACCAAAACTCAAACTGGCTTCTTATACCATTGGGGTGTCATGTTTGTGCTTTCTATGTATTTGTATTTGCATATTTGTTCTCTACACCTATGGTATCTCGTCTGTCCTTTAGATTTTAATCTGAACAGTATCACAACAATAAAATATGTGCTCTTGTGCAAGTTTATGTTGCTATTGAAATTGTTATTTATATTTCTAGGAACAAGCTAAATAAAAAATTTGCAATCACTCAGATCACTTACTCAAGAGCACTATTCCTTGATAGATTTTGGTATATTTGTCTTAGGATAATGCATCCCTTTTTAATTATCCAATGGAACCATAATTATCTTGTAATTATAAAGTTGCACAATGTCATGATTTCTTTTTTTTGCGATTAAATCATAGAGAAAGCAAGCTCAAGGAGACACTGTTGCCAGGTGCTATAATCCATTTCTATTATGGAAATAACACAAAGTAGTAGAAGGCTCAAATTCACATTAGTGAAAACAACGCCAACGTTTCAGGCAGGAAAGTAGAGAAATGACCCCCTGGCAAGGTGACATCCTGACTTTTACCCTCCCTCGATAGCCTGGGATGAGGAGGGAGTGGGACACAACAAGCCTTTCAGCCACAGCCAAGGTTTTGATGTCCTGAGCCAAACACTGCTGCTTACTAAAGATAGAAGGCTCTTATCAATTAGTGGCTGAAGACACCCCGCTCTCAGCACCTTGGTCAGATAATTTGCCCTTGTACTGGGCGATTGGATTCCCACCTCCCTATTTGTCTGCCCCTCCTACTGTCCTTCACAGTTTGGCATAAACACAGTGCTGTCTCTCTCCCTGCCCCTCTTGGATACAAGAGGTAACATTACAGGTACAGTACATGGACATAATAGAGACTAAAAAAAAAATTCTGAGTTGTTAGTGGAGGATGAACTTCTTAGTAAAATGCATGTGCTTAGGCCAATATGTGGAACATCCTTGTAAAGTGAAACAGGCCTGAGTATGAGTGGTTGTTTACAACATTTTATAATTCTGTTGAACTTGCTAGTCTGTTTTGTTCTCTTTTTTTATGTTTCTAACATAAAAGCTGTAAAAAAAAACTAAAAAAAAACCTTGTCCTCACTCCATGCAAATGAAAATGTGACATCTAAATATTTTAGGAGATACAATGAATAGATTCCATTCTGCTAAAGATTCATCTATTGAAGAGGCTTTTGCAGTGTTTGAATAGCAAATCCTTAGAGAATGAAGTTTTCGTGCTCTCTTACTGCTTTAATAAACATCAGAGCCCGTACTGTTGGAAACTTGACTCAGCTGCGGCACTGTTCATCCAAAACCTATCCTTTATTAGGAGTACAAATTCAATCCACTGCCTTGAAAGATTTATAGATTCATGCAAGTTTTACGCCACTGGGAGCGCTAATGGCTTTTAGTGCTGGAGCCCCAAGGAGTCATTGTGCATGAAAACCAGAAAACGCAGAGCAGCACTTAAGCTTACCGCAATGTCAGGTTTCTGTCGAAAAAGATGCAGTTGACTTGGAATACTGGTTCCAACCAGTGGGTTTTTGAATGTGAAAAGACAAGGTCTTCAGCCATCAGCACATACTTAGGCTTGAGTTGCTTGCTATCTTTTCCTTTGTCTGACAGGATTCTAACTGTGTATTTCTGTAGAAAATGTTCACATTCCTGAAATATTTATTTATGTAAAAATATACTATTCAGTTTTAATAATGAATGTCTAACATATGATTTCAGTGCTTGTACGATTCCATCCCTAACTTTTATGGTATTTTATATAGTGGTGTGTACCATATTCTGAGCTGCTAATACACTTATTCATAATATTTACAATAAAAATATGCCATTTGTTACTTGGTTAACATAGGACACTTGAGAGAGATGAGAAGGAACTAAATGTTTTTCTAAGAAGATGCAAGTCAGACATGCACCACTAGAACCTGGAGCACCCAATAAATCAACCAGCATCTTCTGCCACAAACCTGTCAACCTATTAGGGATAGACAACTGTGAAGACAGAAGGTGTGTATGGTTGAGATGTGGCTGGGGAGTTAGAGAGAAAATATCAGATAGTAAGAAGATGCTGAAAGGGTTGGACACACATGACATGAAAATGAAAAAACAAACAAAAAACCCCTCTTTTTTTAGCCAGTTACTACCTGAGTGCTGAGTGAAGTCATGTACAAGTCGAAAGGAAGCATGGACATGGAATAAAAAATGCCACCGCTTACTATCAATAATTCAATAGATTGCAATGGCACAAAAATAACAGTCGGAAAAAGCAGTGGCGTTCGTTGGACCTGACATGAGAATAGTTGTATGTTATCATGTTTGAATGTCGGTCAGAGTGGCTCCACCAAGACAAGTTTTTAAAACCATGTATTCCCCCTCCTCACCACCTTAACCTTTTGCTTTTGTGTATTCACACACCGCCGTACTTAACAGTGCTTTTTCTGGAGGGATACTGCTTGTTTCTGTATAACAGATACAATATATCTCTGTCCTGGGAGTCAGAATTCCTCTGAATCCTCTTTTTAATAGATTTAATACATGTAAAACTGAGCCAAGATTATAGAGATCAACATTATCCATGATTAAATAGAAAGTTATGACCTTGTCCTTCCTTGACCTGATAAAATCCTGCAATTTTTGAGAAGTTCTTAGGAAAGTTGTGTGTGTTCATAAATAGCTTTTGATTAAACTTTAATCATATCTTTGTTTTGACTCTTTGTAATGATGCCAATCAATAGGTACTTACACCCTTGAAACCTGAAGCCCCATATTTCTTGCTTGTATGCGGCAGGAAAAAAGGAAGAGCTTCATCAGTGTACACAAATGTTTTTCCATATATGTATGTCACTGCGATTCAGTGGTCCCACACATACATGTTCTCGCATGAACACACTAAATAAAAATACATCACGCATGTGGCTTGCAGCCAAAAGTGGATGCCTCTTCACTTGGACCATAATAATATGTAATATGTAATTTCATTTTAGTTAAAATTATCTATTCAACTCTTCCACGTCTATTATTTAGAACTAATAAGTTTTACTCCCTCACACTGGTGCTACAATTTCTTGATCCAAACAAAGAGCAATTACTTCCTACATGTCTATCAGGGCACTGTTTCTTTTACTCCATCCACCACCTGGTCTCCCCCTGTTCTTTACATTAGGTATACAGTACTTTGATAAAATAACACTGACACGGCACATCAGCTTGATAGATGGGAAAATTTGTGAGATGATCTGGAGGATCAACCAGCAAGGATTAGTTAGATCACTGAAGAAAAAAAAATTTTTTTTTTGTTGTCAATAATGTCTTAAAATGAGACTTAGTAGACTGAAAAGAACTTGTATTTGGGAGCTTTTGGAGTTGATTTGTTTGTGTCCACTGGCCCCGTAAGACTGTATTCAGAGTCATGCATCAAGGCAAATAAGATGTACAGTCAGTAGCTTTAGTGGAGCAATTAATGAAGCAATTTATAAGAATTAGGTTAGAATCAATCGGTTTGATGGAAAACTATTGGGAGATAAAGTCCAGGTTGGAAGTGGATGGAGTGGTGTTTGTACTGCAGGCTTTCCATCTTAACAAACATTATTGTCAAAGATGCAACAGGCTGCCACAGTATAAAAACAAAGTTAGCAAGAATTTTTGATTCAATTATGATTCTATAAAAGTCCTTAAAATGTAGAACAACAGTTACAATGACAAACCTTTGCAGATTAATTTGTTTTACTTTGTACCCGTTGATGTGAAATTACAAATATTATTTTCTTACAGCAGTCAATTTTTCAATGAAAAATGTTCTTAAAGATACTAAAATATTAGTATTAGTATTTACTAAAGTGATTCACATAATGGTGCTTCCTTGTTTAAAGGCTCTTTATTTTGGAAAGTTCTTAAGCTTGCTGTAGAAAATAAGGATCTCCTGGGGTGCAGTCAGATTATAACAAGTCCTTGTCTCCTAACAAGTGCACATAAGAGTTCTACGTATATTATGCAGGTAGCTTAATATATTTTTTTATACCTTTATGCTTTTTATGTAAGTGAAATGATTCTGTTCATTTCAGTGTGCTATTACAATCAACTTGGAGAGACTTGAAACTTGCTTGAAATAGGTAATCTATCACAGAGAACAACATGCTGCATTTGTCTGCGGCCACATAGGGTTGTGGAGTCTCAAGAAGTCTCAAGAATAGGATAACATCAACAATAAGCAGTGACGTTTATTTTAAATGTTGAAAATGTCTGCAATAAATTGGCAGATTTATTTTCTAGTTATATTTTTGGTTGTAGTTGTATAATTATATTCTATCATTAACCCAACTGAATCATATCTTTTTTTCTTTTACCACTGCAATGATAAATCAACAATTTATTACTGTGTTAAGTACTCTGATCTTTGTCTGATGATATTTGTGTGATTGCTTGTTACAAACTCCACCTCCTCCTGAGAACACTCACGGCTGGATCAGCAATCTCCTGTGTTATTACTGAAGACGGGGAAACTTAAAAGGCTTACTAAGTAGAACCTGCTTTGTGAGGCAGGCCAGTGATATTACTCAAGATTTGTCTAATTGCACCTACACAAGCCTGCATTTTTAGCCTCTTGGTTCAGTATGAAACTAATATTTGTCACATGGACATGCTTGTGCAGTATTGTTTGTTATTTTCTCAGACCCAGGTATGTATTCAGATTTTATGGACAATTCTTGCAGGACATTTTCCAATAAACTCTTGTGAGTTAAAGTAATTATTCTTCAGACTGGATCATGCCCCATTCAGAATTAGAGGGATTAAGTCAGTAACATTCATGGAATTGTTACATTGCTGTAAGGAAATGTTAGGCTCATCAATGGCACACTATAACTGAACTGTTTAAAAATGTTTCACCCTTCCCTAAATGGAGTAAGTAGATACATCATTGCCTGCTTATGCTAAGTAATGACTATTTGACTTGATTCCAAAACTGCAGAGACACATCACACGACTCAATACACTGTGCTGCTCAACTATACTAACATCACATAACTGTTCACTTTGTATGAATAACTGTGAGGTCCCATGTGACGTTCAAGAGCTTGGGAAAGCAGATGGTGTTCCGTAAAGTTTTACTCAGAACAGGAGCAGCTTCATTATGAGAAACACTTACAGCAGTATCATTATAACTGATACTTACAGCAACAACCAAGACAAGATAGATCATTTTGGAAATGTACCTGCACTTTGAAAACCTTTGGGTTTTTTTCTTTTCTTTAAACAGTTGCCTTACTCCCTATGCTGCATCAGCTATGAGGAAATCAGCTATGCTGACTGAGCTGAACACACTGCTGTCAGAGCTTAACCTCACAGTCACTTTTGCAACAGGATGGGAAGGAAACAGGCAAGACAAATCCATACAAAATTAAAAGTTGTTTTTTTCAATAGACAGGTGAGAAGCACCTATCAAAACCTCCATGTTTGAAAAGCTTTCTGTTCGTACAAAAACTACAGAAAAAGAAGTGTTATTCCAAAAAAACACTCTTGTAGTGGTAACAGTATGTTATACCAGCTCATTAAGCATTATTAGAGCTCAATGTGAACACTGAGCAAATAGATATTTTTTTTTAAAAAAAGGTCCATTGCTGATACTGAAAAACAAAGATTTCACCACAAAAACTAAAGCTAAAAGCACTAAAGCTTTTATGTTAGTCTACAGACTACTTTAATCGAGTTAAACGGAAGCAGTATATTGTTGTTAGATAAAATCAAGTCTGTAACATCACACACGAGTTTTGTATTCTCTTGAAATGTTAGTATATGGTTTGCTAGAAGTGAGTGCATATAATTTCAGCACTTTAAAAAAGACTAGGGGAAGGAGACACAGCTGCAGATGTAGTCTGGGTAAAAGAGTGAAGGCTGAAGTGGTGGATGAGCATGTGGATTAACAACTGTAGAAATAGAAATGTTTAAGCAAAACATTGTGATTTTAGCATCAGTTATTCCTTTGAACAATTGCTGACCAACAACCTATTGTTGACTGGGTGCAGTGATTGCACAGTCCACAGTCCTGTTGGGGTTGCCAGGTTTGCACAATGTTGTAATGCTATGGGAACCAAACACAGGTGAATCTGTATTGGTGACTGTATTGGATCTGTATTGGTGAGCTAAATTAAACATGTTTTGTGTTTTTGGAAAGCATCTTTTTTTTTCATTTTTGGTGGAGCTAGCCTAGCAGTTTCTTGATGCTTCCAGTTCAAATTGTGCTAAGCTAGGCACACGTCCCAGACCTATCTCTGTACTGGACTAACAGAGATGAAATTGATACGGATCTTCTCATCTAAAGGCTGGGTAAATTAACAAAGAAGCGTTTCCTAAATTGCTGGCCTGTTCCCTTAAGAGGTGGGATTGATTTTAAAGCCATTTTCAAAGGATATGCAGCAAACATTTCAATCATATTTTCTTTTATGCTATTTGCAAGTCCCCACCCCCTCTGCTCAACTCCATTCTCTGCCTACCCCTCTCTTCATTTATGTCCATCACAGACAGATACAAACTCACCTGGGAGTCTGTGAGTGAGAAACCTCTGATGCGTTCCACATTGCTGCCTCCCTGATTGCACTGTTTACAGCCAAAGACAACTGCAGCTTGGTGCAGTGGAGGATAATTAGGCCTATGCTTTGCTGTGCTTGTGCTATATGAGTAATCTGTTCAGCAGAAAAGGCAACTGGCCGACAGTTATTTACCTGTGGCATACGTTGATGTACAGGGATTTGAAATGTGTCAACTCAGAGAGAGTTGAAGAGTCCTCACTTTGGCCTAGTTCATTCTGGGTTATTTCTGAGTTTAGGTTTAGGATTCAGGTTATGACTGACGTGCTTAAAGGTTATACTATTGGTTAAGGTTTCAATTATTGCGTTAGGGTTATGGAATTGGTTATAGTTTAAATTAATTTCAGTGAGTAGGAAAATAGGTATACTCATAGTTTCATTCACATTGCTACAAGGTGCTGCATTTTCATGCAGATAACATGATCTGTGAACCACCTGAGCTGTGCAGGACCGTTTTACATTTACCACTGTTTTATTGTTGTTTCTTAACAATCAAATCACAAACTGTGCACCATTAATTTACCATTTACCACTAATGTTTCACAGTAACAGCCATGCAACCCTACTCCTTCTGTTCCAGACTAAACGGACCATCTGTGTAAACACTAATTCTCCCTTAACTGCTAAAACACTGACACTCACCTGCATGGACATCAGCCATATTGCACAATATGTCCCCGTTTTTAAACAAAAGGAGAACGACATGATAGCTTCACATCCAACTGGGCAAGTGCAGCTGTCCCCCCCGAGGCTACTGCCACTTTTTAAAAATGTTTTAACTCCTTTTTAAACCAATTTCCCAAACTGGTAGAAGTAATGACATCCAATGAATGAATGACTGATTGGTTTTATAATATCTGATTTGCATTTTAGGTCCAGTGTACGTGTCTTTTTCCCATGGGAAGAGGAGAACCTCACCACCCGCTGGTGTATTCCCATTTTTAATTTATTTTCTTAATTATCATTAAGGCAATTTTATTATATGCAAAAGGTATTCTTGATGATAAATTAATTATTTTCACAACGCTTTTTTATTAGCCAGGTTTCTTCATATAAATCCATTAAACTTTCTTTTTTTCGAAGGGTTCTTTGACTGCTTACTGTGTTATCTAAACTTACCTCTCTTTATCTCATGTTTTTCCAACAACAGATTTTACCCTGTCCATATATCTAACCATCCATTTTCTATATATCCATCTATACATTATTATGTTATTTTATGGAGTTAATTAGATCCATTATTTCTAAAGTTCCCCATAACCTCAACTTGCCATCTTAACCCTCAGATGTGTTACAACCATCCACATCAGCCAATATAACTGAGCAAAAGGTTTTGCTCCATTCACACTCGTAAACATCAGAGATAGATCTGCACATTCTGAAAACGTCAGCACTGAAGTGACGTGCATAATATTTTAAATGCAGTTTAAATCTGACTTAGGTAACGCATTATCAGATGAAAGCATGTAAAGTGTCTCTAACTCACCAATTAGTGATTTTGTTCCTGCTCATCTTTGAACCAAGTCATATTCCAGAGACACAATGGTTAAGTGGTTTAGACATTGTTCACACATTGTTCTTAGTCTATTTTTGATCAGGCCAAGTTTGGAGAAGGAACGGTAAGCAGTTGCATTTGATACAGGCAGAGTCAGATAAATCCTTAGGCCGATATCCACGTTTGGGAAAATGTTATATAGCTCCTTCTCCTTAAGCAGAATGATTAAATCCAGCAGTGAGGTGGAGGTTGTAATTTTAGCAAAGAAATTTCTTCTGGGAAATTCTTTTCCAGGTCACAGCTGTACTTCCTTTACAAAATACAAGCTTCCTTATGTATCTCAGTCTTGGGGAGTGTTCAAAGTTGAGTAAAATATGCAAAGTATTGACAGGTCTTTTGGTAATTTTTATGTCTCTGTTGTGAAGTGGTGGCCAGTTTTTATGTTTTTTGTCCAAGACGCTGCTCCATTTTCTTAACTAATGTGCACGCTTTGTCTCTTGTTGCTACACTCTGTGTTCCTCAGCTATTTTATTCAGACCAGTCTGAATTTGTGTGATTCAGGTGGGGGACTTAGTGGCCTGAGCATGAGCTGACCGTCTACTAACAGATAAGTCTTTTAGAGTCTCAATGCATTTGTTTTCATTTCGTTCAAGCCCATCTGTAATACGTTTCCAGTGTCACAGAGAACTGGAGCAAAAGTTGAATACTGACTGGACCAAACTAAAGTAATCATTTGCCTCTGCGACGCCACACACTTGACAAGATTTAGTGAGTGAGCGGCACATGGAATCCACTCAGCAAGAGGGTTAACTTCTTGAACTTGGGTCCTCAGTCCTTTATAGACTCAGCTCATGTTGCTGGCGTTATGTAACACTGTCCCCTACATTATAATAATTGTCCTAATTCAATTTGATAAGGACATCTGTGACATATTTAAGCATGGACTCCCCAGTATGGCTAAAATATGCAAACACTCTGTCCCTCATGTGATACATAACAAACAAAAAAGGTTAGCTGATCAATATGAGCAAAATCAGGGGTAGAATCAACCACAACCAAGAAGTATTTGGCATTTGTCACCAGCATTATGATCTCCGCTTGAACTTGCTCACCCACCAGAGCAATAAATTCCTCACATAATACCATAATGACAGATAAGATGGTGTTCCTCTGCCTTTGTTTCCATATTTCTTCGTGTGTTCAGCGAGAAATGGATCGAACTTACTAAGAAACATTAATATCACAAGATAATTCCCATTATGGAGAGCCCAGCTGTTCGTTATCCCCTCGAAACATTAGACCTTGTTCTGCCAAAAGCTTTACCACTGACACTACACGCTTCAAATGTTCTTGCCAATACTTCTCCTCTATGTACTGTTCTTTGATTTGGGAGTATATACTCTGAGCCTGAGTTCTGGCTAGCCAGATAGGGGTTGCATTGTGATGTGCCAGTCCCGTTTCGATGTCCAGCATTTTTCCAATCACAGAATCCACAATTACTGAGAGCCGATTTAACATCACTAAACAATCGGCAGAAGAAACAGTACACTTTTCCAGTTGATGCGGAAAAATACAACCATTCCCTCTCTAACTTTTCACCATTTCTGAGAGAATGTGTGAAATGGACTTTACTGAAAAGTCTGCTTTGACTTTTGTAAATTCACCCACTTGCTCATCCAAAAAGAGTGTGATTCTTCTGTTATAGGCCCCCAAAGAGCTATATCTGCTGATGCAATGTCACAGGTGGCTGTATTTCCAGGACTTTCTTCATCTTTATTTGCCTCCTTTCACAAGTAAGAACGTGAGGCACGGACTCAGAAGCAGACCACAAAAAACATAGGAGGTAAAAAACAAGAATTTATTTTAAAACAAAAACGCTGGATGCTAGGCAGCTTTATCAGAACAAAAATCGCTTCGCAAGAGGAAGGCTAAGAGAGGCAACTAAGAAAAATAGACTCCCACAGGTCATTAGGAAACAATATTCAAGAAAGGCCTGGAACGCTTGGCTGAGAGGACAAAGACGAACTGGCAAACACACTAGGGAGAACTGAGACTATATACACAGAGGAGAAAGGTGCAAACAAGACACAGGTGGGAAGCATCAGGGTAATTACTCCAGGGCACAGAGAGGCGGGGTGCTCCAGCCGAAGCATGACAGGTCCCCCCCCTCAACGGCCGGCACTGGACGGCCCAGGAAGGTCGCGGATGAGGTCCATGATGTCCCGGGGCGAGACCCAGGACCGTTCTTCAGGGCCATACCCCTTCCAGTCCACCAGGTACTGACGGCCGCGACCCCGTCGACGGACAGCCAGCAGTCTACGGACGGTGTACACGGGATCACCATTGATGAGTCGGGGGGGGGGGCACCAAGGGGCTCTCCCTGACTGGCTTGACCCGGGCCACATGGAAGGTGGGGTGGATTCTCATGGTCTTTGGGAGAGTAAGCCTTATTGCCGCTGGGTTGACCACTTTGGAGATAGGGAAGGGACCGATGAAGCGGAGCGCCAGCTTGCAGGAGTCTCCCCGGAGGGAGAGGTCCCGGGTGGATAACCACACCCTCTGGCCAGCCCGGTAAGATGGAGCAGGGGTGCGCCGCTTGTCAGCGGCCCTCTTGTACTGGGCAGAACTGGAAAGAAGGCATGCTGGGCCCGACTCCAGGACCGACGGCAGCGGCGAACCAGGGCCAGAGCTGAGGGCACGCTAACCTCCTCCTCCAAGGCCGGGAACAGGGGGGGCTGGTAGCCGTAAACACACTGAAAGGGAGAGAGACCAGTGGATGAGCAAGGCAGTGAGTTATGAGCATACTCTACCCATATGAGCTGCCTACTCCAAGAGGAGGGGTTGCGGGAGGCAAGACAGCGAAGCCCCGTCTCCAGTTCTTGGTTCAGCCGCTCCATCTGGCCATTGGACTGAGGGTGGTACCCTGATGAGAGGTTGGCTGAAGCACCCAGGAGGGAACAGAAGGCTTTCCAGAAACGAGAGATGAACTGGGGCCCCCGATCCGAAACAATGCCTTTCGGGAGACCGTGGAGACGGAATACTTGGGACAGGACCACCTCCGCTGTTCGCTTGGCTGAGGGGAGCTTGGGAAGGGGAATGAAGTGAACCATCCTAGAGAATCTGTCAACAACTGTGAGAATGGTGGTATTACCTTCAGAAGGAGGTAGCCCTGTCACGAAGTCCAGAGATATATCGGACCAGGGGCAATGGGGAACTGGGAGAGGGCGTAGAAGACCGGGAGGAGGAAATCGGGAGGTCTTGTGCTGGGCACAGGTGGGACAGGCGGTCACATACGCCCTCACCTCCTTGATCATCCCAGGCCACCAGAAGCGCTGCCGGATGACAAATAGGGTCCTCCTAACCCCTGGGTGGCAGAAGAGGGAGGAGGCGTGGGACCAATCTATAACCTGGGAACGGAGAGAGGGAGGCACAAACAGACGGAACAGAGGCATTCACACGCCCGTTTGACTCGCTCTTCAACTCCCCAGGTCACCGCCCCTGCCAGGCAGGAGGGTGGCAGGATGAGGGATGGCACTTCTGGAGCCGAGGAGGAGTCAAACTGGTGTAACAGGGTATCCGGTTTCTGGTTCTTGTTACCTGGACGATAGGACAGCACAAAGTCAAAACGGTTAAAGAAAAGAGCCCACCTGGCTTGTCGAGGGTTCAATCTCTTAGCCGTTTTCAGGTACTCGAGGTTCTTATGGTCGGTTGTTATCAAGGGGGGAGCACTGGGAGAGGACCGCCCCCACCCCTACCTCCGAGGCGTCCACCTCCACCACAAATTGGAGATGGGGGTCTGGGAGAGAGAGGACTGGGGCAGTCACGAAGCGTCTCTTGAGTTCTGTGAATGCTGCCTCAGCCTGCGGAGACCACTGGAACCTGACTTGAAAAGATGAGTATATCGTCAAGATAGACATATACCGACTTGTCGTCGTTTACCAGGGCCTGAAACATAGCTGGAGCGTTAGTGAGCCCAAAGGGCATTACGAGGTATTCGTAATGCCCGCTTGGAGTGTTGAATGCAGTTTTCCACTCGTCCCCCTCCCTAATTCTGACCAGATGATATGCATTCCGAAGATCAAGCTTTGTGAAGACCTTAGCTCCTTGCAGACGTTCAAATGCAGAGTTAAATGCATCCAAATGCATCCTCTTCCCTCCTGCTGTCCTCCATGGGCCCTTACCACTGAGGCAGTGCTGCTATTACCTCGCGGGTATGTCGCTCCACAGCCTGCTTTGTTGTTTTCATCATCAGTTGTTTTCTTGAAATTAGTTGTAAATTTGGTTCCTTAAATATTTGCTCACTTTTGGCTATTTTCAATAATCGCTTTTTACGTTCATCTTGATGGCGTCAAGTGCGAGACCAAAACCAAAATTGCGATGAAAACTTACAGGATTTCTAATAAATGCCGGCTGTTGAGAGCTATAATTTTTATAGTTTCATGATGATTACACAAATAAAGGCATAGGACAGATCATTAAAAGATTATAGTAAAAAATAATTTTTAAATTAAAAGCAAACTTATTTTAACTTCATGGGGCTCACTGAGGCCCCCAGCTGGTGTGGCCCTAGGATGCAACCTATGTAGCCTATGCTTCTTTGACAGTCCTGGCGATAAATGTTATGTATTTTAATCTTTTTACCTTTACTCTTGTAGACTCTATGTGCATGCTAGATTTATTCCTGTGCTATACTTTCTATCTTTCTCTGACTTAATATTGATCTTTCACTGGTGATACTTTGTTTCTTCCTGGCATAAGCATAATGTAACTAATCTGATAGCTAGTCTATACTTTTGTGAATACAGTTTCCTTGTTACTGTACTAATTAGTTTTTACAGTAATGCTGCCTTTGGTCTAACAACTGTGTTTGGAATGTCATCATTTTCTGATTTGTAATCACTACCATTGAATTTGTTGTCCAATACCTATTTCACAGTTTCACAATTGCTTCCAGTAAAAACTTCAAAGTCAATACGTTGTAACCTTTAATAGAAGTGTGTTAAGCTCGCTGCAAAGCTGTGCATCTACACGCATAGTGAGGGCAGAAGACTCCTCAAAATGGCTTTATGTTTGCTTGCTAGGAAGAAAATGTACTTTGAAAGAGCTCTTATTCTTTTTTAATTAGTAACATATATATGTTAGAGCTAGGCAATATTAAGCTTTCAAACTCTTGGATGGATTTTGACAACATTATTACATTGGAAGAATAAAAGAAAAGAGTATCATATACTGAGCCTTCAACTTTGCCTCATCTGTGATCTCTTTTATGCATTAATTTATACGGTTATAGTTGTCCCGAGGTTATACTACCTTCAAAGCATTAGAGGAACCTCCCTGCAATATATACAATGTGATAATTTATTGACTCGACCCTGCATAGGGAGGTCAGAATCCAAGGTCAGCTTTATAGGTAGAGCTGGTAGAGATCAAGTATCTCGTTCAACAGCACTTCCATAGGGCAGATGCATGTTGACATGTCCTGGTTGGAGCACGGTCTCTGAGCACACTACGACCCTGCTTCCTGCCATCCTGTACATTGTTGAATTACACATCCAAAGCAGGAGACAGGAAGTATACATATTACAATAATAAATAATATATACATATTATAGTTCTTTAATTCAGAAATTAAATGTCCCGGCTAAAATGTAGATTATTTTAGGCACAGTCATCAGGATTTTTCAAGATCATTGTCTGATCAGGATGGGAACCAACTTTTGTAACTCAATATGCAGTTGAAACACTGTATAAACCGCATTCCTGTGACATAGTTGTATAAGATTATGATTACTTTAATCTGTGAATAACCAAACATAAATCAAATGCCATGCCACACTAGTGAAAGTTTAAATAGAATTTAAATCGCTGAAATGTAATCAGTGGTGTCAAACAAGGTCAGTTGTTTTCACAGTGGAACGTGTACAGTATAGAAACTCTCTCTATTAGCAGAAAGCTGCCTTCACTAGTAGCATCTCTGAATACTGATGTAATGTATTCCAAACCTTCCCCTTGAGTTCTGCCACATCAGCTGCTGAGCGGTTCTTTGATGTTTCTGTTGTAAAAGCAGTACAGTCTCAGGACCCCTTTGATTGTGTGAAATGTGCTGTGTGTTCGCTATTAAACATCTGTTAGCATTTTTAGTCTTTTAGATGAAGGTTGGGGTACCATTGTTGACCTGTGGTCTCGCTCGTCTTTGTTGGACTGTCTTTGAGCTTCTTTTTAACCATGAAATTTCACCTGATAAGCAAAAGTCTGGATTTTTTCCTCATATCTTTCAGGGGAGAGAAAGACACCATTGCCTTACATTTGTAGCCCAAGTTGGATCCTGTGTCACCATGGTTTCACAGGATGACATCCTGTGTCACTGATAAAACAAAGGTGATGATGCAGGTTGTCAAGACACTGTACAGTCAGCACACGTTTCTTTAAAAATAAACTAAATGTGCTTCTTTAATATACCGTACTATATATCTAACATTAAAATACATCTCAGAATATAATTATCACTGCATTGCTGTCGTGGCTCAGTATCAGAGCATCAAGCAAGGTGTACTAAACAATAGTACATAACTACATTTATACTTTTTTAAAATTTCTTTTGTTTGCATAAATCAGTAAGGATGTATGTTTGTTTGAGCTTCTGTAAAGTTTTCTATTAAAGATATAATTGAATCCCTGGCTTGTGAGTGGAAATACTGACATTGCTGTGCTGCTGGCATTTCCCTCTATCTGTAACAGAATGACCCACAGGCATATAAAGAAAATACATCATGTTAGGTAGTGATATATTTGAGAGCTGAGGATATCTTTGAAAATTATGTGTCCGGTGCAGGTAGATGTAGAAGTGCATGTAGACTGTAAACAACCCAAATTACCTTTACATATGGTGACTTAAGATTCTGTTTCTTCATTTAACTTAATTAAGTTTTTCAAAAATGTGCTTTTATTATCTTTCTCCCATGAAGGACATGACCCTAAACACTCTCTCAATCTAGCTAAGTAGATTAGATGTTTATACAAGGCACATGGTAGTCAGTGAGTACCTTATTTCCAGTATTAGATTTGAAGGAGTGCCGATGACCCATATGTGACCCAGTCTGTACAGAAACAAAGGACAAAATCATATCTCAAACTGGAGTAAGAGGAGGTTTTCGTAATAGGCCAGTCCACCTGTTGGCTAACAGTGAGACTGATATGAACATTTTATAACATTTTATTAAGCTATTAAGCTTAAATTTAAGGTAACCGATAAAATGTAAGTAATCAACAATGGAGAAACTAATTTGTTTGAGTGAAATTGATTTGAATGCTGTTTGGTTTGTCTGTTCTGGGCTACTGTAGAAACATGGTGTAGCAACATGGCGGGCTCCGTGGAAGACAGATATAAAGACCTTTATAGATATAAAGGGCTCATTCTAAGGTAAATGTATTTATTAATTTTAAAAAATGTTAAACAGAGAAAATGGCTGTGTTTTTGACTGCAGATAAGTCGGCTAGTCCATACAGCTTATCCACTGCTCAGCGGAAGGTGTCTTTAATGAGATACAGGCAAACGTTGTGAAAAATGGTGAAGAGAACATGGCGGTTGTTTGCTTTTTCAAAGGCCTTTTTCACAAAAGACATTTTGACATGTCACAGCAGGAAAAGCAGAGGTTTACATAATAAAATCAATGATGGCTGAATCCCGTTTAGCTGCTTCTGTTTCAGGGTCCTAGTATTGTGCATGTAAGGTCACTGTCACACTGTCATGGCTTACTGAGACAATTAAATAGAACAGAGCCACCGTTAATGTTATTAGTAACTCTGTGGTTTTTTTCCTATGCGCAGACAAGTTGAGTAAATTAGCCAATTAGAAGCTGGCAAAGCGCTGCAGTGCTGATAAAGGGGTGTGGTCCAGGCTTAAAATGGATGTATTTAAATCTGTTCAACTCAAAGATGCTCATGAAAACAATGATCCCTTCATAATAGCACAATATACTACATAGGTTAAATTATGCAATCAAATTCAATATTTTTAAGTATTATTTCCTTAAATTGTTTTAAAGAGAAACTAATTCCAGGCTAACAGTACATGGTTAGGTTAAGTTTAGACAAATTAAACTATTTAATTAAAGCTGCTGTAATATAGTATATTTTAGCTTTATTTAATTAAAGGACTCCAAAAGAAACTAAAACCATGTTTCTGGCCAAGTCATATATTCACTGACATTTTAGCTTTGTTTTGTTCATCACAAAAGCAACAGTATTATGGGGGAATGGATCACATTATGACTGTTTCTGAAATGATGATTTAGTGTTTTAGTTGTTGAATGCCATGATAGTGTATCACTAAACAAAGAACCATCCTGCTCATAATTTTCCAAGCCTATGCTGAGAGGAAAGCAAGGGGATTCATTAAAACCATTGTTGCCTGAATTTGTTAAAACTTGCTGAAACTTGCTGAAATGTCAAAGTAACAAGCTGTGAGTCCGAGACATAATCATGTTGCATTGTTAAACTGCCACAAATGTATCACAAGGGATATATATTTATAAAACGGCAGACAAATTAATCAAGCACTTTTCCACAAACACCTTTCTTGTGAAAAAAATGATGTCAACACTGGTAAGCCTCTTTTTTTATTTTTTATAAGTGTTGCTTTGGTGTGATTTACTCAGCTTCATATTGTGTGTGTAGTATTTTTCTAGTCATAAGTTTAGGCTGAGAATGTTTGTGGGTCGCTCTAATTAGTTCCTTGTCCCACAAGCTATCTCTCTGATGTGGCAATGTGTGTTATGGATCGTGAGTGTGCTAACAGAATCGTAAACAAGGTTATTGTGTTAAGATGGAAAAATACAAATTTCAGTATTTGTTTGGTTTTGTTAGTTTAGCAGGCTTTTTTGTAAAGATATTGTGGCCTGCAAGGTGCCTTGTGTTATTAAAGTGAATGAAAAGCAACAAACACAGTGGAAACCAATGCAGTTGGTACTGTAAGACAAGTACTGTAGAATGAATAATGACTGTGTGTATTCCAAGTCCCAAAACTGATTTACTGCTTTGAATTGTGTGTGATGACAAGTAAAACCAAAATACTTTTTTTTCTTTCTTATGTTCAATAAACGTATAAATAATAAATAAACTTATGCTGGGGGGTATGTACCTCTGACTTTCAGCCCTGTATACATGGGTCAAAGCTGCATACATAGCATTTAATTCTCCATTTACATTCTCATAACACTGTTTAAAAATGTTATTTATTTGGTCAAAAAAGAATTATTATTGTTAAATGCTAGTATATAAGCATCAAAAACCAGATGGTATACTGTACTTTCTGGCCAAGATGAACACAAACAGGCAGCTAAAGCCCCCAAAATGTGTTCATAGTGTTAGTGTATAGTATAAAGCTGCAGCATCTTGCAGGCACTCTTTAAAAGACATGTTTTTACTGATGGCAGAGCAAAGTGCTTCAAAGAAGTGAAAGTTAAATTTTTCAGAAGTGAGGATGTGTAATGCTGAGTAACATCAAGCACAACCAAAGGGGACACTTGGTTTTCTGCAACAGCAAAAAAAAACACAGACTATAATCCTTTTACACTAAATGTAGTTCCAGAGTTCACTAAAATCTGATGAATATATCTGTGGCCTACCAATGATATGGTTTCAAATAAACTGTATGTGTGTTTAATATCGCATTTTTTCCTCCAAAGCTTTTGTACATCAGCATTCAACCTCATTCAAGGTATTTATGTGTATTAATATACAGTAGGTGGCTTTTTTTAAATGTTAAAATAATGTTGAAAGTAAGTTATTTAATTTTTGATTTCAGGTGATACAGAAATCCTGCGAAAACTACATCTGCTCCTCCAGCTTTCTGCCTAAGCAGAAGACTTTGACAATCACCGAAGGAGAACATCCTCAGCTGTGTTTGTGCATAAGCAGCACATTACTGAAACTTTTAACAGACTCTGCCTGCAGCCAAAGTGATGACCTCCCCTGCTGTGCGTGTATCACCCGCACATCTGCCACCTTTGCAAACGACGACAAAAGTCTGTTTGATCAGCGACGGCAGTCTGAAAGACCAGACAAACTCAGGAAAGATACAACATCGACCCGTTGGGACCAGCTTCAGAGCCGGGCGAAATCTGCTCCATGCCGATCAGAATCAACGACCCGGCTCGTCCAACTTGAGCCTCACCCTGCTGCATCAATTACCAAGACGCTTCAGCCCAGAACAACAGAGGGGTAACAAGCAACAAACCTTTCCATGATTTCTGCAGAATGTTTGAAACCAAAGCTTATTTTAGCAGATTGATTTTTTCTTTTGGTTAGAAAAGAGTAGTGTAGTTCATCCACCATTTCATTGATTCATTTTTCTACAATCCATTGATCCAGAATCGTTCATCTTCTGTTGCTGATGGCTACATTTCTCATTCATCTTGTCTTTATAAGAAATCATTGAATGGAAAAAAATATACTTTCTAATTTGAGATTGACTGATTTGTGAAGATGTGAAATGTATTTCCATGCTTTTACATGGAAAACAGACCCTGTTACATTGAGGAGTAAAGATACATGTTGTTCTACATTCTGTGTGAACTGCTTGCAATGTTTTAGCAATACTAACAAAAACAACTTTTCTGCACTGTACTATTCAAAGACAGGCACAGTGATTGTAGGAACGGCTCAGTAGCAAAGCTGACCACAGATCAGGGAAAATGCAAGGATGATAAAAATAAATAAATAAGCACAGAAATCAATAAAAATGCTCTTTGGCCTGACAGTTTTCAATGATGATAACTAGGGCTCAGGATGTACCAGACAGCATTTTGTTTTGGCCCTGGGTTTGATTGACAAATAATGGCCCCACAGTTGTTGTTTTTCTTAGCTCGGCACACAGTGTGTAACAGACACCCATCTCACCAGTTTGTGGCATTGGGGAATAATTACAGGGGGCCGCCTGAGGTAAGGCCTGGCAGAGAGAGTTCGTTAGTGATGAGGGAGAAGGGTGGAGGAGAGAGGCCTGGGAGGGTAGATAGCCTCATGCTGCACAACAGTAAAAAAGAGCGAGTTCTTGCTATAGCTGAGCTCAGTGCAGACTAAACACTTTCCTTCAGCAGAATCTCTTTTCCCAGCTCCCTTCCACTGCCTGTAGAAATCTCTGTGGCTGTTACAAAGTGGGAAAAGAAAGGAGTATTGTGATGCTCATGGGCCACCTGTGTCTGTTTGGTATTTAACTTATTTGTATGGAGGTTTATGTAAAAAGTGCCACAAGGGGCTACGTTTGTGCCTGCATGCCTGCACACATGCCTCTCGCTGTTATTTAAATCAACCAAACCACCAGGGACAGGTGCAGATGCAGATTTGTTTGAAAAAATAAATGCAATTGAATTAATCATGTAAATAAAGCAAGGAAGATGAATGATGAGAGAAATTCATATTCATTTAAGGCAAGTGGTTTTGCGAACAACGGAGGAAAAACACAACATATAACATTCATTCACAAATCATTCACAATATACAGACAAAGCATGCTAAAAAAAAGCTAGCTTTGCAAAATTAAACACTGATACATTTAAAACAAGGATCGCCAACACTATTACTAATACTGTAATATGGGCCCATGTGATTGAGCTACCCACCAACTTTACTATGTGATGATTTAACATCATATTTTAAAGGGGAAAGGCAGCTAAGTTGAATTTATAGTGCAAATATTTTGTTTTTTGAATTGTTGCCTCAGTCCACCTTTTTCCCATCGCTTCCTCATGCCTTTCCCTCTTGTAGGCTGATTTGATACAGCATCTCCAATTGTATACTATATCAAAATAAGAAGAATTCCTTCATTGTCTCTAGTCATTAATATTATTTCAAATCCTTTATATACATACTGTGTCTGCACAACATTCAATCAAGACGTTGTAAGTTAAGAAATCCAGGAGCGCAGGTCAGACAATTCTGGGAAAGGAAGTTTAAAAAGAAAAACGACAGAACAAAAAGTTGTTACTCCCACAAGACTCAGGCCACTACTCAAGCAGTTCCCCCCACACAATGTGATCCTGTACAAATACAGCTCCCAAACTATCATCCAACACTCGAGACAAATCATAAGCCTGCTTCACTGAACACCAAAGATGATTTAGTATATACCACCAGCAGCACATCACATGAAAACTGTAGAGATGGTGTTTGTGCCATATGCACACCAAACACAGCTGTAAAGGTACGCAATTTAAATGAGACATACAGGAAATGGACTTTCTGTTTTTAGGTTGAATAGCATCAGATACGCAACTAGGAAAAACTTTGAACTCCCATGATTCTTTGATGATCAGTTGTGGATGGCAAATGTGATTTACTGCAATTTATCCAAATGGTGTTATGCTTATTGCCCTGTTTTCTCTCCATGCTCTTAATTATCAGATGACACAGTGAGGGAGCATTTGAAAGAAGGGGCAGCATGCTCAAGGATGAGATGTCTGGGAAAGGTTGATACAGTACAGTACAGGGCTAAATGAAAATCTCAGCCTCCTGCAGCACCAGGTTAGCTGCAGTGCCTGAAGTTGAGTATTAGCACTGCAACAATCAGGGATAAGCATTGGACCCAAAAGTCCCACGTTGGACAGCTGAGGTTAAGAGGCTTTTTACTTGTTTGTTGTTCAGGCATAGAGTTGGCAACAGGAAAGCGGGCGGGTAACAGGTAACTAAAAACAGGCAAGGCAACCTCAGAGGCGAGAACACTAAGAGCAAGAAAGCAACCCAAACAATCTGACAATATATATACTCCAACACTAATGAGCTGATTCAAGACAGGAAACTCACTGAGGATGTCTAGAGGGCAGGTGTGGGAGCACCGGGTCTAAAAGATAAATACACAATGCACAACAAAAACACAGAGATAGATTGGAACACTACTGATACACACTCAAATGTGAAACACACTCAAATGTGAAACACACATAAACCCTCCATGATCAAGGGCTCCTAAATGAAAAGTTGAATGCTCATGCAGTATGAGTGACAGAAGGGCAACGCTACAGAGTGCAGGGACAAGCCAACCATCAAACCTCGCACAGAAAGTTTTACAATTAATTTCAAATCAATTTTCCAACATGAAGCCCTGTTATTTGTTCCAATGAGTATAAGCCCAAGAGGTATAAGTAACCGGCAAAGGTCATTCACAGCAATTTGCAAATATTTGCGGCATGCAATACCAGTGCTAACAATTTGTGCCTGTAGTGGAAGCTGCTGACTAAGAGTAGAGGGGCTATATAGTTGTGGAAACATTATTATCAATGTTGAACCACAGGGCAGCGCATAATAGTATTAGTGTAAAGATCCCTTTAAACTATGTTTCTAGGACCAACGTTTACAGATCAGAAACAGAATAAGATCAGTAAATGACACAGAATACGCTGGTGAGCTGGCATAACGCTACTGTAACTAACAAATTATTTTCCCTGGCCTCGACCAGCTTCACAATCTCCTCCTCCTCTTTTGTGGTTTATCAAGGTATGGAAGTGCCAGCGCTATGACCAAAAATTGTTTATTGTTTTGCTACATTTTTAAAACATAAGGTGTGGCGCAAATGGATGACGCGAGTTGATGACGTGTTTCTGCTTGGGTCTGTATTTTTATTTTCTATTTACATCATAGCAATACAATTCAGCAGCCATTTATCGCACATTGTGACATGCCTTAACACTAACTTGTAAAACTGTTGTAACTGCACATACCGTATTTCCTCAACAAATGCCACAAACAAATAAAGGCAGACCCCAAATACAGGCCGGGGGAAAAAAACAAGAGCGGATAAACTCCTGGTTCCTGTCATATAATGTGCATGCCAACTAAGCATAATGTATGTTTCCATCGCTTTGATTTAATAAATTCAACAATATAATCTTGCTTTTTTCAACACTTTCTTGTTCTGGATTGCTATAAATAAAGTATATTTGTCCTATTTCAGTCACTGTGGGTGTATGTGTGTTAATGTCCCAGCCAATCTGTATTTTGTAGTAACATACAAGTGCCACAAGATGGCAATAGCTACACTACAGGAACCGTGCAAGTCACTGAATTTTCTACAACACGGTCCTGCAAATGTTTCACAATAAAAGCCGTATTTAGAAATAAAGGGATTCTATCCACTGAAACGCTAGAGGGCTTTTAATTTGAAATGGATGCAGAAAATTTTGACTTTGTATTAACAGCATAATGCAGTAAGAAAGCTTTAACTTAGCTTTAAGTAGGTTTTCTACTGAATAGATTTGCTTTTGTTAGCAGACAAGAGTTATACATTCAAATTTAAAATTGAATTTCAGTAATAAAACATTTTTTTCTACTTCATCTTACACCTCCTTTGGCTTTCCAAAATACAGCAACTACTGCACTCCTCTGCTGAGTTCCTGTGGCTCTTTAAGGTTACTGAGTTACCTGCGGCTGTTTTTCACCTTGGTGGCATAGTAAACTAATCTATGTGCCCTTAGTCTCTGACATGGTGTATGCAGTGAAAACTACCTCTTGGTTGGCCCTCTGGATAAAAAGGTAATCATACTGTTACTGTATGCACATCCTCCATGTACTATCAACTGAGTAGTGTCAACATTTTGTCTCAACATCAAGAAATTCAAGACATAATTTCTTGCTCTGGCAAATAATTGTTCATTCAGATTCACACTGATCTAAAAAATATATGTATGCAGAAACTATGTAACCACACTCACATCATTTTATAAATCATGCATTATACAGTGTTACGGCTGTATATGTTCCCTGTGCTCTTTGTCCCCTTTTCCTCTCCTGTCCTCTCCAGCTCTGCCCAGCTGTGCTACATCTGATTGCTCAATGAGGTGCACCTGGCCTGGGAAAGTGCTTAAAAGCTCCTGTGCCAGCATCAGAAGAGGGAGACTTCTGACGTGGGGGCTGCTGGTCTTGCTGCCTATCAGCCTGGGATTTTGTGCTGCTGTTGTGTTTTGACTTTGTGTCTTTTGGTAGCCTTGATTTACAGTAGTGACTTGGTTGCTTGTATGTCTTTATGTTAATACATTTCATGGATTTGGTTGTTTTTAAGGTGTTTTTCTTAGAGTGTTGTTTGCCCCATAGGGCTGCCTAAGGGTGGGGCGTAACAACAGTGCATTTATATACAGTAGATATATATTTATGACATAGGATACTACCCTAGCTATAGACATTGCTGCCCTTGTCTTATTTGTAATAGCTGCCTTGGACTCAGCAGAGCAGCCTGTGCTTGTTTGCTCTGGGGTCTCAGAGCTGTTGCCAGTCTAGCAATGTCAAACCACTGGTAACACTGTTAAACGTTATCACAGGCAATTGCAGTATATAACCAGACAGCACTGACCACTCATGACCAAACCTGTCACCAAAACCAAGAAAAACAAGAATCTCGCAGAATATCACTTTGTAATCATTGTTCTGTGTCATGTAAAAGTCACCACTGCCTGTAAATGGAATTCTCCCCTTGAAATATTCTAAAACTGTTTGCCTTTTTCCTGTTGTGGAAGACAGATGCAGTGCAGACAGAGGGGTGTGAATGAATATTCGATGTATTAGCACCACGCAGTCAGGTAACACTATATGCGGACCCCCGAGGATGCTGGGAAAGGGATCGCCAGGATCAAAGGGAACGTGGAACACAGCAGAACGAGGGATCTCAGGGCTTAGGGGCTCATTAGGAACATTACAAAGGTAAGGCTGGGAATTAGCACTGAGACAGTCTTAATACAAAATCCTGGAAAGGATGGCTTATACATGTTTTACTGGCATAGCTAGGGGATTTGGCTATAGTTTAAAAAGTATTGATCTTGTGTCATTATGCTCATAATGATCAATCTCACAGAGACATGTTTTCTGACCTTGAATCATAAGTACTGTATATGGCTGAAGCAATGAATTATTGTAAAGAAAGCAGAAATGAACAGAAAAAAATGTTACCTATCTTTTTTAGTTATTGTTTAAGTAATCTAGCACAGCCTTTAACACGCTGGGTGGTTTGTTATAGTGTTCTACAGATTTAGCACTGTCTAACACTGCACTGTCACTGTTGCTGTGGATGTTTGAAATATCCCTGCCAGTATTACGTCTGCTGAATAAGACATGAATTGAAAATTTTGATCTGATTTGTATAGATTGGAATTTTTATATCTTTTCTTTTTACTCTACTATGTGAATTTCATCATTTTTATACTCCCTTTTATTGTACATTTCTTATTGTATTTTGTTACACATTCTGTATTTGTAAAGCACTTTGTAAGTTCAGTTTTGGAAAGTGTTATATAATAAAGATAACATACTTAAATGAAGCCACGGTGCTGCCCAAAATTTTGGATTATTTGTTAGGGTCTTTTAAGTTTTGCTACCATAAACTTGTTTGTATTGGACATGGATGAATTATGGCAGGAAGAGGGGGAACAAGCTTGGAGCCCAACAAAGTGATAGGCAAAAGCCCATGGGGAGTTGTCCATTCACCTGCTGTTATTCGTTTGCCATATGTTTTATGTGGTTGAAACTCCTTCTGGAAAAAGTAACATCAAACAACTCCAGCCATCTTAGATAAAATAATCCACCAAGTGGCATAAAGTTTTAACTCATTATGTAAAAAGCAGCATGGCTGCAGACATTATGGAGGACAGGATGGAATGGAGGTGCCAACCTGCCCTCCATTCAGGACTTATACATCTCCACAACCTGTTCCAACTTCTCCCCTCTGGTAGGAGCTATAGAGCTCTGTACTCCAAAACAACCAGATACAAGAACAGTTTCTTTCCACAGGCCATCACTATGATGAGCAGTTAAATCAGTCCTATAGTGTCAATAACCCTGTAACACCAAAACATCCAGTTATCTACAAATTATAAATTATATATTTACAGTTTACAAAAAATACACACTGTGCTTTAACAGGTACAATTGATGTTAAATTGTTAAATATAAATCCTGCATGTTGTGTATATACCGTATATAGACATGTATAGATGCATATACTGTACAAAACCACCTATTTTATGTATATAAAGTAATCTGTTACATCCATTCAATATTTATTCCTTTACACTATATTTATATTGTATTTTTTTATCATATTGTATTTATTTGCAATTTACAGAAAAACTTATATCTTTTTTCACCTACTTGTATGTACACTACATTATAGTTAAATGTTTATTTGTACCAGTCTTTGAGCTTTCAGCGTTTTGTCCTCGTTTTTAGCCATATGTTTACTTCTACCTTCCTTTAAATTGTTCTTGGAACGGTATTTAAGTACATTGAGAGCAACTTAAAAACACAGTCAAACTCTGATTCTGAACCCACATAATTCCCCACACTCTTTTTCAACTCTTGGTCAATGGCAAAAACAGAAATCAATCTATCAAGTAAATGAACCATTAGTAGAGTTTTAGATGAAGTGAGGATGGCAAGCCAGCTGTTCACATACCATGTTTCCTCTCCTTTGTTATGAAGTTGTGTGTGTGTCTGTTGTAATGAGATCAGGCAGGTATTCATGGTGTCCATATGCACCATCAACACCCAGGAGCAACACTCCATCGGTGTATTTAGCATGTGAAAAAAGGAAAGATGGAGAGGGTTGAGACTACACCACCATCTGGGCAGGGGTGTCAGAATCCAACAGAGGATGATGGAGAGCTTCATCCAGATACCTTGGGGGTTAGCAATAGAGGCAAAGCTCTCATTAACATCAAAGCTAATCAGATCCTGAAACATGAGTCTTCGGGACCCATGGCTGTGTATCAATGTTGTGTTCATTTGTAATCAGGTGATGATGATTGAGTAAACCAAGGAGGCCAGGGGCGAAGCTTTGTTAAGCCATTCCAAATAATGTTTCTAAGACACAATACTGCATCATCTTGGTAACTTGTGCTGGGGAAAAGGGATTAAACCAAAAATTATTCAGTCATCCTCACTGTAGACTGTACAGAAAAAAACACTGCAGTTTTCACCAACTTCATTTTAGTCTTTTTTTCCCCAAAACATCGAAAGTCTGTTGCTGTAGGATGTTGCCAGATTTATGTTCTGTGTCAAAATGCAGAATGTAATTTACATGAAAATAGAGGTAAGCTCCAGTAACTGCAGTGCGGTCTGTAGAATAAGTCAAAGTATTTAACCCCCTAAAAGATTTGCAGAATGTTTCAAGTACTCACTGCTTAGTGTGTCTGTTCACTGACTTTTACACTGTGTGGAGTTTCATAGTGCTTTGCATATAAGATAGCTCACTCATATGAACTTGCTCCTTGCTTTGCCAGACCTTTTGACTGCTACATTCTCTTCGTCAAGCACACAGACATGAACTACACAATAAACCAAGTATAACTAGTCAAGCACACACTGACACAAAGATATCCACATATTCACTCATACTTTTACGAGGCATTTGTAACAGTTCACCATAACAGCTGGAGGCTGGAATGAGAGAAACTGAGGGGAGAGATGCTGTATCACTGTGTGTTGACGTTCAAATTAACAATCGCAGCATGTGCTTTATCCTAAGACCTTTATATAAGGTCTTAATGAAGTTTTTATTTGGAAAGATCAGAAACACTTTTTAAAGCAGTTATTCAATATTTTGGGAAATACACTTATTCACTTTCTTGACAAGAGTTAGATGGGAAGACTAAAACCATACTCATGTCTGTACAGTAAATATGAAGCCATCGCCAGCAGCCGGTTAGCTTAGCTTAGCATAAAGACTGGAAACAGCTAGCCTGCCTCTGTCCAAAGGTAACAATATCTGCGTACTGGCACCTGTAAAGATCACTATACAGATTATATATTGTTTTGCTTGACTTGTATTTTCAAAATATGTATTTTATATAGCTTTTGTAATGGTATTATTTAGATAGCGTCATGCAAGTTCACGTAAAGAGTCTTCAGAGAGCCGGAGTCATGACGTCAGGTCCAGGCTATCCTCTGTTCCACTAGCTTATGTTCAGTCTCCCATTCAGAATTTCTTTCATCTGTATTTCTGAAAAACTGAAGCATGTTCCTTGGGTTTATTTTCCATATTCTAAGACAAATCAGCATCCTCCACAGTAATGGATATTAGAAATTGAAACCTTTTGTGAGTTTAACAAAGTTAAACAACGATTACTTTCTGAGCACAAAAAAAAAAAAAATTGAAAATTCCCTTGAAAATGTACAAGCCCAGCAATGTGGCTGGTTTCTTCCATACACATAAAATTCACCAAATCTAAAGTGATTTCCCCAATTTCTTAGCTGTAATCTTTGCTGTCTAAAAACTTGCCCATGGACTTGCCTCTTTTGTCAGGCTGTGACCTCTAGCCCACGAACAGAAATATTAAATAAACAACGGTATTAGATAGTTTTCCAAAAAACAACCATCTTTATCTAGACATATGAAGCCAGCCATGACATACTATTGAGAAAGGCTCTGTTCCAAGGCTGGACTTTTTATTATTAGCTGTATTTCAAATGTCAATGGGATTTTGAATGAGGTTTTCTAACTTCTGGAACAGGACCCAGAAGTTCCCGGTTTCACTTTGGCTATCTATATAGCCTTCTTTTAGCTAATATAATGTAACAAATATGTTAAAGTGTAATTTTAAAGATAAATGAAGTAAATAAAATAAATAAAGCAATATTAGCTGAAATCCACTGTTAACCAGCAGTTGCTGATCTTCTTGTGGTTTGATTACCTGTGAATCAATCTTAAAAATTCTAGTAAATGAACCCATTCAAAACCCAAAGTACTTCAGTTCTACACTCCCTTGTTAACCTCTTAATAGTTTATGAAACAGTGACAAAATGTTTTGTAATTTTCCTGATTCCTGAAGACTGGGGGCATAGTTTTATTCTTTCATAATACTCTTCATCTTTTTATCTTGTGCTCACTGTTGTGTGGGAAGTAGAGGAGCAAGTCCCATTGGCATCTGTTATTTAATTGTTAATGCTAAGCATAAGGTTATGTTACTTGTGTTCCATGTTGGCCTCACTCTCCTTGTTAACATGGGTCCCAGGGTACATTTTGTTACAGTGCTGCATGATTCATCAGTGCAGTCAGGGTCAGGCGATATATGCACTGTATTTCTCAGGCGTGAAACCAAACACTTAAGATCTCTGTCAGGAGAATACTGGAGCAGTTGACACTGTTCCTGGGCTGCCTTATGATATCTGGATCACAATGCTACAGCTCCTTATATTTATAAATTACTTTCTCCAATTAGCATTCCTGGAGGCTGCAAAGATCAGCTTTATTGTTACTTATCTTTCATAAAAAAGGTTGACAATTTAAGAAACTTAAGAAAGTTTACCTGAGGTTGGGTTCAGGCTCATGCTGGTTCAATAGTAAAATAAAACTCCCAAGTACATCTCAAATTTTAACCAATCTGTGAAATAAAAAAGACTTTGAAAGCCAATTGAGTATACTGAATACACTAATGAAATGTATAAAGCAAAAATAATTCCAAGAATGACAAGTCTTTTGTTTTTTAATAAACATGGACCAGTATACAAACTTCTTTCTAGCAGCAAATAGGCTCTAACTACATGAGAAGAACATTTTTCAAGTTTTACACTGATTCCCTACATGTTTCTATTGTAAAGTCAACAGTCTTACAAAGCATAAGTTTGTTGCAATTATTTTCAATGCCTATAATCCGACATAAATTCTCTAATTCATTTACTTTGTCATTTCCGGTAAATAAAAGTTAGAAACAAATTTTTAACATTTACAAGGACACTTCTCTCTTCCTACTCGTATATAATAAATAGGAGAGGTCTCTTAATATTTAAGAGTTGAATTAAAACATTCATTATGTAGGCTAGAATATACAATCAAACTGAACTCACATATTACACGCTATCTGTGTTATGGTTTTCTGCGTTGCACACCACGGCACTTAAAATGCAACAGAACAAGCAACATAACATGTCGTGCCATAAAAGACTTACAAGACATTACTAAAATATGCCCATATAGTCTGAAAACATACCACTCATGTCAGCAAGGCCTTGTGCCAGAATTGAGATAAATCTGAAATAGCTTTGCTCTCTGTTCCTAACTAAGCACTTGAAAGGAAAGTGTTTCCAAAATGAACAGTTTAGTTTAACACAATAATGCCTGCTAATCTGACGGTAGTTAGACACTTAACAAAAAAACAAAAAAAAAAAACACAGATGATTCATGGACACACAGTATTGTTACCAATTTGTCCAAAAAGAGAAGGAAAATAACCCATACCTCCTTTCTCACACTTTCTGAACTATACTTCAAAATACTACTACAGGTAAGTGAGAAAATGTTTGTTTGTTTTTTTCTTAAATGGGTAAATCAAACCTTTAATACATACTTGTCCTAATGTTGTGGATACAATTTAACCATTGCTCCATTTAAAAATGGAGTGCATATACTGTATACAGTAGAAAACCACTAAAAAACTCTCCATGCAATTGTGTAATAGTAACAGCAACAAGTTTGCCACCATAATTGAAAACAACTGGCAAAACATTAAGATTATTTTTTAATGTGATTAGTCATGCTACAGAACAGATCATTCTTCTGAATTACTGTGCAAGTGATCCCAGGGTACCTGTTGTTGTTGTTGTTGTTGTTGTTGTTGTTGTTGTTGTTGTTTTTCTCAGAAAATTCTGATCTATTGTTGATCCGATGGCAAATATTGCAAAGATAAAACACTTGTCATGCCAACTTGAGTCTCTCCCTGCTCGCTCTCTCAAGTAGTAGAAGTATTATAATTATTATCCTCCTTTATCTTAACCTGCATTAATAGCTCACTTAGATCAAGCGCTGTCCCTACTCACTGTAAAAGTCAGTTGCTCAACCATGCCTGACGAAGCCATCATTAAATATGCTGTATAATTTGAGGCCAAGTTCTACACTGCCTTTCTTGGCTGAGGTCCTGGAGAAAATAATCACTGAAAAATGTATTTATTTTATGGATGGAAATGGGCTTCCCGCTGGTTAACCACCACTGACAACATGACAACACTAATCACAGAATTTTTATGAAACATCTTAAACAGCATGTGTGCATCACGCTTCTGTTCTAAACTGGTTTGATTCCCATTTTAAAGTTGCCATTGGGGAATGCCAGATCATTTAGTGCAGTGATAGTGTGTGGGATACCTCAGGGCTCCATCCTTGGCCCATTACATTTCAGCTGTAACTTTGCATTGATCCCACTGACCACCTTGATATCCTGTGTAAGTTTCTGACATGGTATGTCACAAAATCTTCATCAGCTAAATGTATGCTTCACATATTGTACAAAGATCCCAATGAACACTGGCTATTCTTCTTTTTGCGTAGTGTGTGTGTGTGTGTGTGTGTGTGTGTGTGTGTGTGTGTGTGTGTGTGTGTGTGTGTTTTATTAAATAACAAAAATATCAAGAAATAGTTATTCATGCTTTTATTACATGTCTGTATCACTGTATGCAATTCATACACGTCTGAGCAAATATGACCTGACCAGACTTAAAATACTACAGAACACTGCGCCCAGAATCCTTGCTACTAGGAAGAGAGAGCATATCACACATATTTTAGCAGCCCTGCGCTGGCTGCAGCTACAGTTCAGGGTTGATTTCAAGATTCTACTATTCATGTGTAACACACTGGCTGGTCTGGCTCCTAGCTATATTACTGAGCTTTTAAGTCCCTACAAGCCTATGGTTGCTGCCTGAGATCATCGGGAAGGTCACTCTTAGCTGCACCCAAATCTAAATTGAAAACTCAGGGTGACCTTCCTTTTGCTATTAAGGCTGCAAAGCTTTGGAATGACCTCCCTGGGGAGAACAGGTTTCACTAACAAGTCTTTTAAATCTCTCCTTCAAACTTTAGACTTGCTTTATCTTAACCTACTTACACGTACAGTACTGACAACTGCTACTTTAATGGTCAGATATATTGGTTATTATCAGTGTCCCACTGATCCAAGACACATACCATGTAGCTGCAATGTCTCCAGTTTCCCCACTTGTCATTCTGTACATTGAACTCTCAAATAATATCTTAAACATAATGTGGAGGGAAAAAGGGGAGCCATTCAATGCAAGAAATCTCAATCTGTGCACAAAAAGCAGGCACCAAGAAACATAAATATCACAAAAAGGAGGCTTGGAATAGCAGCTACTCTGGATTTTAAGATTGCCGCTATTGGTACCACAGTGGCCTAAGAAAGAGAGAGCAATGTATCTTCATGTGTGCATGATGCACCCAGCACAAATTCACAAATTTGTTGACACCTCCATCATCCTTCTTTTGAAATCACAATCACTGGGTCAGTAATCTCCTTGCTTTCCCCACTCTGTTTGCATTGCTCCTTTTCAAGGAGGGAGTAGAGTTTTGACACCCTTTAATGATTGAAAATAAATCTGTAATACATTTTGGCAAGGCAATTAATATTGCAACAGGAGAAGCAGTTTCAGAGGTCCATCAAAAAATGCACTGAATAATTAATCCTGAAAGCTAAGTTCAAACCCAATCCATGCTTGTAGTTACTGCTCAGTGAGGGAGCAGCCAGATTTTGACCATAGGAGGTACGCACTGTAAGTGTGTCTGGATTAATGGATAACTTACAAGCAAAATCACACGCACAGCCAACACTAAAATCTAATGTTTTTGTTACAAGACAAAACTTTACAGACAAAATAGATAAAGGGATGATGTATGATGGAATTACTGTATATGGTTTAAATGTTACAAAAATACAAGTGAATGTTTTCTCTGAATATGTGTTCTGGATAAGTTTGTTGAATGTATTCAATCACAGATATGGCACTAAATATATGCACTAAAACATAATTGTTTACGCTTTCACACAGTTGTAAATCAAAAACCCATACCCAGCTTTCACAGAGATCTTCTATATATCATCCCAAAAGAACAGCTCAGGGTTTCAGTTTCATGGTTTAATGAACTCGAAGTGCTTTCGCTTTTTGCCAAATGACAATTGTACTTTACTTATTTTCATGGAGCATTATGTTTGTTCAGGCAGGACAGAGACATCATGTGTTGCTAATTTACCAGCTGATCACTATGTACACGAACCACGAGCCATTCAAAAAACATTCTTGCTACACCGACTGCTGCACACTCTGTTGCTTGTTAAAGCTTTATCTCCACCTACCCAGCCTCCACCTGTGCCAGCATATCTACTTGAGCCTACGGTAGCTCTTAAAGTGATAACACAGCACAGTGTTGCTACCCTGCTGCTGCTCATTATGCCCCTGCTATACCAACAGCATGGTTGCTGGATAAGCAGGGTACAGCTTAATGCAGAGCAATGAATGCATAACTGCATCACCCTCTGTTGTTATAAATGGTTTATCTTGCGATTATTGTGTGACTGAACAATGTTTGGTGGCAGATTATTTATTTATTTATTTATTTTTTTAATGAAACTGTTTCTGCCATGCAACATTTCTCCAGCATTTATTCGCTGTGCAGCACTGCTTGCAACAACTAAAATTGAATACATTTTGAGCCAAACAGGAGCTTTTCTTCAAGTTCTGAGCAGTATATACTGTTGTGAGGCCTTATTTGAATCCAGATATGTGAAAAGAAGAGCACAGTGATTCCCATGCCACACCTGGAATCAAACTTGCTAGAACTCAGAGCCCACTGACTTCCACTAGCTATACTAAGAAATCATACAATTAGCATTATATGGTTTCTCTCCTGCATTCATTTCAAAGACTGGCAGTGGCTCTTAACATTTTTACCACGTAAACATGCTGCTTTGCAAAACTCAGGCGAGTACACATTTTTGTTGTCTGCTACTGTTGATGTACAGTATCTGGAGCTAAATGTACTCTGTCCTAGCATCTGTGTCTGTATGCTTCATCTAGCCTCTCACTCCTGGAGCACTCAACAAACGACAGCTATTTGCTCCTTCTCGCCTCTGTGAACACAGGCAAATCGCCCTTTACTGGTAATGTCGACACAACATGCAATGAGCTGCATCATAGCACAAGAGGTCAAATCCGTATTCTGACATAGCCTACTTTAGTTAAAACACTGTGGTAATGTAATGGGTTATCAGCTACCCAACTTACTCAATTTGTGGTATATGTGTAAACATGGGCATTCATTAATGGTGAACACAGTAAATGGTGTACGCAGTAAATGTTACAGTTAGTATACAAAGTATAAAGTATACAGTTTTGTTTGTTTGCTTTTTTATGTTTTACCTATGTTTACTTATTTATTCATTTATTAGAAGATATAAACTAAAAAATAAATTAATTGTACAGTAATGTGGCTGTTTGCTGATTTAATACTCAGTATTGTTTACAAACATACAGATTTGTAGTTTACTGTTTATGCCTAATTTCCAGTAGTGTAACATACTAATAATTATTATAAATTAAACTATGTTCATGTATATTATTTTTAACATAATATAACTGCATTCCTTTTTCATATGTTTTTTAATATTTATATTGCGCAACATACAATTCAATTTTCTGTAATACACATTTTCAGCAACTTCTCCAAACTGATCTTGCTGTCAAGCCAGCCAGAATAAAAAGAGGGTGCCTTCCATTAAGAATCTTCCAAGTAATATTCACCATCACATACCAGTAGGATCAATGTTCGAACCCTGTCAAACCTTTATAAGGAATTCAAAAATTTAAAGTGGACAGGCTACATTGCTACATTTCTTAATCGCTGTTATTTAGGTCATTCAGTCTTATTCTGTTTGTTTGCATGGAAAAATGTGGTCAATTTCTGTAAAGATCATATTTCAGTATATAATTGCAATTTCATAATTGCAACATGGTTTATCCTAATAAGTTATTAAAAGTTTCATGGGGAGCCATGAGCTTGTATTACATGCAGTGTTCGTGTACAGCCTTTGCAGGTACACTGCTCCATTTCATTCAGGAATCTTTTATTGCTTCTGAAGCGGAACACCAAGGTCCAATTAAGTTCCTTTTCTTAGGATTTGAATCCTTACCGGCTGTCTGTACATATGTACAGACACCAACCCCTTCATTCAGGTTGTACAAATATGCTGCTTAGTTATGCAGTCCTGTGCATGAGTCCCTGCAAATGTGAAATGACAGACTTAGTCAAAGGGATGACCCACTGGCAGCTCACTGTCATTGGCTTTCCCCCTGTGGATTAATTTGTCATGAACATTAGGGATATCATCCTTCAAGTCAGCCAATGAAAGTCATGGGATTGGCAGATAAAGGACATGGGGGATTTCAAGAGGGTAGATTCACAGGGCTTTGTATATATTAGAGTGTGACATAAAGCCTGGAGCTAGTGTGTACTGCTCTGCTTCAAGGTAATGGATACCTGTCTTCTTAATCGTGTCCCCACAGAGCTAGAAGGAATGAGGAGGGTGCAGGATACATTGTTAAAGGGATGCAGTAATGGGCATGACTGCATGACCGCCGATGTTTGGACAAAATCTAAAAAGTTAAAAATAAATCCAAGGTAGATAATACCATCAAACTTTATGCACCAGTTAAAAAAAATCAGTCAGAACGTTTTAAAAGTCCTAAGTTCTAAAAGTACTAAAAAAGCCTTTTAGTATGTTTTGGGTCATTGTTTTGGTTTTCCCATCTCTCCACTTTCGTCAGCCTGCAGCAGGGCAGCGACTTACCAGCTTAAGAGATAAATATACTTCTCAGGACCTGGGGGAGACCAAAACAGAGCTTAAAGGAGAGTGAATATCAAATTTACACTCAAGAGGGCAGAAACACAGCTCCAAATGAATGCTAATCTTGCTCCATGTCTGCTGGATGTATAAAAATTGTATACCATAACATAACATTTGCCATAATAACTCTCCAAGGTTGCTTTCAGGTTGTTATGCTGCCCCCAGGTGGTCAAAAAATCAGTTACTGCAGCTTTAACAACCTTTGTACATGGATACCTGCGCACTCTTGTTACAAAGTAATAATTCGTAGAAGTGGTACCTGTAGTAATTGATGGTGTAGCAGTAGTTTACTGCTTGTTATATTACTGTTTCTATTTTATAATAAGAACAAGTTATTAGACTTATTGAAACCTCTTATTTACTGTAGCCTTCTGCACGATGTATGCACCACTGTACACCACCTTACAAAACATCTACTTCTGTATCTCATACTGTAATGTACTACATATTACTATTATAATGTTATTATATTATATGATATTTCCATGTACTCCTCTGTGGCTGTGAATTTTGCAGCTGCTTTTAGTCTCCATCATCCTTGTAAATTGATGTGATTTGTGCTTGACTTGACTAGCTCTTGTAACACCATTCCACATTTAAGATTAATTAAGTTTTCATCAAAGGGTGTTGTTTAAAAAGGGCCTCTTCTTGTGTGATCCTCGCCAAAGATTTCTTTCTGAGGTTTTGTTTGTTTTTTCTTGCCCAATGTACAGGGATGTTCTAAATATTGACATGACCTGGCTGTCTTCTTTGTAAAGCATTTTCTTGTTCTCTTCTGGTAAAACTGCTATGAATACATTTTCTTCTTCTTCTTACTGTTATTTTTATTAATATTGAGCCTGATGAGTGGCAGGAGAAATAAGCGTTTTAAGGGATCGCAGCTCTTTGTATCGACCCTTGCTGTTGGAAAAGACCTGCCTCTGAAATTTCTTATTTTATTTTTCATAAATTCATTTATTACTCTGAAAGAGTAAGTGATGGGACACAGAGTTACTGACACACAGCTGGGGCTGCTGAGTGGGAGCCAAACTGTTGCATTGGCTCTTCCCAGGAGGGGTCAGTCTGATAGAATTGTCTGCTTTTCCAACAGGCCTGCAGTCAGTGACCACTGACCTCCCTAAGGAGGGGCCCAAGTGGAAAGGAAATATTACTACAGAAATCAATAAAGTAGCAAATTGCAGTTATTATTTTCAACAGATTCAGTCGTTTTTTGCCTGCCAATTTATCTGTCATTGGTTTGGCATTTCTCTCTGCTAACAGTATTTTGTAATTTTGCATTGCCATTTTGGAGACTATGACTACAGCAGAAACTCACAGTAATGCTGCCTTCATTACCACCAATTTCTCCTCCCCCCAGTGGCCTCATGCTTCTGCTCCAACTCCAGAAGGAGTTGCTCCCTTTTCCTGGGCTTGACCAGTGGTTGTAATCTCGTTTTACTGAACTCTAAGGACCCCACCGTCTTGTTAGCTCCAGTGCAAAGAACAAGTCCATTCATTATATGGAGCCTGATGAATGACTTGGTCAGACAGTAAGGGAAAGCCAAGGTGTAAATGTTCAACCTCTCATAAATCACATAGACGGGCAAGTCTAGACCTTAACCTACATGTACTCAGGAGTGATGATACCTTTGTATATTCCTACCCAGTTGTGTAGAAAAATAGGTTGAGAATAGTGCTGTGCTGCTGTCTGTCTCTGAGTGGTAAAGTGTCGGTATATGAATAGAAGACACATGTCATAGACTGAGACTGAAAATTCTCCTTGTAATATGGTGTCAAGAAATAAGATGCAGTAGATTGATGTCAGTCGTGAATGCTTACTCTTTTCTGAACTGGTTCTTTGCAGTTTGCAAAAAATCTTTACTTTCTTACATTAGTCACACAGAAACCAGTCTTTCAACATTCATTTATTTTATATTAACTAACTTTTGACAGCACAGAGCATTGCATTATGACTCTCTTGCACACACAAACAAACACATACAATGAGTTCTTAAGGCATACTCTTCATCACTTGCATGCACTGCATCTTATTGCCGCTGTGTTTGAAACATATTGTAATGCCTTGTTTTGTCCTGCATATAATTTCTGTGAGCGCTATGGTCTCTAGGTACTTCTTGCTTCCTGATTAAAACAACACTGTCTACTGAGTTTGCAACTTATGCGATGAATAATCAGTCAGTTAAATGAAACCCAACCAGAGAAGAAACAGGCTTATTCCTAGGCAAACTGTATGACCTCACTGGGTTAGGGTTCTCCTCATAGATACTTACTGATCCCAGTTCGATTCCTCAAAACCATCTTTGTTTTCAGCAGATTTATGGCGCCACAAACATTGTCATTCATCATACATGACAGGGTATTTATTTATTTTTTTTTTTTTTTTGTGATTCTTTCATGGGTTAAAGGTAAAATAAAGAAAATACAAATAATTCCTGTCATGTACAAATTGAATGTTTGCTGTTTAAGACTTGTTTTTACTTGTGTTGGACACTAGTTTTTGCTAATTCTATGCCATTATGACTAGGAGGTTTTAGATCTGGAGGTCTTGACCTCATCCCGACTGCGTCACACTTAACTCTCATCTCTGATCTCCGAGGACATGTCTCCCATATAAGACAAGAGGTTGGAGACATGGAATCGACAAGGACCATGTTCAAAATGTCTATGCCTTTTTTTTTGGTGGAGATTTCATACTATTTTAAGTGAATCTATATGCTCTATACTTTGTTCTTGGTTTTGAGTCTTATATTGTGAAATTATGCTCAGAACCTACAGTACACTTGAGTAATCTGTAAAATGGGATGTTCAACAAATAACAAACAATCCCATTTATTCTAAAAAGTTACTGCAGGCTTTATTTTTTTATGCTAAATGGCACTTCTTCATTTCTTTTGTAAAAATGTTGATTCGTCTTTTAAGTTTCTGGTTTAAACAAATAGTAGTTCAATTATTTAGTGGCACATCCGAGCACAGAAAGAATAGTGTCCAAACATATGAAGGTGATTGTGCCTCAATGTTGTAACAGTTCTTAATATTAATAATCTCAATAATTAATAATTCTCAATTTTTCACATTTGGTTATTTGCAAGCCTGTTGGATCTCTAGTGCTGTGATGTTGTTTTAGATAGTGATACTACATGGCCCTTGTCCCTGTTTGCTGCCCCATTTCTTAGTCTATTTTTACTTAAGTGAGGGCAAAGGAACACTGAGATCTTCATTTGGCTCTCCTAAAAAGCCAAAAGAAGTATTTTTTTCATTTTTTGAAATTATTTTCCGTGGTAATGGCCTCAGTATCCACGAGGGTCATTAAGATGGTAGAGACAGGATAATTTGCATTCTGTTATTTAAGTAGACAATAACTTTTAAGGTAAAGACTGCAAGTCAGTCTGCAGGCCTATGCTTTTAACACTATTTTAATCTAAGCTGAAAGAGATGGACATGGTTGTGTTGATATGCCACATATGCCAGAAACAAAAAGGGAGAAATTTATAGTTGAGATTTTTTTGGCTTCATGTTGCCGCCCCCTGTCATCGCATTCATTTGTCAGAATACCATTAGTTCTACATTTACATAGCTGGTCACCTTGCTTCCCTTACAGCCAATCAAATCGCTTCATTTTAATCCATATTTGCATGAACCAACAGCAGCCTGCTACACAAGATCCACAGACTTTGAACAACAACCCACACTGGCCTTCGAGCTAAAGTCTCCTTCTTACTTAACTTACAAACATGAACACCTGTCCTGCACCTGCCGCCGGTACCGGGTCTCAGCCTGCCAGCTCCTGTCAATCAAACACAGGCACCAACACGCTCCTCCAGTCAGCTGAGACAAAAAGGAGCATTTCTGATATTTCAACAAAGACCCTTTATTTCTTCCTTTTTAATAATAAAAGACTATTAACAATACATTTAAAAATGCATTGATATTATTTTATCATTTCAGTAAGTGTTGGGAAGTGTGTGCAGATCATTTTTAGGATATTCGCAGTGGAAACTTAATAATAATGAAAGTCATTATCTTTATATTTATTTTTTATTTCTTTACATCTTGTGTGGACTTCTCTCAGTTTATTTCCCGGTACATGCAGTAGAACTCACTGTATATGCTTTGGCAGTGCAGTTGTGCAACCTTTCCACACTATCTATTTCAAAATGCCATCATACTTGTCAACATAACATCACAGAAAGGTCAGCACCCCAATCTATCCTCCTCCTGAGGCCACCTGGTATAGTGATAACTAGGTGCAAATTGGAAAGTGCTACTCATGGACATCCTCACAGCTTAACTTAGAGAAAGAGAGGCTACAAAGACACAGTACAATTAGGCTTGGTGACACAACATTTCACTGTAAATAGCCTACCGGTAGTGGTAGTTTACATAACATGACTAAATAATTAAAGTAAAACTACTACTACTACTACTACTAAACTAACTTGCATTTTATGACATCTTTTGTTGGCAACAATCCTCTAAGCTTCAGTACACAAATACAATAAACAAGCCAGTAAATTCACATTTAACTGATTTTTCAATGAGATGTCATCAGAACAAGACTAGGCCAAAGCCTAGTATATGGATAGACCATAACTGAGAACTATCCACGGCTCACTGTAAAGCTTTGTTTATGCTCAACGCAGTGTGGCGTCATTGCGCCTCTTGTGTTGAGCAAGTAGGCTCTGCAAGTCGTCACAGCGCATAGTCGTGCTCCTACCAGTTATTGAGACTAGGCACCCACTGTGCGCACAGAGCTTTTCATCTGATGATGAAGATGGACGAGTTTGAGTTTTTGTTTTTTTTTGTTTGTTTTTTTTTGGTTGGCTGCCAAGGTGTCGTCTCGCACAACCAAAACTTAAAAGCCTCTTGAGGACGTTATTCAGGACTATTCATTTTGAAAGAGCGACGACCAATGGGGAAACTCCAACACTCAACCGACCAATAGTGTAACTTCATCACTCACTCACCCGTCACTCAGTAAGTCAGGGACAGACTTTTGTGTTGATAGGGCAGGTTTAGCAGCCTGCCTTCTCTGAGTCTCTGTTCAAGTCTGTTCCACACAGTTCTTTGTCGCCATCAGTTATTCTTCATTCTTAACCATGTAGCATGTAAACGTATACTCTCCCCCCATTCAGTCCCTCAGATCTTGGTCATCCGGCTCCCAACCTCTCCCTTGATTTTGGTTTCAAGGTAGAAGGAATAAACTGCACCACATACTGTATATAGGATACACAACATCAGTGGGCATGCTCCTAAATATTTACAGATAACAGTCATCCACACCCAGCAGTAACAGGCTGTAACACCAACCCCAACCCTGTCTCCTAAACATTACATTTATATGGGGAGATGGTGGGCATACAAAGCACATGACTTTGCCATCATGACTCCAGGTTTTTTTGTCTCGCTGACAGACTGACAGAAGACATGTCTTGAGAGTATGGGAGATTTGTTAACTCTAAGACCAGCAAACATAAGTTCTCTTGCCTAGAATCATCTTACAGTGATTTACCATGTTGTCAGTACACTGTGGAAGTCACAGTGTGAAATACACAAATCACATTAAAACTATGAATTGGCCTGCTGCTGAATAGTTGGGTTAAATGCATTTCATGCCAAACTAGGCAACCTACAGGGGCAGAGAGGAACATATTAATTGACAATGTTGTGGCATTCAACCAACTTAGGAAGAATGAATCATCATTACTATGCACAAAGGCATCTGTGTGCCAAAAAAAGGGCAGTGACAGGAGGAAAGCAGTCACTATTAAAAAAGGAACATGGTAAAGGCAGCTTATAAAACTTCAGTGGATATAGGGAACCATTCTGTCTGCCACCACATCGAAACAGAGACAAATATCGTTTAAAATAATGTATCAGCATGTTGAGGTTTTGCACACAGAAGAAAGTAAACCACCTGGGTTAAAGTTAACCAGGAATGACTGCCAGTATGTGTAGTGTAAGTGTAGTGAATTCCTCTAACATACATCATTAGTCAGCACACTGTGAAAAGGATTGGACTAATCTTATATTTATCTAAATCTAATACTTCCTTCAGTAGCATTTACATGACATATCAGTGAAAACAATATTTCTACATAATAACCAAAACTACATATTCTCTACATTTTAGGTTCATGAAAGCTTATCAAAACCCAGTGGATCATTTAAAAAAATGAATGGTTACCAACTTTATAACAAGACTGGTTTTCTCAGTTTCTGTTAGACTGACATTTTAGAGATACATGGTTTTCACCAGTGATAATTTGTTATTGTGCTTACTCTGGCAGATGGTGACAGCTCTCCTAGTCATTTCCATAAAAAACATTCTGAGGTGGTGTGTTGGTGTTTACTTATGATGTGTGATAACAATAGTCATACACTGTTCTACAGTATAATGCAGCATTCATACACCTTGATATTCAGATGTACTATGGCACATTTCATATCCTTTATGGTAATAGTCAAATCACTAAGAATGGTGATTGTTTTATTCTAGCAAATATGAATGACTATAGACAGCCTTAACAATGAGTATGTAAATTCAATATGCTACTTTGTTAAGCTAACCAAGTTATAATTAATTAGAATTGCGTGGTCTGGAAACGAATTTGCTGTTTTATAAGGACAGAGACCAATCTTATTTAAGTTTTATATGCTTATAAAAAAACATAATAAAAGTACTTGATTTTTGACACCATCAAGATTGCTTTTCTCACATAAAGAGACAAATGACTATGCACGCTTAAAATAAATTTTAAACAATATCCAACTATCAGTTAGAGTGGCAAATGCCATAGTAAGTTAAAGCATGTCCCACTCACTGTACATCTGACACTGACATTACAGACAGTGAAACTCTGGGCTGTCATGAGGTTATAAGATAAAAAGCAATGAGGAGAGAAAGACAAAGAGGGGAAATGAAAGGGAAGGAAATAACAAGAGAGTCAGTTGTCATGATACATTTTCATTGTGGGATAGATTTTTTTTTGTTGCCTGAGTTACCACATTTTGAGATCATCTGATCAGTCACAGAGTCGAAGGAGAGGGAGAGCCTCTGATGTGCAAAGTGCATTGGATAAAGAGTCAATTTTACAACTGTCCAAATATCATTCCTCTGTCTCCATTCACATGCTTCCTTGTCCTCTCTCTCTCTCTCTCTCTCTCTCTCTCTCTCTCTCTCTCTCTCTCTCTCTCTCTCATCTGTAATGGCTCTCCTCTGGCTGAACATACAGTAGCCTCTCCAATTTGCTGGTCTTTGAACTAAAACCAAAAGGAGTGCTAGTGAGAGAACGACAAGTCGACAGACAGAAAGACAGCAAGATGTAATAGAATTTGGAAAGTGCTGACAATGTTTGACATTATTGATCTAAGTTCCCTTACACTTATAACTAATGATGAAAAATTAATTTTAATTGTCTAGACCTGATAATGTGAGTTGTCCTCTGTCAATCATTTGCATCAGACAGTGCTAAATTTACATTTTGATCTGATGATGGCGCTAGACAATAAGTTGAGGTATCACTAAAGCTTTCACAATTCATCCTGAGGGGGGCATGAATGTCAGATTTCCAGATTTCATGGCAATCAATCCAATAGTTGTCGAGACATTTCACTTAAAACCAACCTCATGGAGGTGCTAATGGAAAATCAGGGGATCACGTCATTAGGATTTGTTGCCCGGGAACCATGAATTTCTGTACCAAAAAAAATCCATTAGGATATTTTACTGAATAAGTGAAAACTTTGACCTGGTGGTGGCGGTAGATGAGAAATCAAGTGATCACACAAGTCAGTAGGATTCATAGTCTGAGGCCATTAATGTTAGTCCAAAATTTCATGGAAATCCATCCAATATTAGTTGAGACATTTCAGTCACGACCAAAGTGGTGGAGCGACCAACAGACCAACATTTTGATCCCCAGAGGTGAGCATATGAACAAGCAATTAAAACTTGTATGTAGTAATTAAATGTTAAAATTGCATGCAGTAATTCTAAATCATTCTCTGTTTAGCTTGCTGTAGACTACCTTTTTATTTGCTCTCTAAATTTTATTTAATTCTTCACTGATATTATTTTTGTAACAAATTTAGTGCGGTTCCCTAGATAGTTTTATGCTTTCTCTTCATCTGTGCGACGTACTATGTACTTCTCTTATGTAAATGCAAATGCATAAAGGAGAACGCTTCAGATGATGATAAGCAAACTGTGCTGCTAGTGCTCCTGCTTGATAAATAAGACACACAAGTTTATTCTCAGAAAGCATCAGTAACAAGGAGCAGACTGTTTGATAAATCAGGTTGTCTTCTAACTTTAACAATGTCCTTCCCCAGACACAAGAGCTCTGCTCTGTGCTGTCAAAACAGTTATATTTTAAAAAACCATCAACAGGTCTGCCACATCCACCTTTTATATCCTTCATTCTCCATGGAAATATACAGTACATCTCTATGAGATCACAGGCTGGGCAAGTCCTTTGTTGTTTTTATGTATATTAGTGAATGCTCAATGGATACTAAATTTAAATGCTGGAAACACATACAGCTGGAGATCTAATTAAAAGTAAGCATCTAAAGTTTCGCAGACAATTAGTACATATGCAACCTTGCTCCTGGACTCCGGTCTCAGTGTCATTTCAGATGGTGGCATGCTAGTGCCTTGGGTGCATATCCACCATACCAGTTTAATTGAACAGCTGCTCAGCATCAAGATTCATACACACGTACCTCCTTCCTTGAGTCTGATGGCTCCTTTATTGTGACAAATATGGGGGCAATTTATTGGTCTCCCTGGACAGTAAATAGAAGGTTACATGCAGCACCAGAGCTTTAATTGCATTGTCAGGAGAAGGTAATGTCTAGCCATGGCAGCTCTGATGTGTGCACATAAACTCACATGGATGTACACATCCACACACCACCTACAGTTTGTATGTACACACTGTCTGTGTCATAATACATGTACATACACATGCCCACACTGTACATGCACACACACACACACACACACACACACACATTGTGCTTTCAAGAAAATAAGATATTTTGTCAAGGTCCTCTTTCTCTGGATTCTCTGTTTTCCCATTGGTTACACTTCACTGCAGCCAAAATGGGGCAGATACAGACACACAGCTGTTTGCAGAGGCTTTATTCTGATAACACTGTCATCAAGTGGATTACTCACGTTATCTTGTCAACATATACTTTTGACATATATCTACTTTAATCCGCTAATCTGTTGTTCGGGGAATATTAGGCTGCCATGTTTAATTAATGTAAAATATGTTTGGTTATGAAGAAAAATGATCACCAAACCTACCTTGATAGTGATTTTTAAAAAGAAAATACTATAAAACACAATAAATTGAATACATATTGAAGTACTATAGATCCATATACTCATATCAGCATAACATCTTTTTTGGTAAAATATAATTGTCAATCCTCGTGCAAGATTTCGAATTTGAAGCTTTGGTGACTTTAAAACTGATGCAAGCAGGTATGAACAAGACAAAATTTGAGCTTGTGCTTTGAGCTAAATGCTAACGTAAGCATAGCATCATGCTGGCGTATGACAATGCTAACATAATGATGATTATAGCTGGTACGTTTACAGGGATGCTGGAAGTCAGTCAGAGTTGGGGTTCAGTCCATATAATGACATCATACTAAATGCTGCGCAACATTCATGGTTTCTGTATTAATTTGAATGGCCAGGATCATTTATATCTAATAGTTATCAACAACATTTTCATTTTCCACCAATTTTAGAACATTTTACACTACAACAAACAACACCAAAATGCTGTATGTCAAAGAACTCAGCCACAGCAACTACACAGGCAAGAATACAGAAGCCAAGCATGAAAATTGCAAGACAATGATGAGGAAGACAGTGCACATTCAACCCACACTGTCACTCTGTCACTGTTAACAGAAACTCCAGTCTGTAGTGTAGTTAATACACTTCACGGATGACCTGAGAATTATAAAGTTACATTAGGCCAGATTATCAAAGAAAGTTTTTGTCCCTACTTCTGCCCATATATCTATCTCTCTTTCTCTTCAGGTAGTCAGTTAGATGATGTTCAAACATTATTATATTAATACTTTGCCAACCCTCCAAATTTTAGAGCAACCTCTAGTTATCAGATATATTTTATAATCAAGAGCTATAACCAAATCACACATCATGTTGTACAAATGGCCTATAAGTGTCACTGCACAGCAGCAGTAAATACAGTTGTTACACATTATGTACTCTTGCTATAGCTTGAGCTCTCTCCAGGAGTCTGTCTGTCAGGATGAACAGTGCTCAGACGTCTTTGGTTACTTTGATTCAGTGGCACACTTGAAAACTCCCTAAAACACCTCAATGTATGTGCGCCTGATAGAAAAGCTACAACTTGCTGTGAGTCGCATCACTTTGCAGGAAGTACTATATATAGACAAATTAATATTGATAATTAACAGATAAAAAAATCTTTATCTTGCCAAAAATACCGGTGTACTCCACATGTATATCCCAGTAAAAAAGGGAAAAACATTATAAGTTCAAACTTTTTTATTACAGTAACTGATGGTTTTTATAATACCTGTTAGGGGGTGCTGCAGTCCCCTCAGCACCCCTACTCCATCTATGAATGTTTAGCATGTTTCCATATTAGTTTAACATGTTAGCATGCTAACATTTGCTAATTAGCACTAAACACAAAGTACAGGGGAGGATGATGGGAACATCACAATTACCTGACTTTTCCTGTAGTGCCACCAGCTCATTTTTACTGCAACTGCAAAGCTTACTTTTTACTTACCTTATTTTTGATGTAATTGAATCTTAGTTTATGCTAAATAAATAAATAAATAAAAGATACTTTTACAAAGACAATAGTGATACATATTGTAATGCTACCTGTTAGTGATTTTTATGGGCATTATATAATGAGTGACAATGTGTTACTGTTGGCAGACAAATGTTGTCAGTGTTTGGGTACAAGAGTCGATCCTGAGATGTGTATGAAGTGCTTTGGTTGCATTATTGCATTTTGGATGTGATTTTAACTGTTGTGCTGTGTTGCATGTCAGTAAAGAGAACTGTGTGAAGAGTTTTGAAAAAATGAACTTGGTATAGAGAAATGTGAGCTAGCAATTGTAAAAAAAAAAAAATCAAATTTGTGCATTTGCAAAATGGACTGTAAATACATAGAGTTTTGGTGGTGGTTGAGTTTGAGGGAGGAAACAGTTTATCAAACATTTGTGAAAATGAGACCTAACCAAATGTGTTATTATTTTGTGAGGGGAGTCAGTACTGATCCATTAGCCACTTGCACTTTATAGTAATGTTCTATTTCACACTGGCTTTGACATCTAATTGGTTATTTAAGGCTTGACTTATCTTAGTGGATCTTTAGTGGATCTCCACACTACCCTACTATTAACTACCCTTTGAGTGGACAGTTTGCACGTGTCATGGTTAAATATGCTGTACAACATGTTTCATTTGGAAACCATGACAACTAATTAAATATTTATATTTTTAAATGTATTGATTTTATTTGTTTAGTTGCCATTCACGTGGTTTAATATTAACATAAACTGACACTTTTAAACGTGTTTTAACATAACTGAGAGTTATTTATTTAATGGGGTTCTTGAGGGATGAAAAGGACTTAATGAGGCTTCATCATCTCCTGAGATGGTCTAATGTAGTACATGTTGTCATTCATGGTGTTTGACAGTGTATTTCTGCCACTGTCTATTCTGTGTCAGTATATAAAAACATTAGAGGAGGAAAAGGAAGCTTAAAATCTGCAAAACTATCTGCAATCCACCGCTGCAACTATTCTGCATTAAAAGCTTACATTCAATGGCAACAGTCAGTGCTACTGTAAAGTAGGCGGTTTTGTGATGTTTATATAACAGAAAAAAGAAAGGGTGCAGAGGCTAGGGAGGTGGATGGCCACATAAGCCCATAACCATATCATAACCATGCCTTGAACACACACTTAAATTTAATAATAATACAAATTAGTGGCATTACAATTTTCCCAAATTTATCAAATTATATATTGTTTATGCAACTGTTTCCTGTGAACTTAATTCACAGGAGATAAGGTTGGAAGGACAGAGTGCCTGGAGTGCAACAAGAGAACTGAGAAGACCAGCAGATGCAGGCATGTGTTTGTTGCATGTCGTTTTTTAGAGGGTAGTTGGGCAAGTTCTTGAATAACCTTAGCGCCCCCCAGGATGTGCTTGGTTGGCTGGTGGTCAACAAATCTAAAAACAGTGCAAAACAAATCTATCCAAAGGGCATTGCAAATCCATGAATACAGTAGATGTAGGTTATGAAGTGAGAACTGATGTTTTAAAAGAAAACTTTTGGTGCGCTGGTAACTGTCTACGCAAAAGATGATTTCAAAAACACAATTTCTTTTGAAACTGTAGCATCAAAGAATGCATGTATTCAGCAGAGACTCCAAAAATGATCTACATAATTACAATTTATCCATGTCATAATAAATCTCAAAGACACAAAAGCACTTTGAAATAGCATATGGTTTGTTGCTCACTTTACCTAGCTCCATTTTGCTGGAATTTGTAGGTGTTTGGAAGTCTTTAAAGTGCTCAGAGGAGCGTAAGATAGTAAAGCAAACTCTAACTGAATATGACATAATGAGTGCCAGAAAGAAGTGAAAAGTCTAATGCATAACTCTCTAATTGGTGTCTGCTTTGGCATGGGGGTGGAAGACCACCAGAAGGATAGAGCACAACTGGGGATAGAAGCAATAAATAGGAAGGAGCAGATGGTCTACTCCAGAGGACAGACACCCAAATGCATGCAACAAACTGGACACCATGAAAGTTGGAAGTAGGTGTGTGTGTGAGTGTGTGTGTGTGTGTGTACATGTTTGTGTGTGATAGACAGAGGGAGAGAGAGTGGGTGTGTGTCACTGTACTGTGCATGTATTTATGCCAGCTAGTATTTCTTTTTTTTTAAGAATTATGAGTCCTCATGGATAAGTCTTATATAGCCTACTGTGTGTGTGCGTGTGTGTGTGTGTGTGTGTGTGTGTGTGTGCGTGTACGTGTGTACGTGTGTTTAAACTAGCAATCCAGCAGCATACAATGGCTGTGGTGCTGAACAGAGGGAGGTTATCTGACTCATCTATGAATCATTATTATCATAAATAAAAGGATTTTATACATTTTCTTATTTTAAATCTTGAAAAGGTGTCACATCAGATGCAGATCACACAATCTATGGTTCTACCATTTGCTGTTTGTTTGTTTTTTCTACCAATTTTATAAAATAAAAATAAAAAATAACATTTATTATATAAGGGAGCTGCAGAATTATCAGCAGCTCTTTAATATTTTCTCTTAATTTTCTCTCAGACATTTGGGGTGTCCTCGCCACAAGAGGACCCTATTTACTGTAAAATGCTGTAAATGGCTTCTTCCCCTTGCAGCTGCAATCAGAGCAACTTTTTGATGGGTTCTGATGCTATCAGTGACAATGAGTTTACTGTACATATGAGGAACGTTGGGATTACACATACTACACTTATCAACCACCCACCAACCCTGCATCATATGTTTCTGTTTGACATTAACTCAGGAAGTCTGCTTCAGTAGAATGAATTGTGGATTTTGACATCACGCTAGTAATGACTCATTGAGCATTACACATAACCTGGGTGTTAATGGAGTAGGTGTTCTTTCTCTTTTGGTAAATAAAGCGATCTTCAGAAGTTGGTATTACAGATTAAATTAATGTCTTCCGACTATGGCTCCAATGACATTTAGGAATCCTGCTATGTAAAAGAAATCTGCTTTGCCTGCGTTGATTTTGTCTGCTGCATGTGGGGAATGGGTATGGTTTCCCTGTTGCTTCAGCATTGTATTTAGTCCACAAACAGCGCGGGAGTGATTGACCATAATTGGCTTTTATGCAAATTAAAAAGGTGCAAATTGCAAATGATTTCTGAGCTTTTTTGATATAATTTCAAATACGGATGCAGAGACACATAATGAAGATGAGAGTAGTTGAGAGCTACAGTTCTGCAGTTAAACTGATTGCCAACCCTATAATAGGGCATGTGTGGGCAATAAGGTGAAGGACAGGCACTAGTGAAATCACACTGACCTCATGCAACCCATTTATTGTTGTGCATTTAGAATTTAGTGGAGGCTTTAAAGAAGCTACACAACCTGTTTTACACAATACTGTCATCTTACATAAAACAGCATGCAAGGACAGATTAACTGGATTTAAAAAAAGGCAGAGGTACAGAGGTAAAATGAAGCTAATTTTCAGAATACTTGCTAACTAGGCTGTGATTCTTAATGACTTTTAGTCTTAAAGAGTGGTTGGTGAGCTGGGCAGAAGGTGTCAACACCTGATGGGATAGTGGAGTCTCTCCTGTTGAAGGAGACCAGACGGACAACGATGGGAGCACATGTTCATCTCCATTTGGGACCAAGGCTGGCAGACGCCACTGTCTATTCCCCAGGTAATCCAGCTGTTAATAATGTTTTTGGTTTCCCAGTTTAGCAATCTGCATCTTTCTGGACTTGCAATCCAAATTTGGTCCAGGTGTGCAATCTAGACTGAAGAGTGTTTGGAGTGTACAAAAACACACAAACTCATGCGTACACATGGCAGTCATACACACACAAAAAGTTTGCCATTGATTCAGTCTCACACTGGGCACAACACCTTGTTATCTCATAAACATTATTTTTAACAAGGTAGCCTTAGAGCCGAGTAGAATTGAAGGACTACACTATGTTCATCCACGTCCCTACACTAAATGTATGTAGTTTAATGTATTAAATCAGATATCAAAAGTAGAAAATATGGTCAGCACTTACAAAATGAGTTCGAGTAAAAGTATGTGGACCCTCATACTTTTATCTCATTCATTATCAAAGGGCATTAAAGCAAAGCAAACATTTGCCAGAAAACAAGGAATCTTCTTTAGTGATCTTGCATTCTGCATTTATGTGATTGAAATACCCTCCATTTCACAGCTGTGGATACTTAATAATTCAGGAATCCACTAGAAGTGATACAAAGTACAAAGTTAGACATGAAGATAGTGTGAGTCTAGGACACATCACACAAGGTCGTCAGCGGAGACTAACTATTGAAAATAAAGTTTTTCATCTTGTGTAACCTTCCAAAATGACATATAAAAAATTAAATGACAAAAATAAACCATTGGATTGCAAACAAACACCGGAAAATAGACTACAGATGGCATTGTAAAAACCAACATAATGACAGGTATAAATGCTATGTGTAGCCAGCAGTGAGAACACATTTACATACATATGCATTTACTTATATTGCATATATATTTAATTAGAAAAATGAAGTTTAGGCATTGTAACCCTAGATCTCTGAGCACAGGTAGAGCCCTGTAACAGAGTTCTCCAATCTCCGCTCCCCAGGGGAGAGGAGAACAATCTCTGTCTCAACAGTTAGGAGATCCCAATGGCCTGTTCAATTGCAAGGCTGGTAAAAGACATGAGCATCTGCTACTGATGAGACCAAGGCAGGAGGAGCTGTGTTGCATCTACAGAAAAGAGGAGGAAACCACCCTTGTCCACAGGTTATCATTTTAGTTGTCATGTTGCTCTGGTATTGTGCATTTAATTTGCAAAGGCTGATCCTAACTACATAATTAGTATGATATACCAACTGTATTACTAAAACTGTATTTAATCATATATTTGGAAGAACCAGGTCGTGAACATGTTACTTGTAACTGTTTGTGGATCTTTAAGAAAAGGAATTTGCATTAAACATTTTTTGTGACGATATCCTAGAGGGACTATATAATCCTCAGAAACAAGTCATTTTCAATACTGAATGTCCAAACATCCACAGCTGTGCTGTATTCTTGATTGATTTTCTTGGGGTCTGCATGCTATTGTCCTCTCATCCCTGTCTTTCTACAAGGTATTTTAACCTGTTGACACATGAGATTAAAATATATCCCCCATAATCCAATTTTCCTTGCTAACACCACAGCTTGTCTAATTCTGTATGAAACAGCTAAAACATGTTTTGTATCAGTGGTGTGTAAAATTACCTTCAGGCAGTTTCATGCAACCCATTGACATTCAAAAGAAAAAAAAAAGATGTGTTTCTCCAGTTGTGACAGACACGAGGCTGTTATTTGGTCAAAGGCAGTGTCATGCCTTTTGCTATGCTTAGCATGTTTGTAGCTCACATTTGCACAGCAGCAGAATTGGCTGCTTAAAAATGACTGTTGCACTTTCTTGCTGGAATTTGTTTGAAACTCTTAATGAAGAGGCTCACAACAATTATAGGTATTATCTCTCTATAAAGAGATGGTTTCTTTAATGCAGTCTCGCACAGAAAAAAATCAGTACCAATGACTGTGTGACCAATTCATGTAAATGTTTTGAAAACATAAAGAGAATGAACTTGAAGAAACTGATTTTCCTAATCATGTTTAGGTACAAATTAGGTAAATTTCTTACAGCCAGCAATATTTCTTGCATGCTTTCTGCTTGCTGATCCTGTAGAGGGCAAAGTATCAACACCAACATTGGGTACAATTATAAAGCCCACAAAAAGCAGCTTGTGACAACAAGGTTTCACACTGACAATAAAACATTTTATCACTTTTCTTTCTATATCACTGATCACCTCCAATAAATGCTCATGAAAGTGTGTGCAGTAACTGAATAGTAGCCAGCATGAGTTTCAGACCTAATTTGCTTGTTTATTATTACCAGTCAACAGACTTGCAAACGTATTGTTGCAGCTGCTGATTACACCACAGCCAATTTAGAAAAAGGTAAAGGTTTTCAAATGTCAAACTTACATAAACAGTTGTTTCAACATTGTGTTCTCTATATTTATGTGTGTAGCAGGATCTCCTTAACATTACTATTGAGAAAAGGTGTACATTTGTTAAAAAGTGAAGTCCTTTTCAATGGCTAATGTTTCAGGATACTGTAGGTTTAGGATCTCTGTGTCTCTATCTGTTAAGAAGCAAATATTCTGCAAGTAGTGTGGTGATAAAAGAGGTGGTACTGTGAAGGGCAGTCATCTCTAATAATGATATCATCACTTATCAAGAGAGAAAGCAACTAATCAGTGAATACACCTGATGCAATGTTTGGCTGGAATAATAACCTGGGCTGTGTCCAAAATCAGTTCTTTGTTAACTTATTCACTATTCCCCATACTGTACATGATAGACACTCAATAATTGACTCTTTAGTGAGTAGTAAATTAAGATTTCATACATGCTATGGACAAAACCTTTTTTTGTTCCATTGTGTGGATTTTAAAGGGAATTAAAGGGAATCAATTTCACATTGAGAAGTTGGACATTTAAATAAAAGTTGCCTTTCATCTCTGCTTGTTTTTTTATACAAAACAATATCTGTGCATAGCATCTACAGTATTGTAAGATTAGGAAACGATTGTGGTTATGGAAAATAAACTATTGTTAAGGTACAGTTAAGGTTAGAAAACTGAATCACTTGGTTAAAGTTGGGGAAAGATACACACTAGCGACCCTGCGAGGCTGTATTAGCTAAAAGTTGATCTCAGCATGCTAATATACTCAAAATGACAATGCTAAAATACCAATGTTTAGCACGTAATGTTTACCATGACAAACATCTTGATTTTGTGTATTAGCATGCTATCATTTACTAATCAGCCCTTAACACAAGGTACAGCTGAGGCGGATGGCAATGTCATTAGCATAGCAGATATTTGGTTATAAACCAAAGTATTGGACAAAAGGACATTTTTCCCTGGCAATGGCAGCAGAAGCAAAGTCAGGGGATCACCAAAGTCATAAGGATACATCCTCTGGGCACCTTGGCAATCCAATCAATAGTTGTTGAAGTTGTTGAGATAATTCAGTCTTCAGTGGTGGACTGACTGACCAACCAACACTGTCATCCACATAGCCACACCTGTATGGCTCTGTGGCTAAAAAGCGAACGTGAACTGTTGGATTGTAACAGCACACGAACGGCGGTCTACCACATAAAAATGAGACATGCAATACACATTGGCATTGGAAAAAAACATTGGCATTAACGTACATTGTGAGCATTAGAATTGTCCAATATGAATGTAGTTCCTACGAATACTGGGCTTTCCCATTGTCAAGATTGAATTTCAAATTTAGATAAAAACGTGATGATTTCAATAAAAGAAAAACAGATAATGAAAGAAAATATTCACAGTGCTGGACTACTGTCAACTACCCCCATCTGACAGGAAATATATGCTATTTCAATTGCTGTAAGTAAAGAGAAGTCATATTAATGCAAAGTTAAAAGTTAGGTTGTAGACAGTTACAACCTATTAATCATTGTTTGAGTCCTTGATCTCATTGAGCTCTCCTAACACAAATGTCTTTGCCACTACAGAGAACCATTGAAAAACAATCATTCATAGGAAGAACACTATGGAACTAAGACATGTTTTCACTTTCAAAGGCTCTGCTTCCTGTTTCTTCTGTTGCCACCTACTTAAGCATGCATGGTCAAGCAGCAGCAGAGTCTGCTCGTTTGTCTCATTAGTGGAGAAGACAGAAAGAAGTATGACTCCCCTGAAATACCTGCCCTTGCCTGCAACTCAGGGCAGGCAGAATGAAAGAGGACCATATTGAAATCCTGCTTCTGATTGATTTTATGTATCAAGCATCAACAGAAGGGGTAGGGGAAGAGCTCTGACAAGTTTTTGCATTTGTTTATGTTATAGTCATTGAACACAACACTTATAATTGCAAGAAGGTAAGTAGTCTTCATGAGGTGGTGTTTCACATTTCTGCTTCATTATTTTCTGTTCTGGCTGAAGGAGGTGGTAAATAAACATTTGAATAAATTTAGCCTTACAACATTTTTTAATAAGCATTACCTTTTCAACAGTTGTGAAAAGAGTGACAGATGAGCTGACTGTAACAGGTAAAATTTTAATTTATTATATCAAATTACATTTTTGCTGTGTATTGTGCACATTCAGAATTTATTTTTCAAGCCAGAGATAGTAAAATGATTGTAAAAACAGTAAAGGCAGTGAAAAACAGGAGCAAAGTAATCAACATATTTCATATTTTGTAATCTGCTCTTGGAGATTTACAATTTAAAATGCATAAATTCTGGTACTGGATCAGGATCACAATCATAATCATAAACCTCCAGGAGGTCATACTCATTAACGTGAAAATCAGATTCAAAGGTAGTAACTTACATTTCACCCTCTGATGGTAAAATTATCTGTCTAGCACTCAGGGGCCTCTACATTTTTTAATGGTAAACTGGTATTAATGGCTAGCCAAAGCGGTGTGTGTTCGACCTTTTGCGCTTGCCTACAACAGGGGACCATCTGATATCATGTGATCAAAATGTCATGCTTAGGTCATATAGTGACATGAATGTCATGATATGTGTCTAATAGCTCTAGAAGAAATTACTTTAAATAGACCTTGTGCTAAGAATTTTTAGACTGACTCAAGAAATGGCAATGTTTGTCTGTCGGCTGGTCCACCACTTTGGTCCAGACTGAAATATCTCAACAATTATTGGATGGATTTGCATGAAATTTGGTACAGACATTCAAGCTCCCCAGAAGATGAATCCCACTGACGTTTGTGATCTCCTGACTTTCCCTGTAGCGCCATCATGAAGTTCACATTTTTGTTTTTTTAGTGAAATGTCCCGACAACTACTGAATAGTTGGCCATGAGATTTGGTACAGATATTCATGTTGCCCAGAGGATGAATCCTAATCATTTTAGTGATCCCCGATTTTCATGTAGCACCACCAGCAGGTAACGTTTTCACTTATCCAGTTAAATATCTTAACATAAACTGATAGATTGGTACAAAATGTTGGTTCCTAGAAGAAGTATCCTAAACCTATCGTGTTCCCTCTAACACATACCACTGTACTGCACTGCTGTGAAACTACAGGCCATAAAATCATGAAATAATGCTTATGTTATGCAGCCCTATTTATCTATCATACTCAACTTTATAATTGTCAATCTGTGACATTGGAAAGGCAGGAACCTACAGATTAGGTTTCAGAGCACTCTCTTTGGCAAGTCTTTGATGTATGAAAAACTGTTAGACGAACACTTGAACAATCAAGAGAATGATATAATTCACTTGACAAAAATAGCAAATGGCCTTTTGAGCTTCAAATTCTGACCATGAATTCTAATCATATTTTTCAAAGAAACAAGATCATTTAGGAATTTACATTTTCATTGCAACATTCATTATGTAATGGTTGTAGCTTACCATAAAAAAGTGAGCAAACTATGTATTGTGAATTTTAAATAGCTTTATAGCTACAAATATGTAACAATTCAGAGTAACAACTTTAAACCTACTTGGTGCCCTCAAATGTTAATCTGCAAACTTTGAAGTCAAGTTGGAAGTAAATCTGTGTGCACAGATGTAATAAATAGGATGCAGGGTTTTCTTTGAAGGCTCTCCAGATGTCTTTTTATATCAATCTTACATTGGTTTAGAGGTAGCCTTCTTTCATGTCAAAAGCTCATAGCAAAAAGGCCATGGCTTCAGCATTCATTGTAGATAGCTCTTGAGAACATTCTCATGAATAAAATAGTGGCTTATACTTGAGAAAAAACTTTTAACTTGTGGATGACTTGCAATGTTATGCTACACCTGTGGCCCAGTATCCCAATTAAGAAGCAAAGAAAAAATATTTGCATTTTTATATATATATATATATGAAATAGAAATAGAAAGAAATATGTTGCTTTTTGGGCATTTATTGTTGGTCACATTTTTTTTATTAATGTACAGTACATGAAATGCACGGGCTAAACTGAGTCCCTCCCAGAAATGTATGTGAGTTGTGGATTACATGTACAGTATGTCTCAGCCCCACTGAGTGGTTCTTGCACAGGTATTGCTGCAGAGAGTACACACACGGCCGCAGAAGAGATGGCACGTGGGTTGGTGTGGGCACCAACTGAGCCTTTTAACAGGTACAGTTATTTGGACCATCCCTGTAATGGTGTGTAATGGGACTCAAGTACAAAAACACAAAACTAACACAATGCACTCTTCAGTATCTTCAATATCAATTCTAACCTCAGCAAGACTGATTAGAAATGAAAAAGGAAATGTATTGCTAGCTGAATAGAGAAAAACTGAAACTGGCCAATTACACTTTGCCTACATTATACTGTGCTATGAAAATTAATTTGGGAATTAGTTATTGTGGTTAATATAGGGGTATTACAGTGTTTTACATTTGGTACTGTAACATGCATTTCTCAATACTGGGTTCAGTCAGCACAACAGAAGTCATTGTGGACTAAACTGTGGATCACTTTTCATTGCTTTGACACAAAATGAATTCAATGATCTTTCAAATTTCACAAAACGTTTTCTCACTCAAACTCACTTCCCACCAAATGTCTGTGTATATACAGTCCATTTTGCACATGTTTACATAGTATTTTAAATTACTGTAAATAAGACTGCAATTTGCTAGATTCTACTACATCTACATCTAAAAAGAAATAAAAAAAAAAAAAATGCATGAACTCCAAATTGGGACATACAACACTGAGCGCCTATTTTCATTCCTTGATGGCCTCTATGAAAGACTGCCAAGTGAGGAAAAGGGGCAAGTGAGGCAGAAACCTTTTTGTAATTGTGTGGGACGATGTGGCGTTCCAGTCACGGAGTGGTTTATAACCCATCCCAGGATGGTGTCACTTTTCTTTCCACCCCTCCTCAACCCCATAGAGGAATTATTTTCCTCGTGGACGTGGAAAGTTTATGACCACCAGCCACATGATCAGATGTCCCTCTTGGACGCAATGAATGCTGAATGTCTGGACATATCTGCAGAAGATTGCCAGGGATGGATCAGGCATGCAAAAAAGATTCTTTCTCAGGTGTATTGCAAGAGCGGACATAAGGTGTGACATCTATGAGAAGACAGGGTTGACTAGCACTGTTGTATGCTGTAGCAAGCCTATACAAGTATGTATAGTGAATATGTATAGATTTGTGTTGCATTACTGGAATTAATTTGAAGTATATTGCAGTATTTCTGTGACATATACTGTAAGGTAGCACAATCTATGCAATATAGAAGTGCACTTTATTTTGTTGTAAAGGAATCTTGATTCATGCTGGATAAATAAAAGTGGCTTCAAAGACAATAGTGATACATATTGTAATGCTACCTGTAGTTAGTGTTTTTTTAGGTCATTGTGTAATGACAGTTACTGTTGGGAGACAAATGTTGTCAGTGTTCTGGTGCAATGCATTAGTGCATTTTGGATGTGAGATTAACTGTTGTGCTGAGCTTCATGTTGGTAAAGAGAACTGTGTGTAACAAATTGTAAAAAAAACTGTAAATATCATTTTCACAAATACTTAGAACACTACATAAGCTGTTTTGAAAAGAAACGGATGATCATATTCTGCATGTGTGCACACATACTTTAAAATGTGTCCATTTATAGCTCAACAGATGGCTTATGTAAACACAGGCTACTACTGTGCTACATCCCTAGAGCTGCGTCTAGGTGATGAATAGCCACAGCAGTCACTGTCTGCTCTACCTATTTTGTCCTCAATTGACATAATTCCAGTTTAGGTTATAAGCAACATCTATCATTGACTGCAAACTACAGTGCAGTACTTTATCCCTCTGTGCTACTGTGGCTGAATTAGATTCTTTATTGATTCGTTCTTGATTTAGATTGTGCATGCAGGGAGGTAATGTTACATGAGAAAGACTCTAATACATGCTGGATGTCACCACTGCTAGCTGGCAGTAGTACACACACTCACATGTTGCTTCAGCAATAAACTGAAGTCTGGCAGCAACATTACTTAACACAATGAATATCCCCACTGCCAACACAGATACATACAGCTAAACATGCACATATAAAACTATTAGTACATCAAGTCTGTGACAAGATTTCTAGAGACAGATCTTGGGATGCTCTATTTCTGTTGGAGTTACCTAGGCCTGGTTCACAGTAGAGGCAGCAGGGATGCAGCAGGGAGACCTGAGATTGTTTTGTTACTGCAACATGTGTGCCATGCCAGATGGATGGAGTCTTTGTTTGGCATTTGGCTGTAAATACTACAACACCCATGAACCCTGGCCGGCATGGCTATAGAAGTGAATACAGTCAGAGGTGCGAATTAGAGCAGTAGCAAAATGAAAATGCTTCATTGTGGCGGTTGTGGACAAAAACTCACACCATAGTTAGTGAATTCATCATTATTTTTCTCAACAGCTAAATCTTTAACTTCTGCCCACCATCAGTATGGAGGATATTCTTGGTCATAATTCAAATTAAAAGAATAGAATAGAAAATTAAGAGAGATCAAATTAAAAAGATTATTATTTTACTACACTACTAGGAATAATCAGGCCATAATTAAAATTAAAAGTCTAAATAGAAAATTGAAAAAGCAAAGTGAAAATGTAAAATGATAATGAAAAAAGTTAAATTTAAAATGCAAAAGCTTAAATAGAAATGCTCAAACTGAAAGCTCAAATTGTAAAGATTAAATTGAAAATGGCAATGGAAATGGAAATAAGAAAAGGGAAACATCAAATATGAAACTCAAAATGGGAAATGGAAAAGCTTAAATGGAAATACCTAAATCAAAAGCTTAAATAGAAAAATCTAAATTATAATTTTTTTTGCATTTGCACTTTACCATTTGGCGTTTGACATTTGGCATTTTAAATTTTATCTTTTTCATTTTCCATTTGGCATTTGGCTTTTCAAGCTGTATGTAAATGAGGAGGCGTGGCCCAAAGGCTGGAGGGAGGGTTTGAAGCGGCTGGGGTGCAGAGGCACCTTATGGACAGCAGGGGGAGCTGGCTGCTAAAGAGCACACTGCAATGAAAATGGAGAAAGTACAGTAAGCAGGGTAGGAGGGAGTACTGTTATTTATAAAGCAATGGCTTTATTTTGATGAAAGCGTTCTAACGTTTCTGTCCATGTGGCCTCACACACAAAGTCACCAGTGAAAGGAGCGTTAACAACTCCACCGCGATCTGACAGTGAGAAAGCAGCGGACAGTGCAGCAGGCTAACATTAGCGACTAGCTATATCAGCTGTTATTTGCTGGCATGCATGACTAAGGTTATGTTGATACCATGGCCACTTGCAAACAATAAACAGGCAATGTCAAGTCACAGAAAGATGCTCTGAGAAAAAAAATCGTCTTTACTCATGGATATGCCAGAATGGATTAACGTTAACTAACGTTACAGCACATATCTACACTAAAATGTCCCGGCTAGTTCAGATTGGTTCATACTGTACAAGTCACAGCATTACCAGTGCAGTATACTGTAAGGATTGAAAGATTTAATTACAAGATTTATAGCCTAGACTACTGCAGGTTATACTTTAGCCAGACTATTTGTGTGTATATATTGTATTAACATAATGAAATATGGCATAGTGGAAACGGTTAAACACTGCCCTCTGTGGTTCCTTCTTCCTGTTTGACTTCAGGTGAGTAGCAACACAACACTGAACTACAGTGTTAGCTGTGGTTGATTCATCTTTCCACAGAAGACTATGTTAAATTAGTGACCCAATGCCGCAGACCGCACAGGACTAACAGCTGACAGCAGCCAAGTCACCACAGCCGGTGATGCTAGCATCAAACATAAACATAATGGTCAGTTCAATGAAGTAGAAAACTCCTTCATACATTAGGGACAACTACACAAATAGTAACAATAACAACCAGGCTAACCAAAACAGCAAGGTAAACTAAGTTATTTGGAATTCAAAGCTAAGTTATAATTTTGGAAAAATGAACACTACAATTATAATCAAAAAAATGCTGTTTGCCAGAGATTGCCTCTCTTTTCTCTTCTTCCATCCTGCCTGTTGAATAAAGTAAAATTTGTTGTTGAAAACGGTGTTGTTGTTGTCATCGGTGGCTATTTGCAGCTTTGATGTATTCTGGCATAAACCCCACAGTCAGTCCAATATCCCCCGCCACAACAGATGTGAACTCACACTCCACTCCTTGAGACTGGGAAACAATATAGAAAATGTTATGGGAAACATTCTTTGTAGGAACCAGGGAACATCTGGGACAAAAAGTGTTTAATGGAAACTTAAAGATGCTGTAATGTTACTGACACTCCTGCAAACTACAAGTTAAATCTATAACTGTGTCACTGACTTCCAAAGGCAAAGCTAAGGAAAAGGGCCACAAGCTCCTGTTACTTCTAAGTCTTGACTGTCCAGCTCAGTCATCTTGCAAACCAAACAAACAAAAGGAAAAGAAATTTGATATATCTAACTACATGTTACTTGTAGCCGAGGATGTACAAATGATGTGTTACCATTTTATTCTTCACTTATATATCTCAGAGCTTTTAATGTCATCAATGAGTTTTGCTACTCAGTTACAAATATAAGAAAATCAATTTTATTCAGTTTAATAATTCTAAACATTTTCAGATAAACACATATATTCATTTTTTTTCTTTTCCAACTGAAATTGCACACAAGTGATCCAGTCATTTCCCTGTTCAACAAAGCTTTTGCGCTATTCTAAACAACTAACAGCAGGTAGTGGCTGTTAGTGATGCATTAACAGTAACATATACCACAGCAGTGGCTTATCTGGAATAAATAAAAGAACTGGGTTATTAGCATTAACAGTGATAGCCACCCTTGGTGAACAGACAAAGCAAAACACAGTGCCTACAGACACACAAACCTAATCAACACTAAATCGAGTGACAGAGAAACAGACAAATCACCCAGAGAAAGGTAGGTGTGCTCAAAAGAAACGTGACTGGTGATGAAAAAAACTCAAAAATGTGAATTGACTGCACTTATGCCCTCGGGTATTCTTCCTCAATTTGTACTATGTCCTGTGGCCACAAGACATCCAGGGTTTCATTGTTTAACATTTAAAATCAACAAATGTTCACCCAAGTGCTTCCTCACAGCCAGCAGCTGCTTAGCTTAGCTTAGCTTAGCACAAAGACTGGAAACTGGGAGAAACAGCTAGGCTGGCTCTGTCTGAAGGTAACAAAAAAACGCCTACTAGCACCTCTAAAGCTCACTAATTAATTGTTTTATCTAATTTTTAAAATCTGTACAAAAACCAAAGTGTAAAAACAACAATTTTCTCTTATGTGCCAGACTTTTTCTTGGCTGGGAGCCGCAGGGAGAGCCTCTTATCTTACTCTCTGCCAGAAAGCGAATGAGCAAATTTCCAAAAATGCCAAACTATTCCTTTAAGACAGCAGTTAAAAATGTCAATAGAAAGGGAAGATCTGAAAGTGAAGCGTAGCCTGTTCAGAGGTCTGAGGGCAACAGTTTATTATAAATGCTGGATTTTAATATGAAGCAAGTAATGGAGAGAAGTGATTGTCCAATGAATGTGAGGAGCCTAAAGGCAAAATAGGTACTGAGGAGTTCGGTGAGAAAATTGGGGAGAAATGAAATAATCTTTAAAATCAATTTTGTGTTTGGTAGCCAGTGAAGGGAGGCCAGTAAAGGAGAAGAATGTTCTCTCCTTTTAAACGAGGAGCCTTGCTGCTGCATTTTGGACATTGCTGCAGGCGAGACTCCCACGTAAAGAGAATTACAATAATCAAGACATGAAGGGATTAAAGCATGTACTATAATCTCCAAATTCCTAAACGATAGGAATGATTTTAATTGCAATAGATGTAAGATGGAATAAAATGAGTATTTTCATTGGAGGACAGGTTTTAGAATGTTGGTTAGAGAATGACGGGAGTCTTTGGGGCCAAAAATGAGGACCTCTTATGGTTGTTCAGCTTCAGAAAGCTTTTAGTAAACCAACATTTAACATCCTCAAGGGTAGGGACTTAAAGCAACATGGATCACCCAGTTTCAGAGGAGAGTACAGCTGCGTGTGGTCAGAAGAAGATGGATATATGGATTTTTTTTTTTGTTGTTGTTGTTGTTTTAATAGAGCCCACTGGGAGCATATATTAACAGAATAAAATCGGGTATAAAATATCAAAATAGAGCCTAAAAATAGGGCAGGAGAAGCAACACTAAAGCCCACAGATATCCTGTATTCTGCCCATTGTGGCATGGGTTACTGCAATTATTACTGAGCTTTTTTGAAAATGACTTCAAATACTATTTGACCTCCATGTGGGTCTATGAATGTTTGATAAACTTTGTCAAACAAACAAATATGAAATTTACTTTCATTTATAGTCACAATGCATCCGTTTGGCATGGATAACAGAAGATCCACACGGAGTGCCTTTCAAAATGAGACTCAGTCTGAAGTGCCGTGGCTCAACAGGGGATGAATCACTCAAAAAGTTTCTAGGAGGGAGACAGGAACAAAACAAGTCTCTCTTGTTTGAAACCTTGACATTCCAACATGTTTTTTTTTATGTAAACACCACACTAATTGTTTGGTTTCATTTATATCTCATTCCCTTCTTTGTGAAATATTCACAGTATGCTCTGTGGGAGGGTTTGGAAGCGTTGTTCCCTATTGGGAGCTAATATCCAAGTCAGCAGTTCTCGAATTGTAATGATAGAGTGCCCAAAAATGTAATCCCTCCTTGACTGTCTCCCATGGTGAGTCAATGACATAACTGACAAAGCTATTACTTCAGACAAATGTCTCTGGCAAATTCACACCAGGATATCCAAGCAGAAATAATAATACCATCTTTCTTTGAACTTCCGACACTTCCTTCTACTCTCTTTTCCCTTTGTTTTCCTATTGTATTTTGATTTGATTGTTTTGGTTCTTATTGAGTAGAAGGTGTACCATATATTACCATATCTTGACAAGCTATAAAGGCATAGAAAAGGTACCTTCCATAAAAAAGACAAGTTTGAACTTAGGGTACTACAATATTGTCAATAAATACAATTTTATCTGTGTTCTAAATTAGATTTTTTCCCCCAAGGATTCCTAAAATGCCAGCAGTCTACAACACACACACACAGACAGTGTGGTCAAATATAGATCTATTGCAATTTGTGTCTAATTTAAATGTTACATTTGATTCCCTGTAACTATCCAAGTGATTCTTCCTAGCAGTCCATCAAACAACTGCAACTACTCTGCACATACATACAGAAAATGATAATACCAATATTTTTTTAAGTATGACTGTTACAATGGAAATAATGTAAAAGATTGTGTCCCACTTCAACAGGACATCCCAGTAACATATAGTACATTTAAATGACAGCTTATTGTTTATTGGCCAGGAGTTGCATTGATTGATCACCATGCATCAGCCAAATGCTGGTAAACTGTGTAATTGCCTGGTAAATCCAACAAACCTATTGGCCACTTGGGCCCTAAAACGTACCCCATACACAGACTTAGTTTACACTGCTACAAATAAAAAATAAAGTAAAAGAAAACAAAATAAGAAAAGGAAACATACAGTAACTTACCCAAGATCTCTCACTCATGGGCCTTGCTGAACAAAAGCAGTCTCTCCCTCTTAACCCGCTACTATTTCACCATCTCACACTTGATAGCTTTTCATACACAACAAAAAAGCCATTTTTGTTCTACTGTCAGTAGAAAGTAGTATACAACATCCTTGTTCCACACTCACAACTGGAAGCTGCCTGGTACAACTACAGTCTGATCTGGTAGACATCAACCCCATGGGGTAGTTGGGGATTAAGTGCTTTGCTCAAGGGAATCTCAATAGTGGTAATGAGGGAGAGGCAGGGACCAGATGAATCCTACTGGTCCAGGGATCGAACCTGTGACCTCTCAGTCACTCTCATCTCACCCTTTTCATTAACCTTTAGGCCCTCCGTAATAGGCACGTGATCCAGTCAAACATTTTTCCAAGCAGGCAATGTAAGCAAGACACAGAAATGTGAAGAAGCAGGAGCAGCAGAAGAAATGTTAAAAGGCTGAATGCAGTATTGCGCCCTAGTTATGATGATGATGATATAGTGTGTTGGGGTTCAACATGCTGTGCACATATGGGACATGATCCACGTGTGAACAGAACATGGAATCACTGCAATATGTCATACCGTTCACTGATATTACTAGACGATGAGATGAAGAGAAGATTGTTGTCAGGGTTTACAGGTAACATTACTGCTTCAGAGTGAGACCAAGCAGGCTCCTCAGAGTTTGTGGAAGAGGATGATAGAGCAAGCGTAGCATGCAGAGGTGCAGGAGGAGTGTATGCAGAGGTCCAGAGCAGTGGACCCGCGCTGTTCGGTAACTTGCGCAATGTTCATAAAAGGCAGCATGCTGTACACCTCAAAGACAGGTGCATTGAACACGCTCCACATAATTAAGCACATTTAGTAATGTTTCCTTTTTCAAAACACTGTGCAATATGGTGTTAACATGTTCATTTGAGAGGGCAGTTTACTTCCCAAGTTCACTCCTCAATTGAGAAAAGGCTAGCATTTAAGGCTTGTGTCTTCACAGGCTAGGTACAGCATGAAACATCTCTCTCAAATCAAGATACTTGTGTTAAACATTCCCCTGAATCAACATATTGATGGTATCTTGCCGCATGTTCATTCAACACGAGCCACCGTGCTCACTCCGCTCACTCCACAGGACTTTTCTAGCATTGAAGGGAACAAGCAAAACGTAGGCTTGACATGTTCAGTGTGTGGAATATTTTCTGTATTATAAGACTTGCTTTCTTCTTTCAAAAGTGAAAAATAAACACATATTGTAACTCAGTGTGTATGTGTTTCTGTGTGTGTACGTTGGTTTAATTTGTAGGAGCTTAAAAGTGTATGCAAGTCACTGTGCATTGGCAGTGTAGCTTTCTAGGCAGCATTAGTCTATGCGGCGGAGGCCATTGACACCTTTCACCTCTCCACAGCAAATGATTGATTCTCTATTCCCACCAAGTGTAGATGGCCATGGTCTCCATTTGGAATATGGCCTTGTCAGTTGGAAAGCATCACTCCAGGGTTGCAATGTGAAATGAGTAAAGGGCCGTTAAAGCAACAAAGGATCTCTACTTTAAATAAAAGATAGGGATAGTATTAACCTTGAGGCTGCTCAGTAACAAGATAAGCTCCTGGGCCCATAGTTACCTTCTTTTAATCACCAACAAAAAAAAAACACACACAAGCTTACTTCACACTGAGCTGTCTATCTCATATGATATATAATACAGCAGAAGGCCTGCAAAAGCACTGGACTCTCACCTCTTATTTCTAAGTGAGAATTGGTTGGCTACAGTAATTCGTGTATATACTTTATTAATCTTATTACATTTTTATCACCTGTTAGAATCAAAAATTAGATTTTTTTTTTATCTGTAATCCTTGAACAATTAACTTTGTAGAGAAAAGTAACAAACCTTTCTTTGCAAGTGGTAGAACTTGCCTTCTTTTAAAAGTTACATACATTTCCCCTCCTTACTTCTGCTGGTTTTATGTCACGTTGATGACAAAAGTTGTTAATGCCAGATGAGATTTTCCAAACTAACAAGCAGCTGGCTGAAAGAACTGCATGTCCCTTACTGAATGATTCCTCATTGTTGAAATGCACGTGTGATATGAGCCATGGAGTGAGCCGAGAGCGCACAACACATTGTTCTGATGTATTCCATCTGTCATGTCAATTTTCTTTGGAAATAAGTATGTTTATTACATAATCATACAATTGAAAAGTAAGTTTTGTTAATCATGTCAGTAGACTGTCTGTCCTGTCATTCCCATAGTGAAATGAGTTCTCTATAGTGTTTTATAATGTGGGAAATTTTATTCAGCAAATGTGGTATAATATTAAGTATAATGGTGAATCAGTATTGAATCATTGCAAGGTAAGGTCAGAGAGGTCAAATAAATCATAATCAATATTACAGTATTATGTATAAGTCAATCAAAGTCAATCATATTGATAATGGTCAGGTAAAGTCAGGTTCAGATGATGTAGTCATGTGTTGTTGGATGTGGGCACAATCATAGAAGTCTTGTATTCTTAATTAAGTGCAGCAGCTGGCAGTGGGAGGTTAGAGTGTATCAGACAAAGGAGTATTATTCTGAGGACAGTGGGAAAGAATCCTTGAGTGAAAACAAGCAGTTCCTCAATTGATACTAAAAAACTAGTGTGGCCTAACAATGTAGCATGATCTAAGAATATAACTGTATGATGAATCACTGGAAGTCTGAGAGTGCATAGCCAGGTGAAAACATCAGAGCCAGGCGAGCTGTGTGCGCACAGACGATGCTAAGGAGCACATTGACCTGCTAAAAGAACACAATGACCTTTAAGGAGTGTACAAAATCAGATGTTATGAAAACACAGAGGAAACATGAAACAGAATTAATAAAGCATGAACAGCAGAGAAAAGATGTTATGAAAACACAGAGGAAACATGAAACAGAATTAATAAAGCACGAACAGCAGAGAAAAGATGTTATGAAAACACAGAGGAAACATGAAACGGAACTAATAAAAGTACGAATAGCAGAGAAAGGATGTTGTGAAAAACACTGAGAGCTCCAGCAGTATGATTTTTTTAAAAACAGACAAAGTCATGAATATACACCATTAGCTCATAATCAGTGAGGTCAGGCCTTTGGGATGTGGGATTCACCTGGACTTTGACACGATGTTGGGAGCACAGAAGGAGGGGTAACAAGAAGAGTATGAACAGTTTGAAAACATCACAGAAATTAGGCCAAGGTCAGCAGGTGGTTATGCAACTTTGAGCCCACAGAAGGAGGGGTGAAAATGGCTATAAAAGAAGATGTGTGCGTTGGATTGTCAGTTACTTCATGGACTGACTCAGGTTTGTGTGTGCTTGTATGCTTGACTGTTGGTTGCTCCATGAACTAACTCGGGTTTGCTGTACTTGTTGATTTGTCAGTAAACTCTATTCATATTTGAACTCTTTTGACTCAGTTGAATTATTTTTAGTATTGAAGTGTACTTATAGTGTGGTGAAAATCCTGAAGACATCTGGCCCATCTTTGGGATTTTTTCTACCACAATAATACACCCTTTGCAAATAAGGCAGGCTATTCATACTGTCAATGGACAGCTCACTCTTGCTCAGCCTGTACTGCTGCTTCACTGCTTTCATCTGCGGGCTCACCTGGCAAAAGCACGTATGATGCTTTAGGATGACTTAGGAATTTGAGGATTTTACTGCTGAAGTGCAGTTTTTATGTACTGTATATATGAGAGTTACTCTTTGTGTTGTTTTTTTAAAGGCTAATACCAGACTTGAATGGTTCTAATTCGAATGGCACAATCACAAAGGCTAGCACATAAAGCTAGGTCCTGTGCACAAGGACAGAAAAAAGCGAGCAAAAGTCAATAGGCTACACACCCACCGTCTTCAGTCTTATGTTGCTCAAGTCTCATTTTAAGGTTGAGGCTACAGGTTGTAAAAAATAATCACTTTAATGGAATAACATGCATTCCTGGCCACCACTAATTGTGATTTGCAACCTAATTCATTCAAACTGTGCTATAGATTCAATCATATCTGTATTTAGAGCTGCACATTTGTAACTGGGTAACCCATGATTTAATTTGAATTTTTAAAGAGAAACTTGCAGGGAAATCTCATTGGCATTTGACCCAATGCTGTGATACTGGGATGTTTTGTTACTCTGATCTTTCATGGTATTAAGAGGTGATATAAGGTGAGATGATATTGATTCATGCAGTTCAAAGGCTCAGTTTAATGTGCAGCACTTGCGCTACTAAACTAGGGTTTAGTTTTTAAGTAGAAGCCTTGATTGGAAGCCAGAGTACAGAGGACTTGGTAGAAACACATATGGCACTGGGGTTGTCAAGTGGGCCCATTCAATCACAGATTGTTTGTTCATTAGCCTCACACTACCTTTAGGGAAAAAATGAAACATAAAGAAAGAAAAGAAAATCAGGTGTCAATTATAGAGTCCCAGACCTTCTACCCCTTTCTTAGAAACAATCAGACCTATATTCACAAACACAACACTACACCTACACTTAGATTTACTGTCAACATAGACGACAACAAACCCAACAATTCCCAACTGCACATCAGTCTAAAAAATATAGGTCAGTGGCCAGGCCAATCATGCTGCCTACATAATACCGAAACACTGACTTTTAATGTAACTGAGAAAGTTATGCGTTAAATTTATTTTCACAGCTTCAGTCGTTCACTTGTGTTAAATCCATGTGCTTGTTTCAAACTGCACTAAATAGTTTGCTTTTGAAAGATGAAATAAAGTGCTTGTGGATTACAAAGTAATTCATTTTCAGCACAGGAGGTTCCCATAAAGCCAGAAGTCGTGATCCAAATTGGTCTCAAATACCTGTCCAGTGTCAAAAAAAAAAAATCCCTGTTCGCCACCCTTTTGTGAAATAGAACAACCATCCACTCTTAATCAAACTACCACAGGCAGCTCAAGTAAAGAATGGCACTCCAGGACTCAATAATGACTCATGGAGACAATAATGACAGCAATTGTTAGACAGCATAAGTGCTACTTGGCCCATGTCCAAGTTAAATAGCATTAACAGAACCACAAAATCAAACCAAATCAGACCAAATCAGATGCAGATGGACAGGATCTGTCATAACTGTGTCTTAGCTCTCTTACAAGTCATATTGCCCCCTATTGTCAGAGCTCATGTCAAACAACTGCAAGGACATATGCAAATGACTGTAGCTAACAGGAGATAAGTCTTTGGCACCACCACTGGCACTGACAGATGCTACAGACAGACACACACCATAGAACATTTTGTCTCGTAAAGGCAAAGCTGTAGGCATCATGGGCTAAGATTTGGTGGCTTTTCACTGGCTAACGAGATTCTGACATCTTGGCAGCACAGTGATCGGGGTGAAACAGAGCAGTATGAACTGTCACAGTTCAAATTGCGCCATGTTGAAATGGGAGGCAGACAGGCTGGCAGGCAGACATTTCCAAAAACCACAGACCTGGTGTTAATGGTACATTTAAGCCTAATATTGGGCTGTCACATTATCCAAAGGAAGATTATTTCTTCTGAGTAGATGTCTGGATGAAAGCGTAATAACCTAATGGTTAGTTGAAAATAAAAGAGATCAGTATGTTTAAATTAAACATCCATTACACATAGAAATCTACACATTATAAGCATAACTCAAATGGGATGCATAATTTCTTCTATTAACATGCTACTTTAGTCGACCTCCACATATTTGTATTATGTTACAATATGTACATTCATTTCCCCGTACTACACTTGAGTCTTTTCATATTTCTCAGTCTTTCTCTCCATTTTCTGTTACTCAGAATGAATTTATTTTGGCCTCACTTCCCTTATCAACTTTATACCATTATGGTGTGACAAAATGCCTCAAATGCATAGTACCACACCTATTTGCATCTCATTTTATTTCCATTCAGTAAATTGTGATGATTCAACATTTTCTTTTCATAATTGAATTTCATTGAGCGAAAAAGGTGCACGCAGTGTGACTGTTTGGCCTGTGTGTTAATGTGTGTGTGTGTGTGTGGGGGGGGTATTATTTTTTAGCCTATGAGGGTTTTGTTTTTTTTGTTTTTTTTTGCAGGGTTTCCTCCTTATAAGAGATGTTCATGTATTTGTGCATAATCTAATTGTTAGTTTTTATTTTAAGTTTTTCAAAGCAAACTGTAAAACAAGAATTATCACAGCTGCAGGCCAATCTGGTGACAATGAAAACCTGTAATTTTCTTTTTAGAAATAGAACAATTTGAAAAACTAAGTAAAATATATTTTTTTCTATGTGCATGATATTTTAGCTAATCTAGCTAATTATGATCTGGGGATGTGATCTTTGATCTGTAATACACAAATATCACAGTTTATTATAATCAGCAAAGCAACATTTCAAGTGAAATTTTAAAATTGCAATAATGGCACAACTAAAATAGGCTCGCCTGGGCAGACTTGTTGCACTCACCAATGTCTTGAAGGGCTGACATTTTTCAGCCACAGAGTCATAGATGAGCTGATCAACACAGAGATTCAAGTTCTTCTAGTAAGAAGATCAAGATGCCTTTGGATATATCAGCGCTTTAGGTTTTGGGGTAGGACTGCCAAATTCTGTTGTTCTATAAATATTTCAAAATTAGTCTCATACTTATTTGTGGAAAAAAATGTCATACTGTTCTAAAGATCATGAGACTGACATGTGGTATGACTTACTATTAGTTGTGAATATGAGAGTTTCTCACAGTTGGCAGACTAAATGGTTAAGATCTTTGGATTTGTATTCCACAATACAAAGTATACAGAAATAGTGAATACAAGAGTGTTTTATGAATTAATTAATTAGTTTTCATTGAGGCCTACAGTCTCTTGGATGGTGTATTAGAAAGTAGAAGTACTTTTACCCTGGAGCTTTAAGGAAAAAAAGGCATAGAATATGTTTACTTGGCAGAAGGTCATACATACATCTATCAGTCGACAGTAGCTTTGACCTGACAAATGCAGCCCAGCCAAGTTGTCCTCAGTTCAGGGCAATAGCAGCAACTATATCGGAAGTGTTTTCTTATCAATAATTATTTGAAGAAAGAGAGACAGGAATTTTGCTTTGAGGTGTTGCTCCACACGGTCAGCACTGTAGTTTCTCATCTATAAAGTTGGCTTTTTGATAGTGTTTGTTGTGTCTGTGTGTGGGTGGGTGCCTGCATGCACGATAGTATATACAGTATGTCTGTATGTATATGCACATACAGTAGAACAGTAATTAGCATCATTCCTGATGAGACACAGTTTGTAGACTTTTGTCAGAAGTGGGATCTAGATTATACCGTAACAAACTTGAGTGGACAGCTTGGCTTGTTTCAGATCTGGGCTGTACTTTAGGTTATAGGGTAAAACCATGGATCACTGTCAGATTGTATCAGCCCGTCCTATATGAAGCTTAGTGTGAACAGCACATATCCAAAAGTCATTTCCTTGACAATGTAACACCATGCTGCTAAAGTGACAGACAGACCACTCTCTCTAAGAATCTCCTGCTTGTGCCTGGGGAATGAAAATGTGCTAAACACAGTGAAAACCAATCTCGTTTTTCATAATCATTCCTGGGATTTTCTTCGGTCTCCAAATGCAGGAGTGACATTAAGCCATATAGCAGCAGGATAGGCCCATAGTTAGATTTGCACCCTATCAGACCATAGCCATTCTGGGAGTCCACTCAGACTTTGCTATCAACTACCACCCCCCACACACCCACACCCACACAACCCAGCCCCCGCCTAAAAGCTTAAATGAACAAATAACTGACAGAAGGAACATTTAAATTCACATACATAAACCCATTTCACACTAACACACACACACACACACACACACACACACACACAACCTGGAAGTCAAGTAATCATTTAAAGCTCAATTTTAATGCCCACACAGTGAAATACAATGCAAAGAATCAAACGCAAGAGGCTTAACTCAAGCTGAACTGTAATGGGTCTGACTTCCTCAGATTAAAAGGGAAAGATGGGTGATAGTGCATAGAACGACTAAGATTCTTCTTGGAATTCAATGCTGAAACTCAACCTGAATGTGGTATTGATAGGGGTATTGATGAAGAGATATTGATTACGTGTTGGGTTGTAGCTGCTCAGCAATGAATAGAAGTTTGAGTTTAGAATGAATAAGGTTCATGAAACGATGTGGCTGTGTGCTTGCTAAGTATTTAGGGCTTTGTGAGTTTGATTTGTAACATCAAAGTCCTTCTTGTGGCACAGAAGTAAAACTGCAGTAATGTAAAGACTTATTGCAGGCACACATTTTCATTTGATGATGTCTCCTTGAACTCAGGTGTACAAATGAACACACTTAATTCTTTAGTGTAGGTATGCGTGTGTTTGTGAGTGCTTTCATTAAAAATGTATAATGAAATTGGTCTGACATTTGTGTCTAATTGAATATATTGTGATATAGATGTTTTCACAGCTCAGTGATATGGATGATATCTGTTTGACCTTTCTTTCCCCAGCTTAAAGAGCTCTGTGCATCTTTAACAATGTAAACAAACATCTGGGCCAATGTGCCGAACGATTTCAAATACAGTCCAGCTTTATGCAACATGCTGTGGCCCATACCACTGTATTTGCATGCATAAAATACAAAAATAAGGGCTTGATATATACGCTGTGCACTAAGGAAACAGAAAATGCTAACATGCTGAGCACATATGCAGTTTGACGAATGCATATAAAACTGAAACTTTTGGCAACACCTGAGACTGAGACAGATATGATCGGACAGGTCAAAATACCCAGTGTAGATTGCATATTTTATAATACATTGCACAGGCACCTACTTTTCTATTTTCACATTTTTTGTTTGGCCTCGTATTCTGTTTCACACACTTTTTTGAAAGATAGCCTAGCCAAACTACATTGAGAAGTGGTCGCTCTTCCAAGAAGGCTGATGTTAAACACATATTATTTGCCTTCCAGAGCTCATAATTTCACCTAATGATTTATGCTGTTGCACAACTTAAAGCCTAATGTAAGGAGCCTAATTTAGGAAGAATCAAAAGTTGATCTAAAATTAGTAGAGACTTAAAGTAACATGCTTTTACTTAACAGGAATACTATTTCCGTCTACCTTTCCTAAATTCCTTTTGAGTCTGCTTAAGAATCTTACAGTAGAACATGGGGGCCTCTTCATTTTTTAGCTTTTGAGCTGAATGTTTTCTTATCTGTTTTTATTATATATATTTATTTATATTCTGTTCTTATTCATTGAACTTCCAATGCGAAGCCATGTGAGGACACCCATGCCAGTACCAACTTGTGCAGTGTCTAACTTGTTAAGTGCCTAACTTACTGTATGCAGGAGGTGAAAACATCTTGTAGAAAATTCAATGCACTCCTTCACAAATGTGTCTCTTCTCAATGGGTCTCAAGATAATGTCATGCTGTAGCATGTTGGAGGCTGTTCTTTTTTTTTTTTGGCCACTGCACCTTATTTCATTTTTTTTCCCTTTCTTCCTTCATTTTTGTAGCTTTTTGCAAATTCTCTTGTTTTGATCCACCTTTTTGCCTCCGTTTTTGCTCCATGTGAATCAAGAGCTCATTATATATGGCTTGTGGCTTGTGATGACTTGAAAGGAGCAACAGGCAATTCCACTCTGTTTAGTCGTCTCTCTGAAAAGTAACTGGCAGCAATATGCTTTCTGTGCTGGCAGGGATAATCCCTGCTGCTACCAAAGCAAGAGCATGATGTGTTTGCATGTTGGACGTAGCACTAAGGAAGTGTGGGCTTGCATTTTTTGTATATTTACTACAGCATTGATGGTTTCTGTCAAAGACTCAGAAGTAGCTGCTGAAGTGTGGCACAAGCACAAACTACACCAAGTTTTTCTTAATCCTATGACGTAATCTGCAGTGGCTGCCAGGGAGTTTTCTTCCCTCTACCCTGGCAGCCATCCCTGGTTTAGGACTTCTAATGATGATCAGGGCTCCTGGCATTACTGCCCTGAAACTAATTTTCCTCTTCCTGTATCGACCCACAAATTCTGTCCCGCCATAATTGAGCGTGCTCTACAAATCTTTACAGAACCTTTTTAGAGGAGGTTTTTATATTTTCTTAAAAAGTACTACCAACAATACCACAGATTCATGACATATATAGACCAAATATGAAAGACTGGATAGACAGTAGCCCCACACACTTAGTAGGCATCCAATTGTTGAAACTGAAACTTCTGATTATTATTTTCAGAATGTAAGTAATTAAGAAATGACATATCACATATTTTGTTGTTTATGTTGGAGGAATTGTTGGCTAGCCTAAAGAGACTTAGGACACCCCTTATCTAAAAAATATTAAACAGTAACATTTCTAAATAATGGCCATGATGGACAGTGTCACTGCCAGGTTCTTATAAGGCAAATTGTTTGTATAATCATAAAATGTCTCTTTTTTAACAGACTCTTGTGATAGTTTCCAGACTGTTGTAGTGTTGTTGTTGTTGTAATGCTTCCATGCAGTTTGACCCACTTAACTGTTTTGGAAAGGGATGCTTTTGCTTTGTAGTTTTAAATCAAACTGCATCATGAACTGTGAATTTATCCTTAATATTTTTCCCTTTAGATGAAAATTATTTATTATTAGTAGTAGTAGTAGTAGTAGTAGTACCAGTAGTAGTAGTAGTAGTAGTAGTAGTAGTACCATTTGGTAAATTGGTTGCTTCCTTAGTTTTTTCTTGTTCACTTTTGCGAACAAATTAAAGAGGAAAAGTGAAGAATAATTTGGGAATGCGGCCCAAGGTCACTAATCATGTTTTAAGATGTCACAACTTAGATGGTATCACAGCGATCATTTCTGGTAATTTAAATGTTTGACTTACAAATCATCTTTTATATACTGTCTTTTCTTTCTGAAAGTTCGTATTTTAAGTACAAGTTGTCACAAACACAAGTTGTATTTCTTTTTTGATTAAGTATGATGAAAATGATGGGGGAGGGTGGTGATGGTAGCAGTGCCAGGAAAAACCAAAATGATAACAGGATAATAACTATTATAGCAAAATGGGTACAATCATGTAAATGTGGTAAGACAGTGCTTGTGTGTAAATGCTAATTATTATAATGATGATTAATTACAGTTATGAACAACAATAATTAGCATATGATCAGTATTATTCTATCAACATACTAGGTAATTCCAAAGGCCAAGACAGAATGTGATGGATGAATGTTTACTCTGATTAAAGGTTCAGTTTAGTCACAATTCAACATTTCCAACCCTCAAAACATTTAAACATCACTAACATAACCATTCATTACAAACAGTATGAAGTTATGGCATTCAAATAGTTAGTTCCATCAGAAAAAAATATTTGCAAGAGCTCAGTTTTTATGTAGATACTTAACTTTGTGTCTTTTTTTAAGGTCACCAACTGCATCAATGAAGGTGTATGATAAATTATAAAAGGTCAAAAGCATGCAGTAAGTCCAATAAAGCCTTACAGTATGTTAAAATACTCCAGTACAGCAGTTTCATAACCCCCACCCCACCTCTGAACTGAGCACAACCCAATTTTGAATTCTTATAATAGGGAACAAGGGTTATACACCCAAAACAAAATAAAACAAACACATACATACACACAACACAGACAGTTTATCTGTATGCTCAATATGTATGTGCTTGTTAGGCTGTTCTATTAACCCTTTTTTCTGATATAGATATCATTTGTAAAAGAGAAGTGGTAGTATGACTTTCTATCTGTCTTAATACATAATGATTACAATGATTGGTAATGAACATACTGTACTAACAAAAAACAAATAAAATGTAGTCTGATCAAACAGAACTGACTCTATCAAAATAGATCTTTAAGTCAAAACTATAATTCTACCAGGATTGCAGTGGTTGTAATAAATGAGGCCATTAATTGCAAATATGATGAATGCTGCTTCTTGGATGGGTGACTTCCAGAAAAATTGCTTTCTCTGAAAGAACTACTAAATAACACAACCAGGTCTCTTCGACATTAAAAAAGGACAGATTCTAGTCTGCAACTGGCTCTATCACCTCATTGCCTGTGGCATCCTGATAAAAATCACTTAAGTCATTGATTAAAATGTAAGCAGGTTAATGCTAGAGGTGACTTCTCCCGCTTAGCATAATTTGCTTATTACACAGGCAAATAAACAAACCATTGATCACAGTGGTCCCTGACAGAAAGTAGATTAGATGGAAGGAACCAGGATCAGGTACATGTGTATTACACCAGAATGCTTGAAATGGTCACGCTACTGTGGCTCATCAATCCTAGACACACTGTGTATATGCTCACTATTGCCTGTGTTAATAATATATATATATATATATAACAGTGATAAATATGTCATCAGAACAACCCAGGACAAATATGAGAAATCCAGCCTTTTCAGAGGCACGATCTTCAGTAATCTTTAGAAAACCTTATAGAACACAGAACAAAATGTAGCATTAAAATATACTGCAGAACACTTGACAATGCTTTCCTCTACATTCCTTCTACATTAATACTAATGTGTTGTTTTTTACAATTATTGTCCTGGGATCACCACCACCACTCTTACTTAACTTTGACAGTCACAGTCCTCCCAACCACAGTGACAATTCTAGCAGTAAGACTGCCTCACAGACACTGCAAAACATTTAATTTGGACAGGTGTCGAGGAGGCTTGCAAAGGGGACAGGCAGAGGCATGGGTCAGAGCAAGTCTGCTGAACTGCAGATGTCAGGCTCATCTTTCTTTGACATGGACGGCCTGTATACCTCCTTTCAATTTTACACATCAGACTGCAGCCATTGCTGCAGCAGCAGAACATGTCTCCAGCTTGGATTTTCATCCTGAACTTGTACCTTCATTCAATTAGTTGAATAGACCTTATAGTATTGGTGTGAGTGCTAGTGCCTACCAATGTTACCCTGGCAATGCCTGTATTTGTAATGAAAAAAAAAATACAGTATTGGACAACACAGCAGCGCAATACATTAATCATTTAAATAATAATAATAATAATATAATAGTATTATGTTGCGTGGCACATCCAACCGTGCCAATGTGTGCTTCACCATATATAGAAAATAATAGGGCTGTTTTGATGTGTGTTGTTCAGTGCATTTTGGGCAACACAACACTACTAATCTGGTCCTTACCAATGAGCCCTGCCAAATGTTGGCTAACACCTGGTGGCCAGAGTGTCACATCCAGACATCTGTTCATATTTGATTAATCGTACATGTAATTTATCACCATTTATCATTAACAGCCAACTACACATACACCATCGCTTAATAGAAATGTATAGTAACAGTAGTCATGACATGGTACTTAAACACAGACAGGCACTAATAACAGCAGTAGAGACACGGTTTACAATCTTGACATTATAGAAGAGGTGGCAGATAAGGCAAAACTGAGTGACAGCGTTAAGGAAAAGCTTGGATAGTTTTGCTTTTTAGACACAAAGTCACCAAACAGTCAAACACACATCTGCAACTCATTCTTACTTGTTATGAAGCATTTGCTACACACATAATGCTAGGTGTATGATGAAGCGGGGTCCCACTGTTTGCCTGAGGCATCCTCCTCTGATGGTTTGAAGCCAGAGCACTTTTCTGTCACTGTTTTGGGATTTGGAAGTGTGAAAACCTGAGATCTGTTTTTCCTCGTGTTGAAGGTGCGTCCTGGGACGCGACAACTTTTAGGCATTATGTTGATCTTGTAAAAACTGGTACATGCAAGTATGTCTCCTGTGAATTGTGTTCATATGCAGTTACTCTAAACGATCAATTTGTTAAAAACATTGTCCCAATACAGAAAGCAGTGTAACATATCAATAAAATAAATAAAATGATGTATGTCTGGAAAATGTCTCCTATGATTGCATGAACATTGTAGGTGTAACACTTATTTATTATACAGTCTTAGCTTCAATGAAGGGCCCTTGCCCTATAAGGTGTCTTTATCTATGATACGATTCTGTTCCTGTGTATGAGATCAGGTCTGGTGTGACACAAAGACACATTACTAGTTTAAGCTCAAGACCTTCTCATGGAGAAAAATAACTGGTGAGTTTGCCTTTTCATATATATATATTTCCACTTTATGCTGCCTGTTTCAGTCATGTTCAAAATTGAGTCCTTTGGCAAAGCTCATCTACTTCTTTCTCAACTGTTTGTTTAGAAACTGGAGTAAATGATCCTCTTAGTTTTGAAATTGGTAGCTCAGACCTTAGCCCTTATCAACGTCCTCTCCATATTTTACTATGGTGCGTATATGCACGGTGCTTTCATTTTAACCTCAGAACACCTCCCAGAGCAGTAAACTGAACTAGGCTGCGAAAACAAGTGTGAGAACAGTAGTTGCCTTTCTACACATGCAACTGCTGTAGCTTGTTTCGCTTAACAAACAAACAATATATGCTATGCATGTTCATACCACTTCACTGATTTTATCGTGTGAACATTGAACTTGACTCTTTGTTCTCTTCTGTGATCATGCTGGAGCACATACTGGATACAACAATAACTTTCAGACGGGGAGCAAACAAAGAGACGTGCTTACACAAACTCCTCTTCCGTCATGAATTCATTATCTCGCACTATTAAAATTCTGCAAAAGTATACTTTTGGTTTTGAACAGTTGAATCTGGTCTAAACCTTGATGCATGTCTTGTTATGACATCCATTGACTTTCTATCACCTAAACTTTGACCATGTATCAACACAAGATGTCCCTGGAATCGCAAAGCAGTGTGTCAAATCACAGCATTATCTGTCAACTCCATATTAGTCTTATCCCTGCTGCAGTTGCTGCCTTGTCTTAGAAGTCACTCTGCAATAGCGAAACAAATGAAGTTCTGATGAATGAAAAAACCTTTGGAGTCCTCCAAAGACAACTTTTATATTTTCCCCTCTGTGCAATTGCAGAGAGCAATTCTAAATTGAGTGCGTGACTATAAACACTGCTGACTGTCTATCTGAAAACACCCACATGTGAAGTGAAATTGTTTGGCATCATTGTACTGCCAACAGGCATCAAGAGTTACTGTATAATCACTCTATATGGAATAGAATGTGCTTTAATTTAATTTAATTTTATTTTTGTATCCAGGAATATGTAACCATGACCCATATATTCAACCAAGTTAAATCATTCAAAGCCAAAAGTAAACTTTTTTAAGTATGCTGCCCATAAAATGACCGAAAATTACCTGCCTCACAATGAAAGCAACCTTGTGTTTCGCCAATTGAATGCTTTCAATTTGTAGCAGCAGCAGCAGTAAGAAATGTTAGGTTTGCATTAGCAGTAACCCTCCTACATAAGTCTATAGGAGGGTGAATGAATTAATGAGATAAAACTGAAAACTGCAACCATGGATTACAAGCATGCAACGTTTCCAGCAAATCCCTCGTGCATAGGTAGGCAATTTGAATGCAGCACAGGAATGGCGGACTCTCCCACTAACAATGAAAAATACTAGTACTTTTACAGAATGTAAATACACTAAATGGGTATTCTGGAAAAATGCAGACAACACAAATGGGGTTTCATTTAATACAAAATGTTAAAGTATTATAACTTTAAAGTTGTAGTTAAAAAGTTAGTTTTTAACTACAGGAGACAAACCAAGACATACCAGCATGTCTGGCAGGTGTATTGAGAAAGTGCATTTGTGCATCCACATTGACAGGATGAAACAAAAATGTCACAGGAAATGGACAGTCACCGGCCCACTGTAGTTGTGGGCTACTCTCCAACATCTTAGATGAAGGGCATGTGAATGCAGATGTTGTTCTTCACCTATCTTTGCTCTGGGCAAGGGCATAGCTAAGGCAATGGTGTGACATCACCATTTGTGGCTCACCTCAGCACAGTGAATAGATAGCCAGTGGTCATGTGTTTTTCCCCAGGCTAGACCCAAGTAGGATGTTTGGCCAGGGCTTGAAGTTCATTCAGGCCTGGTTCACTTCCAAGAAAAAAAAAATCTCAGGCACTATGGCTAACTTTGTATGCAGATCCTTGCATTTGAAGTTAGGAGCCAGGCTTTGTACTTACAGTTTAGCAAAAGGCAAAAAGCAATAAGACTGTATTTGTTTTAAGTTTATTTTCAGTATTTGTCATAAGTGAAAAAACAAGATGTTATCTGTATTAAGATATTGTTGCAGGAATTATTGTTATACATTTCTCTAACATAGGGTATGCACTGTCTTGAGATGGAGTCTATTTCAGCTACAGTATAATGATGGAGTTCAGTAGTGGTCTAGACACTTACAGGTATCTGACAAGCTCATGTGTCACATCAAATGTTGAGCTATCAAGTCAAACAGCACTCCACAGATCTGCACTGCTCAATGACCTTCTTCAATGCAGGTCTACAAATATTATTGAAAAAAATAACATTCCAAATACTGAATATTACAAGATTTCTTAGAGGATAGGAAAACAGCTGTGTCTGGCTAGTTGAGATGAAATTACATCTGGATAGCTGACTGAAATCACAGGGTGCATTATCAGTTTTCTTGGCTCTGGAGAGAATTCAGTCCTTCTTATCAGACCTTTCATTTTATCATAAGTGCAAACAAACCACTGATTAACAATGTCAAATTATTTTGAAACTACTATGCTTCATTTTTTATGGAAACACATCTATTTTTATGTGATGATGATTACTCATGAAGGGTGTAAAAGCTTGAAGACAAACCTTTTAGTCACACTGGCCAATCAGGCTTGCAGCCCAGTCTCAGACAGCTAATGCTACATGGCTGTAAATGTTTTGGCCTTTTCTCATAGCATCTCAGCATTTTTTCCACAACTGTTACTTGACATGATTGGTATCTGGGCAACAGAGTTATCCATTTATAGAAGCAATGCTTAATGTCTGTAAATGTTTGAAGCCTTTTCTCTGCATGACTTCTTTCTTCCACACGTATATTATTTGTCACGATGGGGATCTAGAAAGAATATCACCCACAATAGCGAGTGAGGCTCTTGGAGCTGGAAAAACAGAAGCAACCTTGATTGCAATTTGCTCACCCAGCTCCTGCTTATATAATGTCTCGCTCTCACACATACACACACTCCCTCCTTTTCTGTACACATTCACATGCAATGTACATTGACATTTTGCCTGCTAGTTTGCAATAACAGATGTTTCTCTGATAGTTTGTCATGTTCTATGGCAACTGCTAAAAACTGGGTGTTGACTAGAGTTTTAAAAACTCAGAACAATTTCTGCAGAACTGTATATGACTAAACAATCTGTCCAACCTGCCAGCTGTCTGAAGCCTCACAACAGACAATCATGTCTTTATGACCAAGTACACAAGTGTCTCTGACCTAAAACTTTTTTCTGTGGCAGTCAGTCATGTATTGATATTCTGTCCCACCTACTCTATCACGCTAGTGTGAAGCAGATACTGTACTGAAGCCACAGTAATGGTTTATAAAAAGTCAGGAGAGAGTTCCTTATTAGTTTGCCAACATGAGTCAGGTAGTAATATCCTTAAATTAGAGTCCAGCACACCTGAGAAGCATGTATGCCACAATATAACAGTGTTAAAAAAACAAGGCCCCTGTATTTCTTCCTTTAACACATATATTTTCTTATTCTATTGCTCTGACAACTGACTGGATTAGAGGTTGTCCACTTCACTGCTTTAACTTAATAACAGCCCTCAACCTCAATTGTACCTCCTCAACTATTGGAAAAGCTGTATTGATCCTCGAAGAGAACTGCTGCCACAGAAAGGTATTCTATCAGTGTAACTAATAGTGTGCAGGCATGTGAAGATATCATTGACCCTGAGCCCTCCAACAATGTGGTTCACATGTAGTTTTTATGCTGCTGTGTACCGTTGCATTTTCTTGAAGCAGTCGAAGATACACGAAACTCATCCATCTGCTCAAACTGTAACAAGCCATCTGTGCTTCTGTGTTTATCTGTACTTCAATATGACTGAACTTGTTTTTTCTTTCAGTTTTTAGCATTTCTTAATATTTTATGGAAATAAAATACCAGTTTAGTCATCTAGCAATGACTGATGTAGATACAGAATAAATAAAATTTTGTAAAGAATTACTTGAATATAAAAGTAAATATTCACAGATCTACATGTTACCATGAAGTAACCATGTCACTGATTTTAACATGAACATAAGGACAGTATTAAAATGTGAAAATGAAGATGACAATACATAGGGACAATAGATGAAAATGAGCATTTTAGGCTAAATGTGGCTCATTTACACTTCTTTTTTTCTGTTGATTGATGAGCATTTTACAAATAATACCTATTAAAATAAATAAAATATAAATGTTCAAAATCATGTCACATACAAGTTTTAAATACATTATGATACCCTGAGTATATACCAATAAATGAAATATTTGCATCTACAATTAGCTTTAAAGATGTTATATCACAACACAACAGCAAATATAAAGGAGCACTTACAGTACACTGATCATAAATGAGCCAGTACATAATTTGCTTATTACAAATATAACTATTATGGTAGTGTAGGACTACCGTCTGACTTTGTAGCAAACTGAGTTGGCCTTTATCATTTAATGAATACCCAATCAAGAAAATTAAGTAAAAACACACAATGCTAATACTAATACTGGAAGTCATGCAAAACCCTGTAATGCTCTTAAATGACTATGCATGCTCGCATGAATGGAAGTCATATATTAGGATTTTCCCCTGTTAGTTGTCATGGGGGATTTTAGTCTCATGTTAGTGTACAATGGGAAAGTACTGACAAGAAACATTTTGAATTAGTGTGGCATTTTGTTCTTAAATAATATGACACATTTCCAACCTCTCCATTAAGCCCCAGAAAAAGACAGCACAATGTACATATATATATATATAATTATGATTTCTGTGAAAGAAAGCTCTTGAGACATTAATAATGGATAAAAGAAGGAAAGCTGCACAAAGTTACAGATATGTTTGACATCAGTGAATTAAGAATAGAAGAAAATGAATTAGTAACATTGGGAATTCCTCTTGGGTCCCAGTACATTGTTTTGATTTGATTCAAGCTAAGAGAACACTGTCTTTACACAATGACTTCATTAACAAGTAAAGCCATTCATAGATAAGAGAAAAAATCTGAGACTTCTACACTATATGCTGAGCAGTTCTAATATGCAGCAGTATCTTAAATGTTAAACCATTCAGAATGTAGATGTACATCATTTCCCCACAGAAAAAGTTATGAAAGCAAGCTAATAAATCAGTTTTGTCATTTCTCAGCATCTCATGGCATACAGGGGTGAAAAATAATGTAACAGAAATCAGCTGAGAAACACAAGGTCTCAAGATAATGCCAACTGCGAAACAATTTTCAATTATGTTAAGCTTCATATTAACCGTTTTTTTCTGACTAGTTTAACTATTGCTATACTGAAACAATTCCTCTCGTTTATTTAGTTTTTCATTTCCCAACTGATATGTTTCCCAACATATGAGTCTCATACATTCCCTTTAGGGAACGCTTGCAACAAGTAATGCTATGCCATTGCATTTCCAGTGCCTCCTTGCTTGCCAGGACAGGTACAGCTCAGTGACACTCAGGGGACTGATGATAGGAGTGATGGCATTGCCACTGAGAAAAGGATCCCCAGAGGTATTTTCAGGAGAATGTGCTGTGGACAGCAGAATGGCCTCCATTGCCCCAGGGATATAAAAAAAGAAGAGAGAAAAAGGGAGATACATTTCAGAACTAGCCAATGATGGCGTCTGCAGTCAAGGAGCTTTCTAAGAAAGAACTGAAAGTCAACAGTTAGTCAACAGTAGGGGTACTTTAGAAATGAAATACAGCAATGTTCAGTCTCAGAAGCTGTCTCTGAGTGCAGGTTTTTGTCTTTTAAGTCATGATTTAATTAGAATATATAGTCGAGGGCATGATCAGCTTTTGCTGTTGGTTTACCTTTTTGTTCTTTTTACAAAAGAGAGAATGGTGAATACAGAATGACACTGAAAAGTTGTTTTGATTTGGACAAAAATCTTGCAGCTTAGAAAGTTGCCATCAAAACAAAGTTGACAAGACCTCATTGTGCAACTCTAAAATGTGATAGTTAAATGCAGAAAGTGACACTGACTGTGGCTGTCTGAAGGCTACCAAAAGTTCTCACAGATTTTGTTTGTTGTCTTCATTCGATAGTCAGCTGAAGATCCATGAAGAAGGAAACAATAACAACCCTTTAAATTACAGGCCGCAAAAAATATATTAACTATTATAAATTACACTGTAACAAAAATAATGATGCAGCATTTGTAATGTTATTATTCATTTTTAAACACTGTTATAGCAGAACTACACAAAATTACCAATTCGTAATTATGCTGTTCATGTATAATTGGTAATGACCAGCAATTAGTATTGTTCATAAATATAAAGATTATACTGGACCTACAGAATGATTTAGGTTTATATTCTTTCATTTGATAATAAACCCAATGTATTTACACAATATCACACCTCTTATGTGTCCCTTTTTTACAGATATTCATCAATCCATATATATACCGCATAGGTAAGTATGTTCTATAGATTACTCATTTGAGTAATTCTTTATTGGCAGTTAAATATTTACACAGGACAGTAGCATCCATTCCAAACAAACAAGACTGTCAACACCATGTAGATTTTGAGATTCTCTCTTACTAGTTAACCAGCTTTCTTGTTAAATAAGCCAAGTTAGCTCCCTGATAGGCCCTGGCATTTTTTGCCCACATCTTACAACACACCTGATAATATGTATAATATTACTTTCTGCTGGGCCCACATTAAAAATACATATATGACCATTTTTTATTTACATCTTCAAACAAGAGTCAGTTTTCTTGCCTGATTTGAACCGGTGTCTTTTCAGCCAAAATCAATATAGGGACATGTGTTAAAAGCCAAATCTTTTTACTTATCATGACAAACTGGAGTAAACGTAAAAACGCAAATGTATTAGGGTAATTGTTGTGAAAACATAGTATAAAGCCACTGCATGAAATTTGAAATGTATGACTTGGGCAAGCCACTGTGGCAGATAGCAATTCATGTAGCTTTAGAGTACTTCTTAAACTGTAAGAGGCTTGTAATCTAAAAGAATACAAACATTACTTTGGTTATTAAGGGGATATTTCCACAAATCCAGCTGTTTCATTGTTAACAGTGGTAACAAAAACAAAGATGTTGTTTAAAGTACAAACACACCCCAAAACTTAAATTTACAACCACCCTGAACCTTAACTCAGCCTGGCCTTGGCACATACTAAAAGCTGAAATAATGTGCTCAAGCCAACAGTGGTGTAGTCTGGTGGAGCAGGTTGCAACTGCATACTGTATTCATATCGTATCAGTGAGTGGAAACCTTTTCACCCACACAACATAACAGTAGGTCACACTTGCATGTGAAATCTATGCAAATGCACTACTCACTCAGAATATGTAATTAATGGAGAGCAATTAAAATATGAGTATGAAATGACATGTGTGAGGTACTGCATGTTAATTCAGCGCTCTAGGAATATAAAAGCTCTGAGATCAACATTTTTTAAATCTCCTGTTTGGATACAACAACTATTGCAACTTTTCCAAAGGTATTGGTTTACACAAATTAAAACTCATTGTTGCCCAGTTCTGAAACCCATCCATTAAGAATGCATTTGCAATAACATTTTGGTATAGTATGTTTAAAACAGCTTGTATGTATATAAAAATTCAATGTTGAGTTGGTGTTTTAGTGGAGGTGGGACATTAACATTTATAGTGTGAAATAGTAGGAGGGAAGTGTTAATATTCTCCATTTTTTTTATATTTACATCCATTAGAGAACAGTTGATCAGTGGACTCTAGTGCTTATCTTGCATTTGTAACACTGTAAAATAGTGTGGTGGCAGCCTTTAGTCAAAACATAATGTCACTCTATCCTGTCTTTTTTCTCTTTCTCTTTGCTGCATTGGTGTAATGTTATTAGGTGACACGGAACACATGGAATGTAGTATGCAAACTCTGGTCTCTAGTGTACTGTGCTTTGTACATTTCCTAGATTGGATAAACCTTTTCCAATGAATGTGACCCAAGCAGCAAATATGTTTACTTCAAAATGTATTTCTAAGGCAAATTAGTAGTATATGAATGTATTTTGTAGAACCTGGGGTTGGTTTCAAGGTTAGCTAGCGACTACAGACTATAACGTCTGTAAAACGTCTCCCCCAAACATGAATTGAAAACTTTTGCCCTTGCTCTACTGTGTACCATTTAATAATGTAGCTACGTCAATAAAAAAGTCTTGAGGAAAGATGATCTTCATGAAAATTGTGTGACCAGTGTGGGGGGCCCTGTGGATACCCAGTGGGAGGAGGCAGACCTAATTTTTGAAGCTTTTGGTTATTAAATAAAGGATGAGCAGCCATGGTTTTCAGACTTATCACTTTGGAAAGTTCTACATCAAAGGAGACGTGGGCTGTTGATACATGTCAGTATATGCAGACCCTTTTCCAGGTTTTGCCTTAGATAAGAAGAAGAGATTAATGAGAAGGCAGCACCATTGGACGTCTAATGTTTGTCCACTATAACAAGCTTTCTGACCTTCAAGAATAGAAGTGTACACGAGGGCCAAGATGGAGTGCCTTTCCTTACATTTCTCCTTCCTCCATCCAACCCGCATAAAATATCCCCACAGATCGAATTTCATGCAGTATTTTGGCCTGAATTTTACCTGAGGACATCCGGTTTCCCATTAAATCTCTATCGATTCTTTACCCACACCCTCATCAAACCACTTTGCAGCATATACAGTACACTTAGACATACACTCATACACAGACACACACACACTTCCTAGTATCAACAAGAGACTTTTAGAGGCAGAATGTAAATTAGCAAATCCCTAAGGTAATTAAAAACCAAGTCCCTAACTTATTGCATGAAGCCTTCCTGACTAACAAACACCTGTGCTGTATCAATTAGGAAGGCTTTATTTGTATATAATATTAATGGAGTGCAACTCTGTTTAGTTAATTTAAAGATCATATATTCCATTTCCAGCTGTGCATGTACTGTGTACTGTTAACTCTAATGATGGTATTCAGTTCAGAAGAGAATTTACATAAGTTATTAATTTGATCTTCAAAATTCAAATTCAAAAAAGGGCCAAATCTGTGATGTCATCAGATGATATTTTAAGTGAGAGTAATGGCATGTTCTCTGTCTTTAACAGTAATTAATAGTAGCAGTAGCTACTACTGCGGTTATTGGTTATAAGTCTTATTTCTGAGTCCTAGACACTGCTGTTACAGATGATTGTCAGTGATACAGCTCACATCTGCACCGCTTCCTTATTAATCTTACTTACGATGCCATAGTTTGCCTTGTGCATTATCTATATTCCATGTTGCAGAAATGACTCCTAAGTACTGAACTATATTCGCCAGGGGGGTTGATTGCACTCTCACATCAGTGCTTGCTGCTTGTATTCATGTGCATCCTCAAGTGCAGAACCTTATCCAGCAACAAACCCATTTCCCACTTCCACAAACCTATCTGCATACGCTCACTCCTAAAGCAAAATGTTTATAGTGAGCACACCTTAAAAAAGAAATCAGATTTCAATTGTTTTCCCTACAACATGCGCTCATGGCAACTAAAGCATGACTTTTTCATTATCTTACCATGATCTTTTCCCAGTTGTATTAGTAACATAAACTATGAGAATTTTGGTCTCCAGTGTCAGTCGTAAATTATTTGTTTTAAATAAATGAAAAAGACAGCACTTGGCCACATATATGATGAATTGAGTGACTGTTCACATCATATACTAACTCAAAAAAGGACATAGTGTTATGTTGCTCTTTAAAGAGCGTTGTTGCAGCCTCTGGTCGCTGTTTGGTTTTGGAAATATATTACAGTTCTTTAAGTATTTTATGTTGCGCACACAAAGTACTAATACTGTGAGTGCTTGCAAGCCCACACTTTACAGTCAGCTTGAGTCTTGCACTACTAATACATCTTATTGTTAGCGGAAAGCATTCTGACAATTATTCCTAAGTACGTATCTGCCCCAGGCATGTCAGTGCACAATAATCTACTGAAAATATTCTAGTTATTGAAAATTGCAGGCGCTTCAAATCACACTCAACTTTAGACAAAATGGCTATTTTGTGTCAAATGGGAAAAGGGTCCGATTCCACAAATTCAATCTAATTCATCAGAGGAGGAGCGGCCCTAGGTTTTATTCCCTCAGGACATCACAAATGATCACAATTTTGGCTCTCTTTCTCTAGCAGTGGGACAGAGATGGCCACAAACCAGTGCTCCACATTATAAGAAAAACGTAGGTTTATTCTCTTCAGGGGATTTTTTTTTAAATTGTATATTATGAAGCTTTTAATCAAGCTTGCAGAAACATCGTTATTATTGTTATTATTATTACATAAGAGTGCTGAGAAAAATGTTTTATATACTGTAAAAAAAACCTGTAACTTAAAAATATGATCACATATGCATATGTACGCAACTTGGATTAAAATTACATTTGTATTGACTGTATAAAAAAAATTCCCTTGATATTGGTTTGGTATTCTGGGAAGAGTAAATTTGCTTTTTCTTTGCCTCAACGCACACCATGATGAAAATACTTCCTACTCCACCTGCTCATTAATCAGGAAGGCAGTGCAGATGGCGTTCTTTGACAGAGAAGAAAACATGGAGAGCTATCAACTTTTTGCTGCTAATTAATCCTTCGATTCTTTGAATGGAATTGCAAACCACATAAATTAGCCTAAAAGTAGAGGAGAAAAGAGTCACATAACTTTATGTAATGCACACAGTCTCCTTTTTCAGTTCATAAATGTGTTTTGCTTGAATCTCGAATGGGTCATATCCTCATCCTCTCTCCCACAAATGGTAATTCTTGCACTTACTTTCCACAATGATTTTCCAGGAGATATTTACCGGTTTATGTTGATGTTTTGCTTTTCTTACTGCAGTGCAACAACCTAAAACCAGGCAGCAGAAGAGCAGTTGAGCTGTTGAGGTATAAAAAGCCCAAACACGCAAATATATTAAAATAACAATCTTTATTGTACAAAAAAATATAATCCCCATGACAAACAAACAGCATAGTAAAGCGGGGGCTCACAACCTACGTGCTGTTTGAGACCTCTTGCACTACTAACAGGTTGCTCAATAGCAGATGCCTGGGGTGGACAAGAATATTCATGAACTAGCTGAGCAAAACTGAGAAATCAAAACTACTGTGACCAAAGCAGTGATTCACTGGCTGGTAATTGCTGGCTATCCACATTCTGCCAACACAGGCTGAAATACCACCTTCAGACTGGGCTCTTGGTGCTGCATGAACACAGGCATAGCCACAGACAGGTTTCATTTTGTTTCCTGCCTCACTGATAAAACTCTATCACCTCATTTTGCACTTAAATTGTTTTAATAAGATGACAAAATGTATGAAATGAATGTTGGCCCAAAATGTCTGAAAGCAAACAAATGATTCTAAACCACACAGAAAAACAAAACTATAGAGAAAAATCAAATACAATTTACAGCTAAGCAGATGGACAGGGAAAAAAGCCTCCTGGGGAGAAGGGTTAGAGAGTGGGAGGAGCAGCAGGTCCGAGGGGAACTCTGGGGAGAAAGAGAGGAAAACTGGAGAAGTGTGTGACATTACATGCAACAGCAGAGAGGAACACTACATTGGTGAAATAACACCAAGAAACTGAAAAGGTTGGTCACAGCATCAACTTGGGAGGGGTCAATGTCATCAACCAGATGTTGGACCGTAAGAGAGAGAGATGATCTGTGATCTCCCACCATATACAACCACTCATTGCATGACCAACGTTCCACACATGATGACACCTGATGAAGACCATGAGAAGCCATTGAAAACTCAGAAAAAGACAGCGAGTGGACATTTCAGTTGCGATTTATGTCACATATACTGTTCCCAAGGTCAGGAATGAACTTCCTTCCATACCCAAGAGAAATCCCATGTACCATTTTCTTTGTAGGATGCACGACATCAGGCCAGCCAATGAGTGAGCTATGACAGTTCTCTGCCAGGAGATTTCTATATTTCATATCTAATAAATAATGAAATTCATGAGAGATCTAATGTGTAGGTTACAGGAGGCTTACACAACAACTAATGGGGTTACAGTAGTGAGTTTACTTTTAAACATTTTGGCCCTAAATTGGCTCCATAAAAATGTCAGCACAGGTCCACAAGAACATGTTGTACTTCACACAAGTAAACACATAACACCACTCTGTAGAGCTATTAAAACGTCAACCCCTACATAGATTTACCCTCATGAATCCCTCCAATTTTTCCAAAGTCCTACCAGTTAGTCCCTAGTCTGCAATATTAGTTTGAATATTTGAGTGACTGTTTCTCATTTACATCTTTTATGACAAACATCACCGGATTAGCGGGGTGCCAGGATTGAACAGTGGTCAGGGCAAATTGAAGAGCAGTACACACAGCTAAAACTCATTTCATTGTTGCTTAATCACATTCCAGTGGGACAAATGCAGTATGAGTTTGCTAAATTTAAGAGAGAGAAATGATACAGAAGTAAAAAAAAAATTTTTCTGCCAACAACAACTGCAAACCCATGAAAAATGTTGTATTGGTAGATGGCATTTCTTTTCTGTTCTTTCTTTGTCGAAACACCAAAATCCATGACTCTTTGTTCTAGTTGTGAATACTGAAGTCTGGGTCCCAAACGGCAGTTGCGATGATTGAATAAGAATTTAAATCTTTGATTGAAAACATTTCTCATTCAGTAGCCACAAGGACTTCCACTGCCAGCATGTGAAATTAATGACTTTGGCAAATCTGAATCTGTTATTTGATCTGGCTTTTCCCAGCAGATGATGCTGCTCCATGCCTTTGCTTTCAAATACACCACTGCAGGCATGGCCCAGTAGAAAGGTCCGGGCACACAATCTGGTGCATGAGACTGGATGTTAATTCCAAAGCACAGCTGAGCAAATACTGTTACCTTTTAGGCCAGAAGAAAAAGACAATTTAATTGGTACAACAAATCATAAATAAAGTGGATAGCAAATACATATGGAGAGCAAATTACCTGTGTGAATGTAAATTGAGTTATTTGATGCAGCAGGTATTTGAACTGAAAACAGAAAATATATGAAGTTGTGTATATGCCCAGTATTATGCAGAATATTAGTGATCTCCTGTTTCAAAACAGAATGAGGCTTGTGCACAGGTCCATATTCAGGTCATATTTGTTATACACTGGTGTTAACTGCATATAGAGCACTTTGTATCTCTATCAATCTGTGTCAGTAATAATACCTCAATACAGAGAAATGTCTCTATGGAGACCAATGGACTGAGGCACAGACCATGTTAACGTGACTTACTATAGGTACAAGTTGATTTCAGGCCCACTGTTGCATGACATCATCTCTCATGTTTCCTGTCTCATTCTACTCTAAACTTTGAATGGAAGAGTATGAAAAGACTAACGTGACAGGACATGTTTTGCATCCATAAATAGATCTGATAATGGACACAGTGCCACTATTAACAAAAAAAAATAGTAACCAAGATAGTTGGGGTTGTATGATGACTCATAGGCACTACTAGAAAGGTATAATCACTGGCCCTGTCTCTGTCTCTTTAACAGAAACTTTAAACAATCATTCACTTTCATAATATAGAAATGATTATCTCTGTTAACAATATGTATCTGTGCAAATGAGTATTTTAATATCTACTGTATCAGTGTTAACCCAGTGACAGCCTCATTTGGGACTACCTGATCCACTGCATGGGAGACAGCTTTTCCAAGTTAGTTTTCTAGTGTGGGAAAGGCTCATTGCTACCCCTTGTGGCCAATGGGGGGAAAAACTCTACTCTCACTCTACGGCTGTAATTCTCACCAACTAGAGTAACCGTAGTTTGCAGTGGGTGTTTTCTTCTCTTAAGCTTCAGCGGACAGTATTGAGCTCATTACTGCTTTGCGGACAAGAATGAGGTGAACTCACCTGCATTCAAAAACGTACTTGGACAAGCCACACAAAGGTGAGATTTATGCTTTATGTGAAGTGTTTTCAAACAGTAGCTGTGTCCGAAATCACTCCCTTGTTCACTCATTCACTACTCCCTATATAATGAACACTCAATAGTACTCAATAGTGAGCAGTAACTTTAGATTTCAGACACTTACTGATTATCATTTTGCGTTATCACTGACAGCTGTAGAGGCGCACAATGGAAGTGTTCGCATCTATAAAATGTGAAGCATTGCATTGTGGGATTGTTAGTAGGAAGTAGTGTACATGCCACTTATTTTATTCCATTGTGGAATTATTGAGGACACTCACTATCTAGGGAGTTCTATGTAGAGGACTATATAGTGAGCTCATTGGCAAAATGAAAAAACCTTTTCGCGCTGCTCTCTCTCCTCTCGCCCATCTGCCATTTCTCTTTCAGCGCAAATGCATGATGGTATATAGTGCTTGGTTAGTGACCACTGGTTGTACACTACACACTTCACAATGCATTGTGGGATAATTTGAGTCCACTATATAGGGTATAATAATTCTCACTATGCATTCAGACAGTACTACAAAAAGGCGAACTCACTATATAGTGGACTATGTAGTGAGTAGTGAATGATTTTGGACACTCCTTTAGAATTCGGACATTAAAATAAAATGGCGGACAGTAAATGTAGGCCACAATATAGTAAATAGGGAGTGATTTCTCGTTTTTGGCATACCTCATAACATTAACTGAAAATACACTTTGCATGGGAGGTAAATTGGGAGGGGTCTACTACAGTTTTGAAATCAGGATTTGTCTGCAATAACAGCAAACACAGCGCATAACTCTAGCTAGAGTGCACAGAGGCCTGGTTAGCTCACTGCATAGCTATACTGCTAATGTTAAGCATAATTCACACAGAAACAACTATAGCCCCACAATCTACCATCTATACTACAATATGAGCAGACATGTGAAAATACCTAACAACTCAGTAAACTATGAAAACATAATGAAATATTTATAACTCGCTGATAACTCGCTGAGAATAAAATAAATATAAAAACACAATACCTAGGATTTTTGTAACTCAGTCTATGGTACCATATCATTGGTGCGCATGTTGGAGCTCATTTGGACTGTTATGTCAGTACTCACTGGTCCTTGGAAACTCAGAAAGCTGTTAGCGAAACTGTTTTGCAAACCCTCTGTCCAGCGGTGTCCAGTTGGTGTGGTGGAGAAACATGTTCTGAGGCTTCATATGCTGCTGTGCAGCAAGCAGGCTCCTCTGCATGCAGCGACAAGTCCGAAGCACTTCATCTGCAGCACTGTGCATGGCAGCATCCAAAGTGCACTATCCAGACATTTCAGAAACACTAATAAAACCTCTTGTCTTTATAACTATAAATGTTCATATGAATTCAGCATACAGATAGTGACCATACTCACTCAGAAACTTGCTGCAAAATGTGTTTCCCACACACATACTCAGCCTCTTCTCCTCCCAGCTAGTGAGGGTGACAGCTAGCATTAACTAGCAACAGTCCACAGCATGGTTAGGCGTTCGCGCCAATTAAATTAACCTCAATTACCGACAGAAAACAGCTTCAAACAAGGCTCACTTTCCCATTTTATAAGGTTATAAAACAATACAAAACTTCTGAGTATGAATATAATTAACAAACCTTGACTTAAAAGACATGACCAAACTTAAAACCAGTGTTAGATAGATTACAGTACTCATCACTGATTGGCTAATACACACGACTTGCACCTGATTAACCAATACACAAGAGAGAAATAAACCATGGCATGTTTAAGGACTACTCTAACTGAAGGATATTTCAATTGCTTCACAAAACTATTAATTTTGACCATATACATGCAAAATTATGCACAGACATTGTTGAGACAGTGCACATTTAGAAATATACATTTGTAACGGTAATAATGTAAACAAAATTACAGAAAAATACTACAAGAGAAAAGGCTTCAAGGATATGGGCTAACTGGTTGGTTCAGCAAATGCACACCTGGTTAACTTCCCCACCTCTGATAAACAGCATTGCACAGCCACTTCCCTAAACTTTTCTATGGGAAGCATCTGCGACTGTCCCAAACGGGGCTAACACAGTAAAAGCCCTCGCCCCAGTTATGCTCGGATACACACTGACCTGTATTACTCAGTGCAAGATTTTTCATCTATCTGGCACCTTGTATGCTAAAGAAAACAGGACTATTCTCAGGTGTGTAAATGTGACTATGCGCTCTGATTGGCAGTATTAGTAGTGTGTATTTCGCTACATCCTGGTATAATTTGTTTTATTCTAGACAGCACTGGATATAAATCACTTAAAGTGTGGTATATTTTATTGTCATACGAAAACACCACAAGGAGAGATATATAGGCTGCACTTTTACACAGGTTGTGCTTTGTATCCTAGGGCTGAGGTAGACTATATGCTTGTAATAATAAAATGTTGGAAACAGGATTACTTGCATCACTTGTAAATTTCCAGTGGGAATTAAATCTCCAAGGGAAGGTGGTAAGCATCAACTTTGACTTAAATTCTCTGTGCTTCACATATTTACTAATGCTTTGACTGAGTAAATGGAAATAATGCAGTTTTGAACAGATATAAAAAATTTGTCTTACAGTGGATAAATGTCTGTTTGCATATAGTTTATATGGAACTCAATAACAGAAAAATGTGTCAAGGTGAAATATACAAACAACAACTGGTCAACATGGTCAACAATTATAATTCATATGCCCATTTGACGTGGAGATTAAATATTATAAAAACTTTAGCTGTATTAAAAAACAGTCGAGTGACTGATAAGCTGGTTTACAGATTGTATCTCATTTCCAATTGTAATGTGTTTATCTTGCTACATGCTACCAAGTTATTAAACAAATGGTAATGATGCTTAATCAAAATACAATTAATAACCTGTTGGGCTAGGTAAACAAGAATTAATCAACAATCTGTTGACAACAACAGAATTAAAAAAGATATAGACAGAGACATACACACAGAACAAAATGAGTATATGTTATCACTTGCTAATGACACATAAATTTACTTGATAATTCCGTGAACTACACATTGAGTTGTCTTGCTGACCAATAACAAAGCTCCTTGACTGTTCATCTCGACCAAAATGAGAACTGGTTATTAGTCAGAGTGGATGGCGTCGTCAACCAATTTTGGAATGTGTCAGGTAAGACATGAGCATTGCCAATGTTTATTATGTGTATCATATGTCAAGGCAGCAATATCTAGCATGTTAATGTAATTTATTTTGACAGTCTGTGCTAGTGATTTAGAAAAGAAAATATCTTTAAATGCCACTGCCCATGTTTATGTCAAAGCTTTAACATTAAGTACCTCATGAAAACCACTCTTCGATATCAGCCATAAATTAGAGCAGTCTGCCAGTCACTGTAAACTTCACTGACTTCAGTGTTTGTCCAATTCCATAAAAACGGTAACTCCCACCACATGAGGTTGACCCCCCAAAAGTAAAATACTGCATTACAAACCACATTGCAAAAGCCCATGTGCTAAGGAATAGTTACTGAAATGCTATATAAGACAGGGGCTAGATGTCTTTTATAGCCTGCAAAACATCTGCTTTTCCAAATGTGAACGAGTTCACTCATATTGAGATTCTTTCTCCACAATAGTAGGCTACAAGAGAAATTTCAAGCAGCACAATAATGGCGTCATTCAGTCAAGAAAAATCAGTTTACATGTGCATGCACAAAAGAAAATATGTACACTGACAATTGCTTCAGCTTACTGTGAGCCACGGCTTCATATTTTTCAAACAAATTGACTTCCATTACAGTCAAACAACTGTGGCGACTTTGGGACTGTGAACATAAAGCAATATCGTAAAAGGGATCGGTAGTGGTCTCAGAGCTGATGTGCACAGAAATGTGTGAAACAATTAGGCATTCTATTATCTAATAGGTGCCATCTGAATTATTGCTGCCGCCAAACCAATTGCTGCTCACTCTCTTTATAATGAGAAAATCAGCAGGTGTGTACAGTTAAAAATAAATTGAAGGTGCATATAATATTTTGATTGTTGAAAAGATTGATTTTAACAACAAAGCAATTGTGAAGTTGCACGCAATTGCACATTACAGTCAAGCATATTGCATTCTTTGTGTTTTCTGCACATTCTCTGAGAGATCATGAACGTTCATCAACAGGCCTTCACACGTAGGCACAATCTTAGAGTCATCTCCTTACCCTGGAAAAAGAGACTGAAGAAGAAATGGAGGAATTACGTAGCTGTGCATGGCAGCCCTCTGATCGTGATGCCTACGTCCTGCTGAGAGCTGGTATTGGGCAGGTGGTGCAGCAACAGATACATAGAAGCTGAGAAGAAAGAAAGGGAGAGAGACAAAAGAAAGAACAAAGAGCCAGGGGACTCTTGAAAATGTATGAATTTGAAACATGAGAAGGATGGAGCATGAAGAGGATTAGGGGCAAAGAGAAAGAATTACAGAGAGAATGGTCAATAATGGAGCCAGCATATGCTGATTTCTTCATTCTGTGGCTGCTGTGTCCTGTATGTTTTCTGCACCCTGGCTCCATTAAACAGTGATCAGCCACGTTTTCTCTTGCAAAAAACAGTGAATTAAAATGATCAGCTAAAACACTACAATTATATGGCAGTCTATGCCAATTACTATATGTATTTATCCAAGATTTTGAAGATGTGAGCATTACATGTAAAACAAAATTATGTGTAGCTCTAACACTGAAATAATTAAAACTGTCTTTAAGCAGATCATCAAAAATACCAGTCTTTTTCCAGGGATTTAATCAGTTGTCTTGATGCAACCATGTTCCTCTCAATGTGATACTAATGAGAACAAAGGAAAATATCCCATGAAAACTCAAATATATGTTTTCTTGTTCCTACAGTTGAATGTTTGAGCGTCACTGTGCAGAATGATGTATGTGCAGAGTTTGACACTAGAAGGATGTTTTCACATTCATCAGCTGAAAGTGGAAAGTTTCTATGTGCTCAATGAAAATCCCATTTTCAGGGGTGGGCCTACAAGCATGATTTGTGACATCACAAATAGTTTGGAAGCCAATCCTGGTCCAATATTCAACTTGCAAATGCGTGATATGGAAACTTGAAGCCTCCATAGACTGAGAATGAAGTCCTTACAGTGAGCTAGGAAACACCTGTTGTCCAGCAGTTCAACTTTTTTAATTTTTTAATGAAGGAGAAGGAGTAGATGTCATTTCAAAGATAATTGAACTTTTTTTTGTGAAAAGAACATATCAGATACAAATTATTATTATTAAGTCCTACAATGCACTTATGCGAATGAATTGGCTGAGCCATTCAAAGTCATGAGCTTGAATGTCCTCTAAGCTACAACAGAATTTTCTGTTGTGTATGATTTATTAGCAAATTTACTCAGAACCAAGGGGTTTATTTGCATGAACACATCACATACATTTACATAAATAACATTGTAGATACATTTAAAAAAATCTAATTGAATTGAAAATTTGATTTTAATGAGTCATCGCAAATGGGAACAGTTTCCAAATATATCACATTGTCATTGTATTGTCATTGATATCTGATTGACAGGTTATTAATTAGCTAATTAGATTTAATAGACTTGCAACTTGATGACCTCTGTGTTGAGAGGTATAAGGAATATTAAAGGACAGCCTTCCATTGAGCTGGACACTTCACACATCATCACTTCCACATCATAAAAATACTAAGCAACTTTTTCCAAGTGACTACGAAAAAGAATATGTGCAGTGCTAATTTCAGTGAGCACTTAATACAAAAATAATTGGGCTTGGTAATCAAGTTCATTTTAAATGTTGTGCACAGTGGCTTTGTTGAACATTCTGAATCTCACCAACATTTCAGTTCACCAAATCTATTGTGAAGTGATACCATATTTGTTACCGTTAGTGGACAACTAGTAACCACAAGTTCTACAGCTAAAACTGCAGCTTGGGCAGACGTGTAACTTGTTGGCATCATTAAATGAATGTGTCTGTCTCCGTCTCACACACACACTACAAAATCAAGGCCTTGTTATGCCATTTGTTGGTGTAATATCTTGGAAAGCTCTCAATCAATAATTAGATGGAGACCAAACATGGAGGCTGGCAGTTTTATTGAGGCAATTACTCATATACACTCACAGTGAAAGCACCTGTGCTCTGATTGGCTACCTCACCCAGTGCTGCTGTAGTAGCAATGTATCCCAAAACTCAACAGTTGGGATGTTGTATTGAATGTATTTGATGCACAAAACAAAAAGCTAGTGCCATTTCACATTTGTGACCTTTTATCCACACGTAAGTAAACAAATATACCAAGCAGGTACTTGTTGGGTTGAATGTGGTCAGGCTGCTCTGCAATACTTTCATCAGCTTCTGCAGGTTGTTCAGGTTGTTGGTGCTTCGCTGGCTGAATCATACTTTCTCCATTGTACATCATGTTTAATCTGCCATAGCTGCTTAGCAAGCTCAACCATGTGCATTTGTTTTTGTGTAATCTGTAAAATTCACTTACGTGGCCTTGCCTGTAAACGAAAATCCCCTCAGTTTAGAAGTCAGACTAAACTAAAGTGGATTTTGACAGTTATCCAGTTTCCACAATACAAAACTATCTGTTTATTTGGAGAGAAAAAAACAATTTGATTCAAGATTACATTTTTCTGTTATTGGATAGGCTTAACATGGTAAACTTTTTTTCAAATTTTCTTGACAAAGGTTTTTAAGGATATACCTGAATATCAGAATTTTATACTTGACTGGTTAAGCACATCTGTTAAGGTGCAAAATGTTCTGCACTGCTTGAAGGAAGGACAAATGCTACAAAACTATTGGTTGCCTTCCCACACAGACAGACAGAGAGACAATAGAAATGGAGACATATCCATGGCCATGACAGGAACCCCAGAAGTAGTTCTCAACATTCCACCTGGTTGCACAGGCTGGTGCTGGTTGAAACTGATCTTAAATGGACTGGTGATCTTGGTTTTGTGTGACTCTACACTCAGATGAAATGTCTCTAACGAACAACCAAATGTTCTGGTTCAAAGTGTGGAATCAGAATTCTGGTTGAAAAAGATGGCCTAACTGTCTTGCTTTGTGCTCAGCCACTTAGCAGTCTGAATGTATATGTTGTATGCATATGCTTTCATCTTTGGGATAGCACCAGGATAAGATGGCTCCAGCACAATCATGTTAATGTCCATCACAAAACAAAGGGAGAGGTCAGGGTAGACCAGGGTGGGGGGGTGAAATTGTCAGGGATCCAAGAAAACAGAGAAGAGCTTGAGGTAAGATGAGCTGTCAGTGAATTGAAGTCATGGAAGAAATGGCAATTAACACTGACAAATCCCCAGAAACACTGAAGCTGTTTAAATTAATCTGACTGAGGCCCTTCTGTCACCACTTTGACCATGGCTGGATCCATCTGAACACATTCATTTGAAAAACCCAAGAGAGAGATGGTGGATGCATGGAATTCACACCTGCTGACCTTGACAAGCAGCTGGTTCTCTAACAGTCATTGGAGGACACGGCAGACGTGGCATATGATGAAGATATCATTGAGAAAAATGACAAACCACCTTGTCATGTCCCTCAACTCATTCAGCAGGAGGATCCTATTTATCTGTCCCACTCACGTATGGTGTTCCCCAGGGGGCGGTTTTAGGATTACTGCAGTTTCCTGTGTACATGCTGATGCAAGGCCACATATTTCAGCATCACAATATTAATTTTCACAGTTACACAGATGATACGTAGCTCTATATTCCTATACAATCTTAACCTATTGTTTTTGTACCTTGCTTATTTTGTTATAATTATGTTAGTAATAAATCTATACAATCACATCAGTGCATGGCAGGTTAAAAATACAGATACAGTAGTACAATGAAAACCATGGGTCTTGTAAATATTGTATGTGAGTGGACACCAGACTTGTGCTGGTTCTTTACGGGGATTTAGTTCAGTCACTGGAAGCTGACATCTAAATGTACAATCATTCACACCCCATAAAGCTTTGCCTCTAGTAGGATTTACTGACAGTCAGATGAATCCAGAACCCAAAGCCTTCTCAATGTATTTTACCATATCTCATCTGTCAAACCATATCTGTCAAAGGGTAGTGTTGAGACACAGAGGCAACAAACAAGAGTTGAGTCTATAAAACATTCACCTTCAACAGAATCCATTAGGCCTAGGAGAGATTAATACTGATTGTTCAAGGATAAACATACGTCTGAGTTTGAATAGAAGAAGAATTAGGGGAATTGGTTTGGCTCACCAGCACCCCTTTGCTTACTGATCAGCTTTGGGCAGGTTAATCAGAAGTGTGTGGACTACACAGTAGATGCAGCACCTAGTGTCTTTCTCCTCTCTTGCTCAAGAGTGGACAAGTATTACCTATTGCATAGGCCCCTTGAGAGTCAGACTCAAGCTGGCAAAAAGACCTTGCTGGAGATAGAAAGAAAAGGCAACAAGGATCCAAGGTCTGGAAAATGCTGCCTGCTAGAGGTTGGCATTTTCTTCTTCATCTCCAGCCCTGATGTTTTTTCCTGTCTAATCCCAGTCTCATGATTGATCTTGTCTCCAACCCCATCCAGTCCTGAACCCATCACTTAATACTAACAAGCAAGAAAAGGCCTAGCAGTTCTGACACACCATGGCGACAAGGGCACCACGAACCAGCATCGTTTCCCCCAGACCGCCAGACATAATGAGAAAGGTGCGGAGAGCGTGGCACACAAAGGACAGCGAAGAGAGCAACACAGCACCTACCACGTCAACCACAGCAAGTCGAGGGAACGAAGAAGGAGGAGGACCACGACTACAGCCATCCATGCCAGAATCGACGACAGCCAGCAGAAGGGGAAAAGCCAGAGTACTACAGCTTCTGCACCAGCCCCTTGCTCACCTGAAACCTTATGGATGATACTTCTTTTTTTTTTTATTTATGTTGAGAAAATTGTTTTTTATAACCCTGGACCAAAATGTGCACAACAAATACAACTACTGTCAGATGATGATATATTAGAACATGAATTTCTCCAAACTCCCATCCATTACAGAGGCTTGTGGTGGTCCAGCCTCTCCAGGCTGCATCACCTGATGTCTTTCCTCTGTTCACCAAGACAACTGTCCATCCAGACGGCCGAGGAGATGCTGTGAGGCTAGCTCATCCTCAATCGTGTTTGACAGCCCATGTGGAAAGTGGAGCTGGGAGTCTATTCATTTCAATCTCTGCTGTTAGTTTTCTGGATGTCTTAAATGAAGTCAACCATACTGCAAGAGCCCTGGCATAGGCTCAAAAGTTTTTGGCAGCCTTATTCACAGAAAATGGGTGAAAGACCAGATCCAGACCTGCCTCTCCTGAGTGAACTGTTACTCTCTGTTCTCCTCAGTGACCACAGATCCCAGACTGTTGCTCACAAACTGCTGTTAAAGAGTCTTCATGTAGGATGTCTTACATGGCATTATATAATATCTGCTGATGGCATCCAATTGGTGGAAGAGTGCCATCTGTAGATGCAGTTTTTGCTGGGTCTGTAGCTAGCTTGATTGCACTGCTTTGATGAATCACTTTATCAATAAATTACATTTTCTTAGTTTTATAATAAAGCAGGGAATCAAATAGAGCTTCAAAGAACTTTGCAGGAAGGTATTTGTGTGCACATCCTATTTTATATTTAGGCCAGGTATAGGCAAATATAGGAAACAGTTTCCATTTCTCATTGGGACCTTTTGAAAAATGCAATGTCTAACCATGCTAGGAGTTGATATTTTAACAGTTTTAACAGTGACATTATGGTAATGCATTGAGGAGTTACTGTGTCAAGGCCGATTTAACTACATAATGTTCAAATATTCGGAAATTCAGATATAAATGATCCATCAAACTTCCATCTGCCATTGAGAGTCCATTGATCTGAAGCTGGAGCCTATCCCAACATGCAATTGTAAAGAGACAAGAGCAAAGAAGTGGCAAACATATTCACACTCACATTCACACCAATGGGCAATTAAGAATTGCCAGTTCACCTATAACTTGACTGTGGGAGGAAACCACAGAATGTAAAGGCAACCCACACAGCCACAAGGCAAGCACTAACACAGGATATAGCTAACTGCACTAACACAGGATATAGCTAACTGGTAGATTAGATGACAGGACTTTCTTGCTAGGTTAACTATCATTAATATTACACTCCTAAAATCTTTCTTTACAATTGAGGATGTACTATAGCATCAGTTGCCTGCAATGCCTTGCAGACAAACTATGAATGGACATTAATAATATAGCAAAGCTATATTTTACCTATGAATGAATATTAATAAGGCCTGGCTATATGATATGGGAAGATTAAAGTCACATCTCTCTGATGGATAAATCTGGGGAACTTAAGCATATTACATGTCTTTATCACGTTGTCGGCAGCAACAGCCTCTGTCTCAGGTTTCCGCATTGAGTTATGACCTCATCATCTCGTTTGTACAAAAGGGAAAAATTAAATTAGTTAGAGTAATGAACCTAGGTGCTTCTCATAAGAAATTTCTCTGCTCATTGTTCCCCAAGTCGTTTAAGAGACTAATCTGCCGCATGCACCCCCATCTCACTTAAATCCTGGCCCTCTGAAAGAGCTGTCTGGGGTCTGCCTTTTTAAACATGACTCCCCATGGGGGTCCTAGATCAGAGATGAAAGTGTGCTGAACGATCTGGGAGACTGGGGTGGAGGGGTGGCATGAAGGGAGTTAGGAGTGCGATTCATCAAATTAACAAATTTGCTTTCCTTTTCCCGGCAGGCAACGGAGTAAATTCTTGGGTACTTAAATCTGTATTGCACTGACAAGGAAGGAGAGGGGGAGGAGTCAGAATGTAGAGGGAAGTTCTCAGTAAGACAGTGATGTGAGCGTGAACGAATGCATAATTAATGACACTCTAACTCCTAATTAAAACCTCTTAGCTTTCTCCTCACAAGGTTGCAGCAGCTGGTATAGACAAGGCCCTCACTGTGAGATGAGAGACATAAATTTCATGACAGTATCGCAAGGCAGCACCTGCTTATGCCTACACCTGTCACTGCTGGAATCATACCTCATTCTGTCAACGAATTAACATCCTCCTGGGCTAAGAGAGAAAAAAAACGGTAGATTCTCTCATCCCAGAATGAATATCCCTGGTGGCACGAAGGGGTACTATGTATCCATTTTCAAAATTAAATATATCGTTGTTTGGTTCAGCTAGGCAGACACCTGCCTCCTCTAGTAAAATGGCATACTCCAGATCTGAGAGATTTCCCCCAGGAACCACATAAAGTACTGCCTTGTAACTATAACTTAATATCATGTCAAAATCTCCTGAGGATGATACAGCTAGTCAAGCCACAGAAAGAGGGAAAACAAGAGCAAGTCAAATGCTCAGAGAAACAGATGGAGGCCAAGAGCAGGTGGAAGAGAAAGAGAAAGGCAGCATAAGGGAGTGGGGAGGGGGAAAAAGGAAACCCAACACACAAAAGGAAACATAACACACACAATGCCCCCAGATAATAAAAGCAACCTGGGAACAATATAACGCAATCAAGTCATTTGAAAAAACAATAGGAAACAGCATGGGAGTGCCATTTAGTATTAAATTTTAATGTTAGTTGTCTTTTACAGAAGTGTCTTTAACCGGGGCAGACTACATGAACAGTCCTGCGGGACATTCAGAGATGCACTTCTTGCATGCCATCTCGCTAATACTCTTGCTCTGGTATCCATTCTTTTAGCTCTGTGTCTGTCTTCTTACACTCTTACACAAGACCTGTTGGCCTATTATTATTGCCTTAGCTGCTTTATTTCTGTTTCAAACACAATTGGCTTCACCAGCTTCTCTACTCAATAGCTGGCATTCCTTTTCCATAGATACGATTATTGATAATTGCAGATGTCATATTGATGTTTTGATGTTGGTGCTGTGGTTGAACGATGATTAGATCTGTTGTTCGTGTAATGGTTCGCTGTCACCCACAGTGATATACTGCTGAATGGAAAACTTTGGGTGATTGTGAATGTGATTGTGCTTGTGTTGGGTAGTCGGCAGGTAGCTGGGGGAGACATCTGACGGTTGATGAACACATGACTCAAAGGCATCACCCTCTCTGTTTATAATTGTGCTCTTAGTGATCACTCCAGCCTTAACTGACTTGATGCTTTAAAGAAAGAAAGAACTGATAATAGAGAACATTGCTCTATTTCAACCATGAGACATGTTGCAGTTGAAAATTGTAGAAAATTGATTCAAGCAGTGAAACAACTTGTCATCTTTGTGCTCCCTGATAGCATGATGAATTGCCACTGTGGACACCTCGATCACCTAAGCTGTCTTGGTAGCCACACTTGATCACTGTCAGAGAAGCTCAAGATGGTCAACGATTGCTGTATAGGCAAGGGACTTACCACCTCCCATTCTCTTTCTCTGTCTTTCTCTCACTCACACAAACACACTCTAATTTGTGTCAATCTGGCTGTCTGGCAGACCTGAGATGAAAATAGTCCTGAAAATAATCTTTTAGAGTACAGCATGTGGGGAACAAATATGTGAAGAAAATGTTTTGAGAATCCATGTAAAAAAAAGTCATTACTGAGGTTCATCTTGCCGTAGCTGTAAACTGTGGACAATTTAATATGTTAAAGTAGTTTCTAGATACTGACAAGTAATAGCACAGGTAACACGTTTTTGCTTCATTAAGTATCACATAGTACCCTACTATGTTCTAGATCATTACATGATTATTCATTTGATTTTCTGTGTACAAGCTTTAGGCTTTGTAAACGTAATGACCACACTGTCAGAGTGTTTAAATGTGATAAAATTCCTTTCACTTATTAACACACAGACAGACCGTATCCTTTGGGCTATATTTATGTTTTATGGACAATTTAAATCTGCACCTGGCGAAATCATTTGTGCCATAGTGTTTTCAAAACAGCCAGAAGGAAGGAAAAATATGTTAACTTCTCTAAGCCATGTGGATTACTTTGCCTTTTCATCTTAAATTTAACAGCCATCCAAACAAATACTATCTTTCTCTTTCACATTGTTGAAGATGTTTTGGTCCATTTCATTTGAATGTAGGTGAAGATCTGTTCTTGGTACCTGGATTCAATATTGTCTCTTGCTTTACTGATATTTATATTGGTGCACTAAAATAGAGTTTTCTATATTGACATTAACCACGCTCACTCTCTCCAAAGTGTCCAAAGAGGCCGAATATGTCAGGCTTAAGGCATGACATTGTAAATATATTTGAATGGTGCAGTCAGAATATTGTAGCTTCAATTAAGTGTTGGAACAATACTTTCTTACAATATACTGTACTGTATGTAATGCATAATGTCTCCTCCTTACCTTAGGAAAGATTTGTAACATCTCTGATACAGTGAGCCATGATTATATTGACAATTCTTCATGATTTCTACTGTGTGTTACTTTGACTGATGCTTAGCATAGCAAAAGTGATATATAGGTCTATGCTGTATATTTTTAAATACTGTAAATGCCATCAATTAAAGCAAACAAGGCAGCAGACTGACATTGCATTGCCCGTAACTGGAACACTTAAGTTCACGCCACACAGTAAATTGGATTTAGTGTGGAGTGAACTACAATACATTTCACAAAACTTCACCATATCTGCATTAAGCGTCAGCTCATTATTGATCCCCTGCATTTACTGGATATATTATCTATCCTTATACCCCACATTCATTATTCACTTTGAGATATTGATATGGCATGTAATGGGGGCACTTTACATAATAAAATGCATTGTTTTAATCGTATTATGTAAGAATGAATTAAAATAACTGAGACCTTTGTGTCATTTTAGAATAGTGCAATGCAAGGGGTTAGCCATTGACTGGCATTCCCTTATTATACTGTACTTAATGGGGGACTTAAATGTGTGGGCACCCCAGCTCTATGATGTCTCATAGGATTACGTAAAGTTAAAGTGTCAAATCAATTTAGAAATAAGGTCATCATCATTTTTATAACAGTATAGCTCTAATAAATCTCTTCATATTAACTATTACAGCTACATAGAAAGCAATGTTTCTAAAACTATATTTAAACTGTACTTTTTCTCTAAAATTAAACTTGAGATAATAATGTTCATGCAATTAACTGGAGTGAAATGAGTAAAGTAATATTCAAAGTAATGATATTCAGTTTAATATTCACAAAAAAAAAGATAGTTTCCTCCCGTTGTGTACTTCAGTTGCACTGTTCAGAACATGTCAAGATATTTTTCTCAAGAATTTATCTGTGTTAATTTGATCCTCTGCACTACCTTTCAAGAGGTAGATGTGGTGGTGGAATATTGACATTACCTTTGATGCCAGTGGGCCAATGGGATGCACAACAGGAAGATTATCATAACAGGTGCCATCATTTAAATCATGAAACACAAAATCAACTCTTTAGCTTCCTTTAAAAGCTGTGAACTATGCAACACCAAGCTCTGACAAGTTCATGATGGAAGGGAACAGTGTGGAACACTGACACCACAAAACTTTTTAGTACAAGGAAGCTGATGTCCTTTTGTTTGAAGAGCAAAATTGTCATAAGTGAATGTACAGCACCCTGAATAAGCCACCACGGGCAGAGGTTAATGGGTTGCTCTGGTCCACGCAGGAGAACCGTTTCTCAAAACACTTCGATGATATTAGGCAAAGAGCCAAACAGAACCAAAGGGACACATAATGCGTCTTCATGTTGTACTGCATAACCTCCAGCAAGATGTGCACACAAAATTATGTATTTTATGTATTACAGCAGGAAAATAATTACACCACAATCAGCAAGCATGGAGCGTGGGGGGATGTTTGGACTCACTGCTACAAGCGCCTTGCGTACCAGCATTTAAACATAGGTGTGCAATTCATATTACAACCCTTAGATCACTTCACTTGAATTAACATAATTGTTTTGTATTATTTCCAGTGCACTCATGCTCTATCCAGCGCCCAGTACGTCCATCTTGTGCTGATATAAATAGACCAAATAGATTTTGAGTTAAGTCAAAAATGTGAATATTCAGTAACATAGTTACTAACAAACACAAGTCTTTAAAAAAGTAAAAATAATCCTAATAATGTCCTCTCCAACTATCATTGAATTCTTGGAATATGGTTTTATGCATCCTCTGTTTCCTCTCTTGCCTTTTTAACACATCTTACACACTCAGAGTTTCATCTCACACACAAATCAGTTGAATTTTTAAAGAAACATCAAAGGAGACAGATCTACCAAGGCATACAGAGGGTGCCAAGAAATCGTTTTAAAGTGCTGAGTTCAACAGATGCCCCGTGCATCCAGCCTTTGCACATGGCTCCGACCACTGAGGTATGCTGTCTTCCAAATCATGATTTACAGAGTTGAATCGCAGAATGGATTTCTCTATCATTTAATTCCACAAACATATGACACACTTTCCATGGATATAATGGAAAAAGATTTGTCCTCTTGTCTTCTGCTGCCTGAAGGAGTTCTTACAGTGGATTGGTAGAATTATTTCAGAACTTTTGAGTATAATTTATGTATTGTATGTATTGTATGTATTGTGGTTTCATCCAAAAAATTAATTTAATTCACAAATGTGGTGCTGTGTGCTCAGTTAGCTAAATGTATTTAGTCTGACATGTTAAAACAAAGTAGTTGGTTTTTCACATCTACATGTAGTTGTAGACTATACCTTTCCACAGAGGCTATGATGGGTGGATGGATTTATGATGGAAAAAAATGAACCAGTCAAAACGACCACACTTTAGGAATATCATAATCAAAGAAGCAGCAACATTCACCTGATCAATCAATGAGCCAAAATCAGTCAATAATAAAGAAATAAGCAATAATCAATCAGCAATCAAGAAATGGGTTATAATCAATCAATAGTCAATCAATTATCAAGAAATTACTTAATATGTCAGAAAACAATTTTAAAAAATACTGGAGTGTAATCAAAGGAATGAATGCTTCTCAAACCAATTCATGCAAATATAAAAACGATAGCATGTAATAAGAGAAATAAATGCTTCTCAAATTAGTTTAGAATGTAATAAAAGGAATAATCAAAATATCACATTAAATGTCATCACCAAGATTACATTATCCAAACCATCCTCAAACTCAGCAAGCAAATTAAAAGCATTCATCATTCAGCATTCCGTCTCAAACCAATCTCAGACAGAGTTTCCATCCGAAGCCCTCGACTATCACAATGCCAGACTTTTTATACTCCTTTACATATGTGTATGTGACCCTTAACCCAGCAGGCCCTGCACCCAGAACTCTGCATTACCAAATGTAGGCATTACTGCCCAGCAACTATACCTCTTGTGTCTGCACATTTGCCAGGAACATACGTCTTATTTAGGCTGTGGAAAGTTCATAGAATCTGTGTTTCAGTGTTTGTGGTTATCACTCTAGCTCTGCCAGACAGAACCTGTCCTCCCTTCCCCCTCCTAAATACAGCAGGCTTATTTCCTTTTTAGCTGAGCTTCGGGGATGAGGGACCTATTGTTAACCCGACCGCCCCGTCACACTGACTTCATCCGCTGTGGATGAGGGGAAAAGGGCAGATGACCATGTCCTGTAGCTTTGAAGAGCAACTTGCAGACTTGCAATGTAGTGCAGTGGTTCAATGGTGGGGTTAGAAGGCCAAGGTTGTGTGCAGAACTTGGTGGGCTCAGGTCAGGCCACAGCAGTTTACGTTCATCTGACAAAGCCCTCCAGCGGCCATAGTAATTATGGCGGGAGCAACAGAGGAAGGCAAGGGACATTGTTATAGAGTAACAAATTCCATGTTCAAGAAAATATTGGACTTTAACATGGGAGAGCGCTGTTTGTTTCTCATCTCCAACTGATAGTCAACATTGTTTTTTATGAACCATGATGACAAAGGTCCCCCAACCTTAACAAAGTAGTACTTTTAACCCAAACAGTGACCTTTCCCTAAATCTTATCAAGTTGCTTTTGTGCCTAAACCTAACCAAGCCTTAGCCATAGTGTTGTCCCATCATATTTTCCAACAGTAATTTGTTACAGTTTTGGAAGGCACCGACACATGATGTCGTCCTGCTGATAGGGGCGTCAGATCAAAAAACGCCTCCATGTGTCGTTTTAGAGGGCATGGACAAACAACGGATTTTGTTGTTTAATTTGGAGGACTTGTGAGTTAGCAGAACTTGCCATGGTCAGATCAGTCCACCTGATCCACCACCATGAAACTCATTAATTACACACAGTCAATCATTTTAAATAGAAGAATTACCATACAGGTCCCAACTATTTGGAATTCTCAAGCATTCAGATGCCCTCAGCTATGAATAGATATTGCAGACTTTCCCCCATCAGTTACAGTCCCTTTGTCCTCAACATGTATCCCCTCCTTAAAGTTCTCTTGACCTACTTCTTGTCTTATGAGTGCTGACAGGTGTTGTACACCAGTGAGACACAATGACAGGACCTGTTTACTTGTGTCTCATTCACCGAGAACATCTGTTCAAATATCCTGCTGGATCTAGCATCAGGAGACCTACAGAGTCTTTCTTCGGATGTGATGTGGTCCAAAATGTCATTGCTTAATATTCTGCATGGGACCATAATATTAAGTAAGTCCAAGATCATGCAGTATTACAGTGAGAATTATTTCCATTATTTTGCTGATTTTGTTTTTCGTAGTGGATATACGTAGACATACCAAAATAGGCAATAACACACAGTGTAATTTATTCTGTAATATCTATTCATAGCTGAGGGCATCTGAATGCTTGAGAATTCCAAATAGTTGGGACCTGTATGGTAATTCTTCTATTTAAAATGATTGAAATGACTACTTGGTATTTTTGCCAGTTTAGCCCATTGGCCACTTTACCCATCATGTAAAGAGTGGATTGGCACCAAAATCTTTCTGTTTCAAGAAAATCAGTAAAAAATGTGTATAGCATATGATCTCTGTTTTCAATTCTAACCTGTATCGTCACTTTAGTAGCAATACTTAAAAACATCACACAGAGTGCGGTTTATTTTGTTACAGATTAACAGCTTTTAGGTTAACATAATACCACATGGAAATGCGATGATGTAAACATATGTTAAAATGCAGGCAGAAGAGTGAAACAGTTTCTTTTCTGAGGGTTTTTTTTTTCCCTCCCTTTGGACAGACTGATGAAAATGAGGTGCAGTGGGCCACTCTCTTGAAATGTTCACTGGTGGACAGATGGATAGCACCTTGACAAACAAAGAAAAACAGACAGACTGTGTCGCTTCACACAGTAGCAGAGAAAAGTGGTGACAGGCTATCTCCATGCATAGTGATGGCAGCCAGCCACACTGGCCTATGTTTGATTGAATAGTCACACAATGGGAAAAGGCAGGCTACTTTTCATGTTCGTCCATCAATCAGTGCAGCAGACTGCAGCTCTCTCAGCTTTGTTTGAGTGTCAATTAGCTGACGTGGTTTGGGTTGCAAGATGATTTTCGGAGGGTTCTGTTTTTCATGAGGAAGACAGCATATAACGTACAGCTGTGGGACCAATCAACCCCTTCAAACACTAGCAGAACAGATTAATGGTCAGAAACAGCTGAGTAGTTTACTTTTTTTTTTTTTTAATAATTAGTGCAATGAAGCGAAAACTTTTCTTCAATCACAATGAAAATCTCACCTATCACAATGGTGATGTATTTAAGTGAGCTAATACCAAACCCTTCCTTGGCAAACTTGATAACAGAGATGTCTTTTTGTTATTTGGACACATAAAAAGTTAAGACAAAATCAAACCTTTTATAGAAGAAATATTGAACCATGAGGCGCTATAAGCTAATGATTGAGTTTGTCCACCCCTGGGAATGTTGACCAGTTTATGATACTTCAGGATGGCTTTATCACCCCTTTCACGACCAGCTTTCAACTTGGGCAACAGTTCTTTCTGCTTCATTTATATAGATGTCTGTGCCCTTTAATTTCTTGGCAGAGGAAAGGATACTCTGTCCGTCTTTAAAGCGCAAAGGTTTAACAACTATTTTCCAAGGCTTTCTCCCCTCCTGTAGCTGGCCAATTCTCTGGGCATGTTCAATATCCATATTTATGCCATCTAGCCCCAGGCTGCTTGAGAGCATTTGTCGAACCATCTTTTCTGATTCACTCCAGTTCTCCCCTTTCTCGTCTGCAATCCCATCAATTAATGTTTATCCTCCTGCACTGATTTTCAGTGTAGTCCATCTTGGTAAATATTCCATCCATTTCCTGCTTTGAATTCATGAGGTCATTTTCAAATGACATTATCTTTGTTTCAATCTCCTTGCATCCCATTCCCATCTCTTCAAATTTACCCTGGGTGACTTCCAAGCTGGTCTTCAGCTCCTGTACATCTCTAATAACACCTTCCAGCCTTTTGTTAGTTCCATCCACGATCAGCTGAATAAAACATTTTAAAGTTGTCCTGCTGCTGAAGTAACATCTCTTTGTAGAATTCTCTCTGCTCTTCCAGTAACTGGGGGAGTGTACTCATTACCAATGACTCACCCTCACAAGGGGATGCTTTAGCGTGTTTAGGAGGCATGTTCTGTCTTACCAAGATGTACTAGGAGTTGATGGATGCAGCCATTTACCATGTTCGAGATGATGATATCCAGTCAGACCTGTATGTCAGAGGGTGTAATTAGTGTTAATAAGTGTTAATAGAAAATGCAGATCAAAATCAGCTTGATGCAGTGACGGGCTGTATAAGAGTTCCAGACAGGATTACACTGATTCTCAGAGAAAAAGCATGGCAGCCATTTTGATTTGTACTTTGACAGCCTCGCCGGAAATGTAGTTGTAATAGACTTTTAAAAGTTTAAAAATTTGATCTTCAACAACGTCTCTCACTGAAAATGTGTAAAATTGAACACAAAATGTATCTTACCAGCAAGTGTGGCCAAAACTGAGAAAGAAAATGAAATAATAAGTGACTGAGAAATTAGAAATTTAAAGTCCCAACAGTCCCCATTCTTCCAGGATTTATCATATCAGATCAGACCAAATCAGACCACTACTTATTTAAGACCTCACATTTGACTTCATGTCTCAGACAGACATTCACGAAGCTCTTTAGCTAGAGTTTATTAGGCCATTTCTAAAAAATATACAATGTTCCTGAAAGGTTCAACAACATCTTTCTGCTTGTTTGACTTTCTCCAGTACCACTTTGCTACATGGTCTATTGCTTTGCAGTCTTTAACTTGTCTTAAGGGCTCTCTACTAATACAGCACCTTGAAGTCTCATCAAGTAGTCAGTATCCTACAGCTTTGCACTCCTGGCAGGATGTGCCCAATACTTAATATTCTTTAGGCTGCTTTGAGACCAGCTAGAACTACTGAGCCACATAAAACAATAACTGCATCAGTTTTCTGCTATGCAAACAGCTTGCATTGTTCATGCAGTACATCACAGCCTAGAAGGCCTAGTTGTTTGTGATATCCATTTTAGATATTAAGCAGCATTTAGGAGAAAACACGTGTTTACAGAATCACTACACTGGAGGATACAACACAGGCGGTTATTTCCATCAATCTTAACTACTTTTTCTCAAAATAGATGGTTAAATAACTATCAGCCACCACCAACCATCAGCTAACAACAATGTTCACATGTTTCAAGTGTCACTTGTAGCTTGATTTATCAAGGCAATATGAAGCTCTCATCACAATTCATTAACCAAGATAAATGACAAGATTTGTCACTCTGACTTCTACAGCTAATTTAAAGTCTCTAATTCACCTGATTTGCATGTCTGTGGCATGTGGGAGGAAAGTGGAGCAGCAATAAAAAAAAAAAACTTCAGACCCACAGAGGAAGAATGTGATAACTCTTACACAGAAAGGCCTGTACTGGCTTGGGGCTGCTGACTCCCTCAGTCTTTGTACTGCTGATAGGCTAATTCTCCTGGCTAATTGGGCCATAATAGGAAAGAGAACTCTTTAACTTCAGATTAGCAGAAATAAAGCTTTGATTAGGTAGTTTAGCATTTTAATTACCTCTTACATTACATAATTTACAAAGTCTTAGACTAACCTAGCTCTCCTGTATTCCTTGTGCCACTACATGTGTCTGTTAGGCAGATTGGGCTGTGGCTTTGTTAGCAAATCTTCAAACACAAACCCTCTGACTGTTTTTTTAATCTTAAAAGACAATGATTTTGAGATGTTGAACTTTAAACTTGTGGACACAAGAGCTGGAATATGCTGCGGCAAACAGTTCCTTTCTATGCTTATGTTCATGGACTAGACAGAACTTTATTATCCATGCAGGTTAATAGGTTGTTAATATATGAAACAACCAAGCTAACGTGTTATGAAGAATAAAGGTATAACAAGCAGAAGAGAATACGAAGTTAGAGCTAATACAGTTGTCTGGTTGTGGTTTGATATGCAAGTAAGTCTGTGAATAACACTGTTAATTTAAGTTAATCACTGGAGTGGAAAAGTGCAGGGAGTTTCTGTATATGCTGTATATATACAGTTTATGCAAAGATATAATTAAAAAGATGGCACAGCTACAGCCTAATTCCATTTGTTGGGATAATGGTATATTTTTCCACTACTTCATTACACTCTTGGTGTGTCTGCAAAGATATTCAATACACGTCTGTTCCATATATACATGCTATCATCTGTCATTTCTTGTCATTCCACTGACTGTCCCCCTCTCACTCACTCACTATGAATTCAATCATTTCAGGGGTAATTCTGACATAGTCATTTACTAGTCAAATACAAGTCAAATACTGATTAGAGACGCAGATTTGATACACAGCTGACAAACTGATGGACATTATCTTGCTTGACCAATGCAAAGACTGTTTGCCTTTTTCTTAATGAGCAAAGAATTAGCAGTAAATTCCCAGAGCTATATTGTGGTATTTGTCGAGATATCATCAAGGCTCCTGGATTTGTATTTACCTCTAAATTTGTACTATTTCCTCCAACACCTTTTTAGGAGCACTGTATTTGATATTATAAATCATGTGGTTTTTAATATATTATTGTATATCTAGTAATTTCTTCTTTTTTCTTAAATGGCATGACAAATAACATGCACAACATCACACACTGGACATGCTGTAGCTGCTGGTCCATTCTATGGTAACCTTAAGTGTGGTGCTTTGCGTTGTGTTTGTCCACACAGGGTGTGGCAAGTGTAGCAGAGAGGATTACAAACAAAAAAGCAAAGGAGATGGCTTACACTGCTGGCTTGAATGGCCCCCTCAGCAGGGCAGATACCAACAGCCTGGCAAACAGCATTGTGCAAATAGCTGAAAGCAGTCAGTCAGTGGCTGAAGTGGATGCATCTTTCACAAAAAATATTAAATTACATGCAGCCAGTGAATTACACACAAGGCCACATGTGGTGTCCCATTTTGCATCTGAAAAGCACCCAATTTTCATTTCTTGGTCTAACCGTCTCATTGTCTGTCTCACTGGAGTTTCTGGTGATTGATATTCATACACTTATGAATATGAAAAAAAGAAATGTCACCTAAGGTTTTTAGCATGTAATTAAATGGAGTAAAAATAGAGCACTTTACACCAGGTACTAACAAGTGCTAACAAGTACATCCATAGTGTGCCACCAGGTATTAGTATGTGCCCTAGGTATTTGCACTGAATCACATGTCACTTCCTCTAATACCTATGCACAGTAAAAGTCGTCTTGAATACCTGGTCTCGCTCTATCCTCATTCATCACCCCACAGTCTATTTTTGGTAGAATGTCACTCACTCACTACCTGCTTATTTTGCTTTTCCTTTATTTACATGGCTCCTATAGAGAAGCAATAATACACTTCACTGTTACAGTAATGGAACCAAATTTGTCCCTGAACAACTCCAGGTATGGTTTGAGTGAACAGATCTTCCCACAATATGTCAGGCACTTTTTTCTGCAGATACAGTAAGGTAGAAACATCAGCAGCATTAGTAGATAGTACCGGCATGTTGATCCTAGCATCTTTACAAGGTCCATAGTTTTTGCACTGGTCTGTGCCTTTGTTATAAAATACAATTTGCCTGTAGTTTCCTTGGGCTTTCGCTTATAGTATTGATCATACATTATTGATCATGAGCTGTGGAGCTTGTAGTTTCACCTGTCCTCTCCTGATGTTATGTCATCTGAGGCCTGTTGCAATATGCCCCTCCCTTGCCACCTTCTCTTAAATAATTTGGTAGGCAGTTTTGAAGTACCACAGCCTTTTGCTTGGTTTTGTAAATGTTTGAAGCCTCAGAGCCACTGAGCTGGTTTCAGAATCAAGGAGCATCCTCATGTTAGCAGAGACATTGGGGGTGAGGGGGCTTTTTACTTTTTCAGTCCAGCTGCTGCTGCTGCTACCGCCTCATCTCTGCAGACACTGGTGTGTGCAGAATGGTGGGCTCAGTCTCCTTGAAGCACCCTTTTTACATGCATGGAACTTTGTTCAAGCCTCTGGTAAAATAGCACAACCTGAAAACCATTTACAGACACTGACTGCAGACACTTAAGTTTAAGTTTTTTGGCGTTACAGTTAATTTACCTTATTTATGACACTTTATGATGTTATCTGATATATATAGGCATTAGGCAAGGCTTCATTTAATTTCCAGAGTTTTAGATCAAAACAACTGCTAATTGATTTTGAGTGCTGTATTTTGTGTGGATCCTAAAAATACTTTAAATGGTATTTACCGATATCCAAATATCTATCTATTAACTGTTGATTAATATGAAGTATAATATAAATTGATTAATGGGTCTGCAAGGACATGCTCAATAGAATAGAAGAGTAGAGTTTACCATTTTTAAAGACAATTCCAGTGTGAATAAAGATTTATCTCACTTCCTATATTATCTTACATTAACAGTACAGTAGAGTTACAGCGTATCATTGTCCACTTTTGTATTACATTATATCTTTGATGCTACTTCTTCAGCTTACTTGTCTTTCAAAGAGCAGTACGTATTTTGAAATAAATCCAGTTAAAATATTGAAGTACAGATTAAGAACACAGCCTGGGACCATACACATCGCGGCCAACCCACAATACTAGTGAACTATAGGAGAATTGCCAACATGTACAACATGTATAGGGAGTTTCCCTTAACCCCTGCACCTGTGTGTGCCAATATAGCATTTAATCAGTAAAATTATTTATCATCTGTTAAGCCACTTCAAGGTGGACTTAACAACATGCCCAAAGTACACCAGTGAATCACTTACCATACATCTGTTAATGTTTTTTCTTTGATAAATCTAAATCAACATCGTAATTACAAGATATGAAAATATGTTACATTGTCCATCCAAGATCCAGATCTGAAGAATCTAGATGCTTCTGGATCAGCGTGGTTCTTAGTTCATTCTTTATAAGTTGCAGCTTGAAAAATGACTTCTTATTTGAGTGTGAAAGTTTCTCAGCAGGAGTCTTTACACTCAACTATTCAACTGTGTTTACGGAGTGTGTGAAAATACAACTCGAGGCCCTTTTGGTTGAAAGATCCAGTGGACACCTGCCCAGCTAGTTCAAGATGTGCACTTGAAAAAACTATTAGGAGAGTTATTTTCAATAAAGATGAGAGCAAGAATATATGTGAATATCGAAACATATATTTTTAGCCTTTAAATCTTCCTGCAGAAAATGATTTGTTAGTGACTGGGCAGTTAGTTAATTACTTACAGTATTTAAGTACTTACTTTGTTACTTGTTTGTTTATTATCTGTTATGCAGTCTGTGTTACATGTGCTTGATGTAAACTACGTTACAAAATATAAGTTTTCTTGTTTTAAGCAATTTGGATTTTACCACAAAGTTTGGCAAACCTAATAATAAAAAAAAAGCCATGCTGAAATTGTCCATTTAAAACCAGATCCAATAGGAATATGTGAGGTCTCAAATGTGATAAATCATCACAAAAACATAAGCCTTTTGAGTTTATATAAATACAGTAAATTATTTTTTATCACCATGAACTAAAGGAAGAAAGACTTAAACAATTTTCCAAGGGGCCACACATCAGTACTGGTCCATCATCCCCCTGCCTCTAGTCAGTGATGTGTGTGTGTGTGTGTGTGTGTGTGTGTGTGTGTGTGTGTGTGTGTGTGCTGCTTTGACTGCTTGTGGCCATGCTCGTGCCAACTGATGGGCTAATGCCTAATGTAAAATGAGAAGGTGGCAGAATAACATCCAGAGGCATCCTTATTTCCCAGATGTTTTTCTATTCCCTTTTGCAAAACTGAATAGGCTTGAGTCCCTGCTCAATGGCCTTAAGGGTGGCAACCAACAAGGAGCCATTTTTGGTTTGACTACCTCAGGCTTTGAGCCACAGTGTGTAAAACACTCAGCAGGCCGTGGGTCTCTGGGAATAAAGCACAGTTGTGAGCGTATTTGTTTTTGTATTGCGTTTAAATATTCCTAATAGAATTAATATGGCCAGCATATTAATGTATTTTTTTATCTTTCACAATTTGCCTTTTTTTTTTACAATTCTATTTGATCAGGGCGGTTTGTGTGTCCCTGTAATTATGCATGTTCTTTCAAGGAGACAGAATTACACTCAACACTTGATGGTACTTAATAAAGTGATAATAAATCACCCCACCTATTTACCCCATGTTGAGACAGATGAGGTGAAACAATTTAGCTAATTTTGGCCTGATGAAAAGATAAGCCTCTTGGGGCACAAGTGAAGTCATCAAAACATCTGCTGTTAACCATTAAAAGCTCCCTGTGCCCTGCTGACGCCCGGGTTGTTTTAATCTCTTCTCATTGTAGATGCAAATATATTAACTGCCATGTTATTCACAACAGCTCCATGATTGATATAAATGGCATGTGTGTATTCATGTGGCGAGCTGCGGTTCACTCATGGTAAAACTCAGCGAGTTTTCTCTTCTTTTGAACAGGCGCTTTATTAGCAGCTACATGCAGAGTATCACTTTACCGTAGACCACCCAGACACCCACACAATAGAAGGAATGTCACTGCATCTAATAACCACACATATGGTTTAATATTTCTGTTAATAACATGGCTGGAACATGGCAGAACACATTCACGTCATTAAACTAGGAGGCTGTACCTACACATCCTAGAGACAAAATTAAACTATTTTAACTGGTATCTTGCATTGTCTGTCTTCTTCTTTCCCTCTCTGCATCTCTGTCCATCCCTTGTTTTAGTGGGATTAAAGAGACAATATCTGTCATGAACTGACAGATGATTTTATTCTTATATCTTCTATATCTTTACTACATACTGAAAACATGGACATGGAGTTTAAAATATATGTATCAGTTTGTCTGCTTTCATTAAGGAGTCTGCCTCTGTCCTGCATTGTGTAAACTGAGATATCTGGTTCAGTTAGATTCTGATTCTGATCAGATTTTGACTTGGCCCTGGTATTAATTACATTGTCACCACGAGTATAAATTAAGAAGCTATTAAGAGCGCTGTTATATTGTGGTCATGAATGACTAAAATAGCAAGAGAGCTCAGGTCCATTAGCATGGGAGACTAACCTTAACAACTGCTGCTTCATTACTACTCCTGCATGCATGGCCAGCCACTCTATAGTGCTAAAACGTCCTGAAGAAAGATGGATAATGCAGATAGTCTGGGAACTTGATTAAATCCAACGTACTGCCTGTGGTTTATAGCTTTTAGATTAGCTTTATACTACTGTACATTTCTACCGTTTAATAGTAAGTCTTCTTGTTTGCATTGCGGTGGCTGTTAAGCCGGTCATGTCCTTCATTCAATGCTAGTTTACCCTTGCTACACTAGCATGCTAGACCCATGTCAGCAAAAGTAAACACCGCTCATACTTCAACTGCAGCATGCAGCTACATTTTCCATAATAATAAAAGTCTCATTCACGATCAGCATCCCCTGCGCTGATTCAAGCAATGGAAAATAATTATCTTGCACAGCACAATTTTGGGGAGAATACAAATGTCCTCTATGTCTCCTCTGCTCCCTACAGTATGCTAACACATCAAGGATGCATCTTTGACCAGGTTCATACAAATGTTGCTGCTGTGTTCAAAAGCAGCCGAACCAAATTACAATGTAATAACATAAATGCATGAATGAAAAGCTTCAGAATTAACACAGTCTCATTGTTAGCTTATCTGAACATCATTCCTCATTTCAGTTAAAAAATGTATAGTAACAGATTCAGGTAGCATACAGTCGAGCCATTGCCTGAAGCAGAAAAGATATTGGTTGGCAATTCTCTCCTTTTCTTTTTTTCTTGTGAACTGGCTGAGTAAGTCTAGCATTTTGCTCCTAATTTGGCCTCATAGCTGTGATGGTGGTGATAAGCGCATAGAGATAATAAAGCATACTCTTATGGAATAATAGCCAGGGCTTTTGAGTACCCTGGAAAAGCCAGCTGATGAATTTTTAAATGTTAATCTTTGAAGAAGCAGCAGGAGTGCACTCGTCAGTAAAATGAGGGGCTGCCAGGAATCTGCAGCAGGATAATTAATTGTTGAGTCTTTACTGTGGGGATGCATCTACCGAGACCCATTGCAGATATTATACAGCTGTTAACTTTTGAGCCAATTCAATGTTTTTTTATCCCTCCAACCCCCATCTTTGATTAGCCTCTGTGTGTGTGTGCATGTCTGTGTGTGTGTGTAACGATGTGTACATATGTGCATTCTTGCATGCATGTGTTTAAGCGCCCCCTGAAGCCCTTGTGTATGGGAGCCAGATGTTGCAGCTGGAATATACAACCTTGTTGACAAAAAGCAATGTGGAGCACTATAGACTTGTGAGGAAGTTTGTTGTAAATATTCATGAGTTGCACTTAATGTTATGTATTTTTAAATTTGACTGAAGGCCCGAAGAGTGCCATAACACTTTATTTTTTGCAATATTTTCTTCTTTACTTCCTCTCCTGGAGTCTTTGTGACCTTTAGTGATCTTGGGAGCTGACCTTTGTGACCCATTCCAAATAATCTTCAATAGTATTATAACAAAATTACTATGAACACATCTGTAGCATGCATTCTGCTTAGTGTTAAACACCTTTTGTATTCTTATTTATTGGAGATTTAGGTTTTTAGCTGGCTCAGGATTTAATCTGTGGCTCGCAATGAGGGCAAAGTTGACTGATACCATTTAATGACTTTAAAATCATAATTTCTTTAATTTGGTGGAAAGTAATTAATTTTTGTAACGTCTTGATTTAAGCATGCATGCTATTTCCATATCTTATAGTGGAAAGAAAAGTGAGATGTGACCTTTTATATTTGTGCTGAATATTTCCTGTAATACTATCACACCCAGTGTTTGGTTGCACTGAACAAAATCTTTCCATTTTTATTTTAGTAATTAACCCCAGATGAGGCCTAGAGCTGCCCAAGTTAATGAAGTTGAGATTTCTGTGCAGGATTAATTAGAGCTCAAATAGGAATAAGGGGGGGTGGGGGTGGCTAAATAAACAATGTAATAAATGACGCAGTGCATGGTCTTTAATGCACAATTAAATTGGGATTGTCTTGGGATCAGGCAAAGCACACACAAGTTACTCTCTTAAGCTTGCTTCATATATCATGCCTTCACTTTTAATGGTTAGAGCCAAGCCAAGCAAGCCCCATGGTGATATTTAAAATACTATGGATAAACACACAGACATATTTTGTGATGTCTCATTAACATCTACCCAAATAAACCAGAACACCTATTCAAAGTCACCCTGGGGCGGACAAACATCAGACAGTGTCTTAGCACAGAAATCCAATGTCAGAACATCACACAGGGTGAAATATCATGAGCTCCAGGTACCAGGTGTTAAAAATAATTTAAAATAAAAAAGAGGTGTGTCTATACAAAAATAATAAACTAAAACTGTTACACTACCCTCCTGGTCATTGGTTTGCTAATCAGTAGCACAGACAGTAAAACAGGGAATCTTCCCTAGGTGGTAAATGTAGGTATGAAGTTGACACTTTTAAAAAAATAGTTCAACATTTTGGGATAAAGGCTACGCTTATTTGATTTCTTGCCAAGAGTTGGATGACAAGATTGATACCACTATAATGTCTGTATGGTAAGTATGTAGTTGGAGCCAGAAGTTGGTTAGCGTAGCTTAGAGACTGGGAACAGGAGAAAACACCTAGCCTGGCTCTGCCCAAGGATGAAAATCTGCCTACCAGCACCTCAAGCTTAGCACCTTACCTTATATTTTGTTTGTTTAATCCATACAAACACTGAAGTGTAAAAACGACAATTCTCTGTTTTACCAGGGGTTATGCACCCATTATGTGCAGTTGCCAGGCAACCAGTGGAGACTCCAGGAAGTTATTGTTCCTGGTCATGAAATAGTCCAGCGCATTTTGAGCTTTAAAGGTGCTGGTATGCAGATTTTGTTATCTCTGTACAGAGCCAAGCTAGCTGTTTCCCCCTGTTTTCAGTCTATATGCCAAGCTAAGCTAGCTGGCTCCAGCTACATATTTACTGTACAGATGTGAGCGTGATATCAATCTTTTCATTTAACTCTTGGAGAAAAAATGAATAAGTGTAATAAATGTCTAACTCCTTTAACTAGTAGGACTGTTGTTTCTAAGTAGGGCATGACCTTTCCTTTTAAGGTTACCGGTTTTGGTCAACATTGACTTCATAACACATATGAAACATATAGAAGCCATAGAAGTCAGTGTATTTAGTCTGGACTGAGCTGCTTTCTGCATTTAGCCTTTTTGTAATCTTTTCTTCACTGTCTGCACTGCCTGTTCTTTTTGGATACACATGAAATTGACTTGACATCATACCACACCATTGTCTTCTTTGCTTCAAGTTTAATGCCCATTTTTTTGTGATGGACTGTGTTTCCATCTAGAAGTGGAAGTATAATGGCAAGGTCTTTGTCAAAAAGTAACTTAGCAAATCCAAAAAACAACGCCAAAGGTTTTACCACAGTGAATCATGTTACAATATTTACATTCACTGACGGTTATGTCTTAACTAAAACAACTGATCTATTGACTTAGTCGTCACTGCCTCTCCTAAAGTGGTCCTTGAGTGGGGTAGACGAGACTATAACTGCAGTACGTGATGATTAAGGGGCCCCATAATGTTGGTTACATAATGGTACTATATCTCAGGACAGTACAGCTGGCAACTACACTAATATAATAACTGACAGAGTCTAAAATTCACATCCTTTCTATAACGACAAGTGGCTTCAGAAATGGAAAAATGCTGGCCAAGTGTCAGTATCTTTGATGTGACTTGCCTACTTGGCACCATTTCTTTTTGGCTAGCTGACTGTTATCCATCAGGGGCACCATGAAGGAGAATGTAGCTCCTAATTGACAGAGTTGACAAAAAGATAAAATATTTTCATTATGTTTAAATGTGTATTGGGCTTTTCGGAGTTAAAAGTTAAAATGTGATGGTAAGACTCATTTGTATTTGTTACAGACATCTCAAGCTAAAATATGTATTTTAATGTCAGATTTATAACCGTGCCGTAATTTCCTCAGTGCCATTTTAACTGTCGAGGAAAGAGGTAGGCTTTAAGATGTGGTAAAACTCAGTGAAACACTTAAAGTCTGGCAGTTTGTGTGAGTTGAGGCACAGCAGACGGGCAAGACTGTTCTGGGTAACATGTTCATTTGTCCATATTTCTTCTTCAGTTCCCATGGGACCTTCCCTCCTTCTGTTGCCTTATTCCTATATTTCTGAGGGAGTCTTTTCGGAGAGATCTCTATCAGAGCAAAATCTGTGTTCAACAGTTCACTTGGCAGCACTTCACTCAACAATAAGGAGACAGAAAACCTCTGCGAAGCGACAGTGCCTGAAAGCTATGTGTACTGTATGGTCGGCTGTCTTAAAGATTACCTTTAGCCTGCTGTCTTAAGGTCCAAATTGTCTGTAAGAAAATCACAGCATGAGATGATTGCTGTGATTAGTTTATTCTTTCTGGTACAAATTAGTATAGCTGCAGAGTACTAAATACTACATGCTGACTACACTATACAAAAATGACATATTTTATTGTATCCTGTGTTATTTCCCGGTGCTAATTGCTAACTCAAATCACCCGTCACAAGAAAAAAGCCTGGTTTGGCTTTTTTGGCTTTTACATCACTTCCACAGTAAAGTTTAATATACATTTTTTTTTATAATAATCACAGCAATTATAAGTACCATAATGATGCTGTGGGAACACACACACACACACACACACACAGTAATAGGAGGTGGCATTTTGCCTAATTCAGTGAAACATCTGTAATGGGAAATGGGACACCACTTGATAACACCAGTTTACTGACACTCGCACCCTCAGTCGAGTAACATTTAGATCAGATGGCCAGTGACTAATGTTGCCTGTCTATCTTGTTTACTGTATCTCATCTGAATTTCTTTTTTGTGTAACACCTCATATTTAACATTGGCACAAATAATTACAAGAAATTGTCAGCCATTGTACATAGGCACCAAACACTGAACTGATTCAACCGAACTGGCAAAACTGTTAATGAATTATCGCAGTGCAGATTTAGACTATAGATATAAGTCCTTTCTTTGATCAAAACTGCCCTGAAGCTTTTCCGCTGTTTCTTTTGAGTTGCACTGCATAGCAAGTCAATGGCGTGCTTCCTGTTGGATCACAGTGTTGTGGACTTCCTCCAGTTATAGGATATGTGTTATTCATTAGAAATCTGTCCTCTGGCTAGTGAATGCAGAATATTTGAGCTTAAGCCATGAACCGATCAATGTAACCTGCTGGCAAACGCTCATAGAGATTCCTACATTGGATATCTGTGCGTACGTATATGTCATGCTTCACCACAAAATTGTCTAATTAAATCATCTTCTCTAATCATTTGCATACATGACAATGTTAACAGAATATTTCTCTTACAGTGTGAACATTTTAATGCATGACTGGCATTCTCTTCTGTGCCCAACCTGAGTCTTTGACCAAACATAAGTCCAGCTTCAAATCAAGAAACAATGCTTTAAATGCCATAATATATGAATATTATCAAATATTAATATGCATAATATATGATATATGTTATGATGTTCCTCATTCATTCGTTCTGGTATTGTACTTTGTGTATTTATTTTGTTAATACCTATATGTTCATATATCTGTAAAAGACATTTGAAAATAACTGCCTCTGAAATTTTAATTATTAAAAATATTATAATTATTAGTTAGAAGGATGTTAATACTGTTGTACGACAGATTGAACTACTGTAAGAATTAATCATCTGATGCCAAGAGAAGACCTGAGCTTATATTTTACAGTGTGCCAGTTGTCCATAATATTATGAAGGAAAAGCAGATCAAAGAGCAGAGATGGCATTTATCCACTTTATTCTAGCCTAATGCCATTTTTCCTGTACGCTCTTGAAGTCCCTCATGAAGCCAATGCAAGGTGGCAAAGAAATTCACTCATCTTACTCTGAATCACAAAAACTTTTCTCTCTCTTTTTGCCCATTTACCCCCTCGGCCATGCAAGTTTAAAGCAAAATGTCTTTATCTGTCTTAGAGCTCAAATCACCCAAAAATGGTTTCATCCTTAAAACTGCCTAACACACACATATGGTGAGCCTAGTTTCCTTACATTTTGTGAAAAACGTCGTAGCCCCACAAACTGCATTAGTGGCACATATGAGGTTCAAAATGTCTTGATGCTTTGTCATAGAGGTGTTGATTCAATTCCATGACAGGGTTACTCTTGAGCTGATGTTGTATTGCACTGCATTACTGATATTTTGATAATGTAAATCCATGTTTATCCATGTCAAATACAGTGGGGAAAAGGGTTTTCAAACAGGCATACATCGACAAACATAAAGACAATAGAAAGCTCATTGTTTTCAAAAAATGAAAATATTAAAGCGTGCCTACTGTACATGAGCAAAAGCTCACATAGAGCAAAAAGATCAACATCAAAGATGCTGTCGCAATAGATGCAGATATGATGGCAGCATGTTTAGACCTCAGTGCTCAGTCAACAAATGCCCAAGAGGTGACAGCCAGGTGTATGGAGGAGATACAGAAGCAAAGAGTTGAGGGATGCATACAAGTGAGCCCTCTATACACAAAACAATTTAACAGTTGTATTTTTCTGCAGTGTACACTCTTCAGTTTAAGCTAATAAAATCAGAAGAGTCCTCCAAAACACTGTCCTGCAGTTACATTATCTTTTTTTTTGCAGAAAAACCCATTGTGGTTCTGAAACAAACACCAATTTGATATAATACACAGCATTATACTACCTCCATCATGTGGACACCAACCTTATGGACAATGCTCTATCTGCCCTTTGTCCCATAAACTCAAAGAGTTTGTAAATCCCAAAAGTGGGAAGATGGTCCGTTTTAAATCACTCGCCTCCCTAAAGGTTGTTTATGCTATGCAGTGCCCTTGTCCCAAACTATGCTGTATGTAGGTAAAACACAGTGGGCCCTGAACATACAGTAAGCGCAGCATTCTCTCCCATTGCAAACTGTATCCTAGAATATGGACATTGGGTCACAGAAATAAAATTTTATAATCCTGTTTGGAGTTTGCCTCTTGTGGATTTAGTGATTTGTCATTTTTACAATAAGTCTTGTCGGCTTGCCCTCTTCTGTTGGTCCCCAAAGTATCTGGCAGAAGAAGCGCACTGAGCTCTCCCATTGTCACATAATCCAGTTCATAATCATAATAATCCATAATAATTTGTGTCCACACCACATAATATGTGAGTCTGTGTTCATTTCACACTTTCAACAACATAAATATTTATATTCCATAAAAACAAAAACAAATACAACAGGGATATATTTGTTTAATAAAACTTGTCATTAACTTGGAAAATAATTACAAATTTACATGGTATCAACAGCCAAAATGATCAATGGTCTATGAAATCTCTGGACATATAACTCCTAAATTTTTCATTGTGGCATTTGGCTGACACTCTGTGCTCAAGGACACAAGGCTGCTAATGGATACATATCTCTGTTATATAGATCAAAGTAATGTGTTTTTTCTCAGTGGGCAATCTGTGTCCTGAGGATGAGCTGAAAAAATCTTTTTTTTCCCTCTTTGCCTAATATGGGATGTCCAACTATGCTACCACACCCTCGCGGGCGTTCAACCTATACGAACAACTGTGTCAAACTGTGTTTGAGTCTCATTTTGAAATGTAGAGTGCTAAAGTAAGGGTAATGGCGTGTACAATGGGGCTCTGTTACTGATTCCTTAATGCACTAATTTTACTCATACATTCATCCATGCATTTGTGGCCTCTTTAGACTTGAGAGGCTAACACTGTATGTAAAATGTATTGCAGCAACATGCATTACCCACTCTTACAAGAAAGAAGAAAAAGCCTTACCTTAGCTAAATAAAATGCATCATGCATTGCTAGAGTATAAGTATAAATGGAACAAGCACATATCTATAGTAATCCTAATCTCTATTGTCACACTTATGTATAGCCTCAAGCAGCACTATAAACAATGCAAGTAATATCTTTTTGACCTACATACAGTAAATTGTATGAGAACCATTACATCCCAATGAAGAGTTAAATGAAAACATTTTACCACCATTACCCACTCGTGAAGCCCACAAATATGATTTGTGAAAAAGACACAAACCTTTCCACTTAATACTTTAATTGTAATTGATTGCGTTATTAATATAAACATCAGTTACATTAAAACATTTTTTTATTTAATCAACAATAATCACCACACTGGTTTATGATGATGAGAACCGTACACTGGTGAAGTACACAACTTATTACATTAGACTCAATGCTACCTTAGCTGTGCATGTTCATTTCATATTGCTATTTGCCTGTGTATTTACTCCTCCAATCACAAGCCTCATTAGATAGCTCATGTAGCATGACCGGTGTCCCCACTTCATTCGCCGTGTAAACACAGAATAAAGGTCTTGTTGCTGTAACTTTAAAGTGGTAATAAATGGAGAAATCTTTATGGTTTTTAATTCAGTTTCATCTAAAATAAATCCTACTCTTAGAAAGACATTTGATTAATATTTTAATTACATCATTTTAAGACCAAGGATGAAATAGTGGATTGTCAAATTATTTACTGCATTGTTCAGTGAAACCTTGTATTTTCACATAATTCTGGCATTGGTGGTGTTACCTTGTGGGTACACTTTGATTACACTTGAACATGCAATGATTTAAAATAGTTATCTTGTTAGCACACATTTGTGATGCTTTATACTCTACATCTATACTGTGATTATCTGCTTATAGTCAATAATCACAATGAAAATAATTAAAGCATATGTCTACAATAAAATAGGCTACATAATATATATAAAGACATTCAATTCACTGACACGCTTGTATTTGAAATCTCCTTGTACCATACAGAGATGCCAGGGGATTTCTATTCAACATTTATCTTGTCATTCTCAAACAATAAATTGGTATACAATGGTATTCTCCTCAAAGTTGTTGTAAATGATTGCAGCCTGTCTATGGCGAAGTATGCCTGTAGCCCTGTGTCTGTGTACACCCACTGTAAAGACAGCTTTTACATCTACTTGGCCTTATTGCTGATGTACTGTATAACACCCTTAGGAATAACCAGTGGTGCAGTGTCTGATTGAGCTGCCTGGCTGCAGACGTTTCATGAGAGGGAAAGCAGAGCTGGACGAAGCTCTTTGATGAGGCAAGAAAAACCCGTGGTGGAGGCTAAGCAGCATTCCCACCCCCATCTCCCTTGGAGTGTGCCCTCCCTCTTTAGGGTGAAACTGCAGAGTTACCTGAGGCCCAGGGCTTGAAGGGGATGCTGAAAGTACACCCCACCACCACCCTCCCTGCCCACTGGCTGTATTTCAGTTGGTTATACAGTAATCTGAGCGACAACATGAAGCCTTGTGACCCATTTGTTCAGATAGTGATAGTAGTATCAGTCTTTGGGCATTTTCCATGAGAGATACAGAAAGAGTGGAGAGACAGGCTAAAAGGCTTAGACTCTAATAATGTTGGCACGTGCATGTCTCACTCACACACACACACACACACACACACACACAGTGTAATACTGCTGATGTCTTGGATTTCCTCAGATCCAGTGTGCTGAGAAGATATGGAAGGACTTCACACAGCTACAGTAAATACAGCAGAGTGAGCCGAATGTGGACCACCAACATATTCACTAAATTATTAAAATGTGGAAATAAAATGAGCTGGAGCTCTCGGGTGTCAATTCAGAATTAAGTCACAGAAATAATGTAATAAAACACCATGTGAATTAGGATTTTAAATGTTTGTTAACATGTTGTTTGAGAGGCAATAGTATTTGTTTCACATCAGTCAATCACTAAATCACTAAATTTATTACTATATAGTTATTGGCATAATATCTTCACAGATCTGACATAATATATATTTAGCAGACAGTTCTAGACTATTCAATACGTTTTGTGATTTTTGATGCTACTTAGATAAGTCATTGTCCTCTGTGTTTTATTATCATTAGTTTGTGAAGTAGCTTTTAGCATAGGCAAAATCATACACAAGAAATCTCTACATTTTGCAAATGATGCATGTTTTTTATTATAAGATTACCTCTCACCTTGAAACTGATGCCTCATACTGTAGACTATTTGTTACCTCTTAGTCACCCTTCGCAACAAGAACATATTTAAACTGAACAATAATAAACCATTTTCAGTTGACCTCGGCTAAATACAAATAGTATTTTTGCAAATATCTTCCCCAGCAGATCCACTGGCACTTGAGTGTGGGCCAGTGTGTGTGTGTGTGTGTGTGTACAGAATTGCAGTATCAAGAGCCTTATTGTTTGAATATGCATTGGTCAGCAGTGAGCTTTAAGTCAAAGATCACATGGCTATTTCAACATAAAAATCAAGACAGTGCGTGCATCTCTTATACAATGTGTTCCTCTAGGATGAAATGCCACAAACACAACTTCATCTGTTTTGCCCGTCCAGTTTTCATAGAATCCAAGGATTTTCTTGTGCTGTAGGATCTATTTTTACAACACAGTAAATACTCAAACATTCTCATGAATTTCTCATTACTGTATGCGATTTTCCAACGCAATATGCCTTTGGCAGTTATGTTTAGCAATGTAGCTCATTTCTAAAATTTAAAAGTCCTGAAATGATTGTCTACAGATTTTCTTTTAAAGAATACTTTAAAACTTTTACTGTTTGCCTTCTTAATGGGAGTTAGATGAGAAGATCAATATCAAGTTCACATCTGAGTGTTCAGTACAAAAGTAGCTTCAGGACCTGCTTAGCTTAGCTTAACATCAGAAGCAGTTGGAAAAAGCCAGCATAGCCCCACGAAAGGTGAAATTATGTTGTGTTGTCATAACACTAATGTTTCTTGAGTTTTATGGATATGGCAAACCAAACACACAGCACCACGTGTTGTGCAGCTGCCTCCTCATACCCCCACCGATAACCCCTCAATTATTTTCTGCTTTTGAACACAGACAAAATGGGGATGGTTATTGCTGAGACAGGCAACTTTGAGGATACCACTTAACTATTGATAACTATTAAGAATCGCAGCACCCTACTGTGATCAAGCTTGTCGGCAACTAATCCTCTTATGGAAGTCTCACAGCAGCAGCATCACCAATGCAGCGTTTGTCCGCTAAGGTCCACCCTCTTCTTACAGTGGTGGGTTCTGAAATCTTTTTACATTAATTTACAGTACTTCTTATAGAGCCAATATAGAGCTGATTTCTGCAATGTCCTTTTTTTCTGACAACCACAAAAAAATGTAAAAATCTTCAGCTTGTCCAAAGTGCTGCAGCCAACTAAAGTAAATGCAAAGACATTTAACCACATAGCTTCTGTTATTTCCTTTTTGGGTAACACTTTTGACTGACAGGCCCTTCCTTGTAAAGGATGTCATGTTTTTGTTTGTTTTGTACTTGTGACTCCATGTGATGCTGTTGGTGGCAGTGGTTGTGGTTTTGCCAGACTCTGGAGGTGGAGCGCCCGAGGAGAATGATTGTCCCTCACTGACTAACTGACTGCCTCCGTTGTTGAAATGCTCATGTAACAATATCACCACGATCTAATGGGACACACTTGAAACCTCTAGTTGCCCTAGATTTGGCAACTTTTAAGACACATTTTGTGACTATTTCAAAAAAGAGCCAAGCTCTGAATTTAGCAACTGTTGGAGCAGATTTTATTTACTTTCCCTTTAAGATAGTTTTCCACCCAGATCCGCCTGATTTGGTAACAGTGTAATAAAGTTCACCCACACATCATACAAATTGCCCTACAAACATAAAGAAATGTACCAGTTAAACTTAAGTTCAGTCCAGGACAGATGTGTGTTTATGTAACATCTTGACATATCAGGTTGTAGACAAAGTTGCAAATTACTCCCATATAGAAGCAATGTGCCCAGATGTTTTGGCTGCAGTTATGTCATAGTGATCGTGCACACTCCATCGGATTTGTGTCTATGTAAAGCATGAACAAGTTGTTAGTGAGATCATCCTAAAAACCTAGTTTTTTTAACCCTATCAGCTAACGGCCAGCTGGTCCGACTGCTCACATTCATACCTATCCTCGCTGTCAACAGTCCTCCAGACTTGTATATGTGGCAACAAATCCATGCAGACACAAAGTGAACATGTAAACTTCACATGGAGACACCGGGTTCAACAATCAAGCTCATGTTGTTCTTTTCTGTGACTGAACAAGTCTCTGGTTTTATCTTGATCTCCAGTACAACCATTACAGCCAAAGTACCTTTGACCAAGATAATGAAGGGGCACTCACCCTTGTGGCATGAATAAAGTATCAATAAAGTTCAGTGGGCCAATTAGTTTACGCTCAGTCAACCTTTTCACAATCTGAACAATCTTGGCTCCCAACCAAAGCCCTCAAATCCAGTCAAGAAGCCCGTTTTAAATTGAATATGCGAAAACAAGATGTCTTTTTTGTTTGTATTGTTTCATCATAACTGAGCCAGACTAAATAAGTCAGTTATTTGTAAGAAACACTTTTTTTCCCCTCACACATTTAACAATAAAGCTTTTCAGACATTTAAGACATCAACTTATAAACATTTGCATATCAGATGAAACACTTAAAAGCAGCTTTCAACTTTCCGTGCCTCAGATATAAAGCAACCCAAAACTGACAGGAATAGTGCATTGGTTCTAATATTAACATAATCTCATGCGTGTGGGTGTGTGTATGTGTGAACCAATATACATCAGTGTCACATCATTGAAATAACTCTTTATTTATGGTCATAGACTTTGTTTGTTTTAATCTGTGTAGAATACCAATTGCATTATTTTAGTGTCAAAGTCATCACAGAGGAAAATGCAAAATTGATTTTCACATCCTGTTCTATGATTGTGTAAACCTTGTGGCACATACGGAAAACATCTAAAGATTATTTTTATAGTTCATTACGGAATAATTTAGGAGGGAATATATTTGCTGTTTACAGCAATATCCTTCTTCACATTCACACACAGTTGGACACAGAGCAGACCCATACAACTGCACTGTTCGGCTGTTGGCCACTGAGTTGCACCACCGGAGCAGGTGAGAGTTTAGGTGCCCTGCTGAATGGCATCTCAGCAGTTATTGTTGAGGGCGTTGACTTTGTGCTCTAACATTTTCCTAGACTGTGCACATGAATTAATGACCTTCAGTTCACAAGTCCTGCTGCCCCTAGCGCTCCCACATTTAAAGTTCAGCGTTGTTTCTTCTGTGCAAATCTACAGTGTATAAAGAAATTATTTCAATCTTTTCAAGACATTTCTACATGCAACATTGAAACTCACATATTTACTTTCTCTTATGAATCATAAGTGTGTTTTGTCACAGATCAGGTTGGAGAAATGATATGTTGTTACTTCCATGGGAATTAATTAACACTAAGCCTTGCGGCTGTACCAGCTACTAACAGGCCACAACATATACTGAGTGCCAACGGTGGCCGGTGTCTAAGAAGGGACGCTGGCCTTCCTGAACCCCAGTGAGCTTGACTCATCCCCCACTGCATCACTTTCCTCAGGCTGGGGTGGTGAGAGCTAGTCTCGGCATTTTTTTTCTCAGTTAATATAGGTTAACATGTAAACGCAGATGGAAACTAAACCAGATTACTTAAGGGATGAGGGTTGTTATTCAATGTCCATCACGGTCTTAACAAAAGGAGGTTTTCACTATACCACAGCACGCCAGCTCTTCCCTCCTCCTCCTCCTCTCGCTCTCTCATTTGGCATCTGCCCCTGACAGGCTCATATTAGATAAGACCCACCTTTATGCCATTCAGCAACCAATGAATTGGACAATGACAATCGTGTGGCCGTGACACTATGTACATAATCATGTAGGATAGGAACAATCAGTTGTGTTGAAGTGGCTGATTTATTAACAGAA